>CM035105.1:59350973-59950973 GCA_020205505.1 Panax japonicus | reverse complement strand
AAGTAGGATTATAGAACATATACCCTAAACTTAGTTTAGGATGTCCCACAAATCTGTACATGTCAAATCTTGTCTCAAGCTTATCCTTTGAAACCTTTTTCACATAAGCTGGACAACCCCTTATCTTAACATACTTAAGATTAGGAATCCTCCCTGTCCATAACTTTTATGGAATCTTGGGGCCGGATTTTGAGATTACCTTTTTCGTAGATATGCAGCCATTTCTAGGACATGATCCTAGAAGGATACTGGAATTACGGTAAAATCATTATGGACCGCACCATGTCCAACAAGGTACAATTTTTCTTTTTGGATACACCAATCAATTATTGCGTATCAGAAGGTGTCCATTATGAGAAAACCATTTAAGATGATCTAGAAACTTATTGCACAAGTATTTATTCTTTGATCTCCTAATACTTTGCCAATTTGTTTCACTTCTGAATTCTTTGAACATTTCAAATAATTCACACTTGTATTTCAACAAATACACACATTCAACTCTTTGAATGATCATCTCATTTTCCTATACTAGTTTGTTCAATTTGCAAAATTATTTTCACGTAAGTCAAGTATACAAAATCCATTAAGTAACATTTCAGTTTTATACAAAACATTATTATTATAAATAGAACAACAATTGTTCTTAATTATAATACCAAAAATTTTATTGTCCAACAATAAAATGGAAATAATGTTTCTAACAAGAACTGGAATACAATAACAACTTATTGACTTAATAGATTTGCCCGTAAGCATTGCTAAACTATAAGTTTCTATGGCTAATGTGGCAACCTTTGCTACATTTCCCACACATAGGATTACTTATATTTGTTTAGCTTTCTACTTCTGCTTGGTCCCTTCATAAATCTATATTTATGATAACCAAAGTCGGTATCTAATACCCAAGTAGAACCTTGACTTAAAGAAAATTTTACTTCAAATTATGAACAAATTTGTATTTGTAACCGAAACTTCACTAAATTTCTTTGGTTAGCCTTTGCAAGATGCTTCTCGCAGTTTCTTTCTAGTGTCCAGGCTTATTGCAGTGGAAGCAAACTCCTTTGCTATCCATATCAGTTTTGTTCTTATTATCCTTTATTTTGGCCTTTTTATTTACTTTCTTTGAATCGTTCTTCTTTTCAGAAGATCCTTTAACCCATACCAGTAAGACTTGGTCTTTCTTGGTTGGAAAGTGACTCTCATCATTTTTCAACATGTTAAGCAAATCAGTGAGGCTGATATCTAGTTTGTTCATATGAAAAATTCATAACAATTGTGAAAGGAGTCCGGGAGTGAGTGCAAGATCAAATCTTGGCTCAACTCTCCATCCATGACAAAACCAGTTGTCCTAATTAATCAATCAAATTGATTATGTTAACGATTTTTGTCTGTACTATAGTGTCATTGGCCATTCTAAATCGGAAGAGCTCCTTAGATATCTGATATCTATTAGTCTTACTTTCCTCACCATCAACTACTTGATGTGCAGGAATATAGTAAGAGTATCCATAGTTTCATGATGACGCTGAAGCTCGTTACTCATGGATGCGAGCATGATGCATTGAGCCAACTGTGCATCATCTTGCCACTTTCTAAAAGTAGCAATCTCTTCCTCAGAGGCATTGTCTGCAACCATTGTAGGGATAAGCGTATTAAGGACATAAGATAGCTTTTCAGCCATGAGAACTATTCTCAATTTCCTTAACTAATCCGTTTAATACGGTCCGGTTAAATAGCATCTAATATGTTTCGCAGTGATAGTAATTTAGACATTGTAAAATTCTGTAAATGAATTTGAAATTAACAACATTTTAACATATATTCTTTTATTAATTACCAAAATAAATTAGGTCTTGTTTTAAATTGGTATCTTCCACTATTTTCTTCAAACTATATTACCCTCAATTATATAGTTCGGCAAAATCTAATTAAAGATTTGCTAGTGAGAATAAGGATCTCATTTCAAATGTATATATAGCCTTGTGTGTGCACAACAAACTATATATAAATAAATAGGTAGACAACTCTTGTCAATTACATCAACTATGTAACTCCTTGTATTTTGCCTCTTAAATCATAATGGTCAAGTGTGTGCACATCCGAACTAAAATAATTTAAGTTAAGTCAGACCCAGCATTTCCATATAAATGAAGAGAAAACTACAGCCCTTGTGTGTGCACAACAAAGCAGTAATGTTCAATTCCTTATAAACATCATATGTAATAAAAACAACATCTTAAATATTTAATACTCGCCTTGTGTGTGCACAACAAACTCATATTAAATATTCAATACTCTATTGTTTCTATCATGCTAGAAGGCGACGTTCGATATTCCAAATATCTTTGAACGTTACAACTTAATATAAAAATTTGAGGGGTTTGTTATTAATTTGTCTCATCTTGTTTAGCGCGCATGCACACACACACACACACACACACACACATATATATATATATATATATATATATATATATATATATATATTATATTATGCAAACATGCTTCGCATGTTCATTAATATGACGCGTATTTTATATATATATATATATATATATATATATATATATATATATAGTACAAGCATGCACATATAGAATACTATATTCTACCCGGATTGATTATGAACTTTTATTCTAGTTTGGTTCACAAGAGCCACCAAGTGAACCAAAAGGTCAAACCCTAGGGGTTGCAAGAATTAATATTTAAATATAAATATTACATTTAAACCCGGGCTCCATTACAAACGGGTCTTCACGCGCTCCTTGCTCCTCGATCTCCAATTCTTCAAAATTAATTCTAACTATTTCTATTACAAAACTATTTAAAATAAATAAATACCTTGATCAGCAGTAAAGGGGAAGTACATAGGAGGGAGATAGAATTTACATTAAGAAAAAATTAGAGAAGATGAAGTACGCAGACCCCATTTAATAAAACCCATACATTCATGCATCCAACTAAAATAAAATCCAATCACATTGGTCAATAGTCCATAATCAATCTCTTTTATTATCATACACATCACCATATGCATCAATAAATAACATTCATCTCATGAATAATAAACATTCAATATATATATTGATATCATTTAATGGGCAAATTTAGTTAGTAAAAAATCTACTTTTGAATCAAAATAAACTCTTTTATTTTAATCCAAATTTAAATCAAAATAAAACTATTTTTTTAATTTATCCAATTTTGAATAAAATAAACTATTTTATTTTAATCAAAATAAACTTCTTTATTTCAATTAATTATGGAATCCAATTCCATATAAAAAAACATCCTTTATTAAAGAAAATACGGATTCTCTTTCCTATTCACAAATAAACTCATTTATTTTGAATAATATGAAATCTTATTCCATATATATCTAAATAAACTTCTTTATTTAAGAAAAGACTGATTCTTTTTTTCTATTAACAAATAAACTCTTTTATTTTGAATAATATGAAATCTTATTTCATATCTAAATAAACTTCTTTATTTAAGAAAACATAGAATACAATTTCAACTCTAATTAGTTATTATGGAATCTAATTCCAACTCTAATTAGTTAGCATAAAATTTAATTTTATAATTAAAATAAACTCTTTTATTTTAAGATTAAAATAAACCTTTTATTGTTTAATATTAAAATAAAATTTTTATTTTAAGAATAAAAAATAAAATTTTATTTTAATTATAAAATTATCGAGAATTTATATATATATATATATACACTGTTTAGGTTTGTAATATTCATGAACGCAATCATATTGTACAAAATTAGCGGAAGCGTGTAAAATCATAGTTTTCAAAATTTTACAAACCATAAACCCGGATCATCCTTTATGCACAATTATTAATTAAACGAAAAGATAAAGAATAAAATCATACCCTTGAAGATCAAGCTTCCTCAGGTACAAGTTCACCTCCAAATCCTTTCGCGTTTAACTTGAATCCACCGGGTTTGGTCCCTTCCTTTGATCAATGTTAGCCACCCAACTGTTTGGCCTCTAGAGGTGATCCACCAAGGAAGAAGAAGAATTCAAAAAGATGGGTGGTTGGCTAAACCCTAGTTTTTCTATCTCTATAGAAAAGGAGCGTACTCTCCAACAATTGGAATAACGTATGTTGTTAAAGTCAACAACCTCTTACCCATAATAAGACTCCTCTTATTTATAAATGTAGGCAACCCTCTTTAACAATTAAGGAATTTGGTTTTATTTAATTAATTAATTAAATTTTTTTAATTAATTAAGCTCCCTAATCTTATTAGGGATAATTAATTAAACTCTTTTAATTAATTTGTCTCCTAATCCTATTAGGATATTTGAGAGTACTTTTATTAATTAATTCCTAAACTCCTTTAGGAATTAAATAATAATAATAATAGTAATAATAATAATAATAAGACTCCTCTTATTAATTTATATTTAATATTTCCAAAATATTAAATAATAAATATTAAGCTATTTAATGTATTCTATCACCATAGATTAAATTAAATATACTTAACTTATTATTACGATTATGTCATTTACTTCTTAAATAATTATTCTTCCTTTTATGGTGTGACCCTTTAGGTTCTCCATATTAAATCGGTTGTGAATAAATCAATTAGAACAATTCTAATCTTATTTAAATAAATAAATTAAACTAATAATTTATTTAAATAAATAATATTTATTCTACAATAGGGATAAGCCTCCCTAGCGATCAAAGACTTTCCAGATAATATAGATTTTAACATTAATCATAAAAAAACCTTTGAGTAAATAGTTACCGTACAATTCAATCCTTCCACCATACAATGTCCCAATTAAATATAAAACATGAAATTTCTGTCAAGTCTTATTTTATTTAATTATATGTATTTCGACTTTTAAATGCACAACTCCAAATAATGCAAATTAGAAACTCCTTTCTAATTTCATTCTGCCTTGGCCAAAGACTACTGGGTTGTCAATTATCGAATCACATAGGACATTTCACTTCTTTTACTAGAAGTGGTAGATTCTTTATTGATCATACATTATCTCCATGTACAACTTATTATACCCAAGCATACCCTTTGATATAACCTAAGGGTCTTAAGGAATAAGTCAAAGTATAACTCATCATTCACAAGATACTATGATGATCTCAAGTCCAAGGATCACTTGTACTACTATCACTACAGGAATTCCTATTGACAGATAAGTAAAACTCTATTAGGTATTCCTTAGCGAGCCACTTTCAGTGAACTTATTCTCTAATAAGCACCTACATACTTACTTTAGTGTCTCCACACAAATGATCATGAGATCAATCATCCTCATCCAATGAGCAAGCAACGTATGTACCAATCTATCCGGATTTTCTAATCCCCAATTTAGTAATCCAACGATTGGGAACTGTTTTAGTTTTAAGCTTTCTAAGAATTTATATCTCATTAGAATGATCAACATCATTTTTCTAAAAGCATTGCTTAAAACTATGGGTTTATCACATATTATAAAACAGCATCATGTAGATAATTAAAAGCCTTTAATAAATTAATACTTTTTATTAATAAATGAATAAGATTGTTACAAAGTATATGCTTTATCATTAAACATAATTGGCTTGTGTGCATACTACTTTCAGGATGTAGAGGGCACTAAGACCAAATCACTAAGATTTATTACAAGTGAATCACAAAGATTCAATCGAGTCACTAAGTCTCGACATATGACACTAAGTTAAGAGACACTTAGTCATGTTCACAAATAACTCTTCAAGCAAGTCACTTAGACTTGGTATGATGGTCACTTAGACCAGCAAATCACATTTGAATAATTGTTTGTTAAGGTGTTGCTTAAGTTGCGTTGAGCTTGACTTCTTAAGAACTTAGCAGCAAAAACAATTGTTCTCTTTTCGTTGAGTGAGACTCTTTTGACTTTGACAGAGGTTCAACATTTTTCTCTTGTAGATTCGTACTTTTATTTGAATCCTCGTACTCTTTTATAGGATACCTTTATAATGTTCCCGTTGGAAAGTTGATGCTCCTACTTTAAATGTTCCGATCCTAGAAGATCTATGACGTTGATTTTCAGGGGTTACTTTGTCAGCATAATTTCGACTATGAGATGTTACATCAGACAGCTGCACCACCAACTACTTGAGTGCTTATCCTATCGCCAAACTAGCTCTTAGACACAATGTTATCTGATCTTCATTTAAAACTTTAGAATCATCAACAACTTTTTGGAATCCTTACTTTGCAAGTATTCTTAATGTCAGTCTAATGTCAAACCTGACATGCTCTACAAATTGCTTGATCGTAGACTTAAATTAAGATCTTAGAGTGTTTGATAAAACATACTCTATAATAACTCTTACTCTACGAACGATTTTACGGTTATTGATGTGCTCTACGAATCAATATGCACTTAACGATCCTTGAGCAGACTCTGCGATCTTTCTTCACTATACAATCTTAGAGCGAACTCTACGATCTTGAGATAACTCTGTGAACTTCTGGAAGACTCTACAATCGTCCATTCAATATACTTTATGATTTGGCATAGTAACTCTACGATCAATCAACTTGACTAAACGATCGATTTAATCCTATCACACATATACATCAGTTCAGTTTATAAAATCAACCTAATAAATTTAATCTTTCTGTTTCAAGTTCTTTTACATCATACTCTTATTAAGGATTTTAAAGAAATTACTAATACAAATATACATTAATTATATCATCATCAAATTAAACATGCAGCTTCTAACAATTATATTTGTGCTAGCCCTCAAATACAATTTTAGAGTTAAAATTCAATATTTACTGTAACAAATGCAACAAAAAGTAAAAAAATCATAATGATAATTAAAAATGTGACAGATCCGGTATTTGTTAAAAATTAAACTGTACTAACTATTTATTAATTGAGTTTTGTTATATAAGTTGAGTCAGTAAAATAGGACTAGCTAGATAGTTACAATTAGGTGTGCAAACGAACCGAACCGATCTGAACTTTGTCACTCGAATCGAACTTGAATACTGTTAGTCGAACTTGAAATGTTCGAGTAACATTATCGAACCAACACCCATGTGCGAGTTCAATCGTTAGTTGTTCGATATGATAGAGTTCGCGAATATAATCGAACATGATTGAGTTCATAAACATGAATAGTTCGCGAATGTGATCAAGTTCGCGAAAATTTTAACGAACCACGTCGACCGATTATATTTCCAACTTCCAAGTCAATTAATAAATTTCACATATAAGAAATCGAACCACTCGAATCCATGTTAAAAAGCGAACCACTCGAACCGAACTGAACTATTCGTGAACACAAATAAATCGAACCACATGATTTTTTCAATAGCATGGTTTCTCCACAAAACCTTAACTTGTGGTATAACCTTGGTGCGTAGGACATGCTCTTTCCTATCCAAGATCTTAACAGGTACTTCTTCGTACGTTAAATCTTCGACTATCTCGTCTGGTTCTAACGCAATAATATGGTTTGGGTCTTTCACATATTTACGAAGCATGGATATGTGAAAAACATTATGAACACGAGACATACTTGGAGGTAATGTGAGTTTATAGGCCACATTTCATATTCGATCAAGAATCTCAAATGGACCAACAAATCGTGGATTGAGCTTTCCTCTCTTTCCAAATCTTGTAACTCCCTTCCATGGAGCAACACGTAACAATACATGATCTCCAATATTAAACTCCACGTCCTTTCTATGAAGATCAACATAAATTTTTTGTCGATCTTGTGAGGTTTGAATACGTTGTCGAATCATTTGGATCTTTTCTGTAGTCATGCGTAATAATTCTGGTCCCAACAACGTTGCTTCTCCCACCTCGTACCAGTATACTGGAGAACGACACTTTCGTCCATATAACGCCTCAAATGGAGCCATACCTATACTTGCTTAATAACTGTTGTTGTAGGAGAATTCCACCAGTGGCAAGTACTTATCCCAACTTCTTTTAAAATCTAGGACACAAAGTCTTAATAGATCATCAAGGGTTTGAATAGTCCTCTCTGATTGTCCGTCCGTTTGAGGATGGTATGCCGAAATGAATCGTAAATCTGTGCCCATAGCTTTCTGCAAACTAACCCAAAATCGTGAAGTGAATCTTGGGTCACGATCCGAAACTATGGATATTAGCATGCCATGCAATCTCACAATCTCATTCACGTACATGCGAGAAAGACGTTCAAGGGAATAAGTCTCACGTATCGGTAAGAAATGGGCAGACTTGGTTAATCTATCAACAATAACCCAAATCGCATCTATGCCTTGAAAAACTTTGGGAAGACCCGTAACGAAATTCATAGTAATGTGTTCCCACTTCCATTTCAGAATATCAAGTGGTTGTAATGGACCCTTTGGCATTTGATGCTCCGCCTTTACACGTTGACAAGTTAAACACCTCGAGATAAACTCCATGATCTCTCTTTTTATATTGCTCCACCAAAATGTATGTCGAAGATCATGATACATTTTGGTACTCCCAGGATGGATTGCAAACGGTGTGTTGTGTGCCTCCATCATGATTCTATGCTTCAAGTCAGAATCGTTAGGAACACAAAATTTGGAGTTGAATCTAAGTATTCCTTCTTCATCGATTCTTGCTTCTGGAATAGTACCTTCTTGCACTTTCTTCTTCATACGTATCAGCTCCATGTCCGTAGCTTGAGCAGCTTTAACTTTATCGATTAAAGTCGGTTCTACTCGTATATTCGCCATCATCATGTGGGTCCCTGAAGTCTTTAATTCTACCTCCATCCTTTGCAATTCATACAGAATGGGCCTTTGCTTTGACAATATCCCACTCGTACTCGCATATGATCTTCTACTCAATGCGTCAGCTACTACGTTCGCTTTTCCAGGATGATATTGAGTAGTGTGATCGTAATCTTTCAATAGTTCAAGCCAACATCATTGCCGCATGTTGAGTTCTTTTTGGGTGAAGAAATATTTGAGGCTTTTATGGTTCGTATAAATCTCCACTTTCTCCCCATACAAGTGGTGTCTCCAAATTTTCAACGCGAATACGACTGCTGCCAACTCTAGATCATGAGTAGGATAATTCCTCTGATATATTTTTGAGTTGTCGTGAGGCATAGGCTATGACTTTCCCATGTTGCATGAGAACGCATCCTAACCCTTTGCCTGAAGCATCGCTGTATAAAACAAATCCATCCGTACCAGATGGTATTGCCAGAACAGGTGCCGAAATGAGTCTCCTCTTGAGCTCTTGGAAACTCTTCTCGCATTCCTCGCTCCATACGAATTTTGTATCTTTTCGAGTCAGCTGAGTTAACGGAGTAGTGATTCGAGAAAATCCTTCCACGAATCTCCGATAATAACCAGCTAAGCCCAGAAAGCTACGCACTTCGGTCACCGACTTTGGTTGCTCCCAACTTTGTACTGCTTCAATCTTTGTCGGGTCAACAGATACTCCATGTTTTAACACCACGTGCCCAAGGAATGCTACTTCCTCAAGCCAGAACTCACATTTCTTCAGCTTGGCATAAAGCTTGTTTTCACGAAGCCTTTCAAGTATCAGCTTCAAATGGTTCTCATGATCTTCACGGCTTTTGAAATAAATGAGGATGTCATCAATAAAGACAACAACAAACTGATCCAAATATTCCTTGAATACACGATTCATCATATCCATGAAAGCAGCAGAAGCATTAGTCAATCCAAAAGACATGACTAAGAATTCATAATGCCCGTACCGAGTTCTGAAGGCAGTCTTTGGAATATCCTCAGTTTTAATCTTCAGCTGATGATATCCAGAACGAAGATCAATTTTTGAAAAGAATTGTGTTCCTTGCAACTGGTCGAAAAGGTCATCAATGCAAGGTAGCGGATACGTATTCTTGATGGTGACATGGTTTAATTCTCGGTAGTTAATACAAAGTCGCATACTCCCGTCTTTCTTCTTTACGAATAAAATAGGAGTACCCCAAGGAGATGTACTAGGACGAATGAAACCTATGTCTAACAATTCTTGTAGTTGGACTTTTAACTCCTGAAGTTCAATAGGAGCCATTCGATATGGGGTTTTAGAAATGGATTTTGTACCCGGCTCAAGGTCAATAAAGAATACAACATCACGTTCTGGGGGTAGACCGGGAAGTTCTTCAGGAAATACATCAGAAAATTCTCTAACAACCGAAATATTATTCAAATCTGACTTGTCTTTGTTCAAATCCATAACATGGGCTAAGAAAGTTTGACATCCGTTTTTCAATAAACGAATAGCTTTATGGCTTGATATGATAGTGACTGATTTTAGTGGTTTAGTTGTTTGAATTCGTATGACAGGTTGGTTAGGAATATGAAAACTAACAACTTTACGAAAACAATCAATTTTGGCATGATGAGTGGTTAACCAATAAATTCCTAAAATCACATCAAAAACAAGTATATTTAAAGAGATAAGATCAACAGGTAATGTGATAGTGCCAACTTGGATTAAGCAAGATTTATAAACAGTGGATGTAACGAAAGTTTCACCCAACGGAATCTCCACTGATAAATCAAAGTCTAATTTCTCCGGAGTCAAGTTTAAACGTTGAGTACAAGCAGGAGAGATAAAAGAATGGGTAGAACTGGTATCTAGTAAGGTATAAACTTTTCAAGAGTTCAAGATTAGCTTACCCGTAATCACCTCGTTCGGGTTCCTCGCGTTTTGGCCAGTCATGACAAACGCTCTTCCAGGAACCGCTGATTTCGACTTATCCGGGACAGCCCTTGGAGTCACCATCCCCGTTGAACTTGGTTTTGCTACAGAATAATCCCGAGCTATGTGGCCTTCCTTTCCACAGTTGTAACATACCTTGGATTGTTGTGGACAGTTTGGGCTGATATGTCCCTATTTCCCGCATTTGTAACATCTAACTGGCGGTCGTTCTCCTCCCCTAGAATTTGTTGTTGGTGCTGGTGCTGTTGCTGATGTCTTTCCATCATTGTTGAATCTCCTATTTTTGAAATTTCCACTTAACTAACCTCTTGTATTATTATGGCCACGATGACCACCCGAGTGGTTACCGCCTTTGTTCGTGTTTTTTCCTCCTCGTTGGTTATCATCGTTATGATGACTGCTGTCACCGGTATGACCCTGGTTGTGGTCCCTCTGTTGAACATACTCACTATCTCGCTCTAATAATTGAGCTCTGTTTACAACATCAGAATATAAAGAAAATTTATGAGATATAAGATATTCCCGAATCTCGGGCTTTAGACCTTTCAGAAACATCCTTGTCATTTGTTCCTCATTTTCGACCAAATGAGGTGCAAACATGGATAACTCTGCAAACTTCGCCTCGTACTGGGACACCGTCATGTTGTTTTGTTCTAGTCTGATAAACTCCACCTCCTTCATATGAAGAATACTTTCAGGAAAGTACTTGTCATTGAATTGTTTCTGAAATGTTTCCTAAGACATGCTGAGTGCGGCTGACTGGGTACGCTTCACAGACTCCCACCAGTAGTCTGCCTCATCGCGGAACATAAAGGTGGCGAATGGAACCTTCTGTTCTTCCGTGCATCCCAAGACATCGAATATCTTGGTAATTTACTTGACCCACGTGTCCGCCATGATCGAATCCGGATTTTCCTTAAATTCTGGTGGTCCCAACTCTTTGAACTGCTTGGCTGTGACAAGTCGCGCATTGCTAGCATTTCCATCCGTATTCTGTGCACGAGTTTCCCTCGTCTGTTTTTGCATAAATGCAAAAAACTTCTGAACATCCCATTATTTATCATTTGTTCGGTAGTATTGTTTACAGGAGGATTATTGCCTTCCTGTTGCACGTTCTCCTGGTTTGTAACTAAAGGTTGTTCCACAGTCTCATACACTCCATTGTTAACGTTCTCAGCAGCCATTCTTAAATACTGCCATAAAATAAGGGTTAATTAAACAAATTAACATATCACATAATATCCTTATATTATGACTGACCAACAAATAAGCTTAGAAAGGACACACTAGCGAAGGATTTACTCATCTCTCCCCTCCTAGTTCTATTCCCCGATCTCCGCCAGAGACCATATCCCTAAGCTTTGATACCAACTGTGACGCCCCTAAAATAGGTTTACAACACCCATTCTGAGTCACCAAATACATGGTACAGAAAGCAAACTACAACTTCAATAATACAATTGTCGTGCAAAATACGACAACACATATTGTGAGTTTAAATACAAATATTGTCTTCTAGACAATATTCACACACAAATAAGTCCTCATTACAATTATTCAAACACTATTTTACAGAAATAGTGAGGACTGCTAAAACATCTTTCTAGAACCATCACTCCGTACCTCGACTAGTTCCTGCTATGTTCTCACCTCCTGAGAAAAATGCAACAAAAAGGAAAAGGGTGAGCTCAACTAGCCCAGTAAAGAATATTATAACTAAGACAATATACAACAAATTATCGTTAGTCTTCAACAAGGAAAAATCTGATAAAATATAATAGACAACAAGTTTTAGATCAACAACTGCAGCAGAAACAACAATCCATTAGAAGAGTCAAGTAGAGAATGAGTTCTACTATCTTCTAAGATTTAAAAGTCCATCATCAATATTTTATCCCTGTAACAACAATTAATATACATATTTAATCAAATATTCATCTTTGCACTACAGGCCAAAGATATTCATTTGTATCACCAGTTGGTCATTTCATCTCAACACCTGTTCATCTTTGCACTACGGGCCAAAGATATTCATCAGTTAATCATTTATCTTTGCACTACAGGCCAAAGATGTTTAGTAATATCATCATTTAGGACTGAGGATGATGAAAAATATTTTAAAGAAAACGAATCCAGTGAGATAGAAGAACAAATAGTAGGGATTCGTATAACAGTTTATCCAAGATCAATAATACTCCATAATAACCAATTTTGAATCAAAATTCAAGAATAAAGAACAAAACATGGATACAATCAAAGATAGTAACCATAATAGACATCTTGGACAAAAAGAAGAAAATTTTATTTTTCGGTGAATAATGCCGTATTCGTGAATAGTGTCGTATACGTGAATAGTAACCCCGATATAAAAAGTTCTAAATTTGATAAAAATTCAGATCAATACTTCGGCATAATGATATTGAAGAAATAATATCATATATAAAGAAAATAACATCTCTTACCTCAAAATAACCGTACTTCTGACTGAATTTCGAATATAGTGCTGACAGAAACTTGTACTAAAAAATAGAAACTCACTAAATACTCACAAAATACGCTCGATAATATAGAGAGAGAAAGAGAGAAAGCTTATGTTTCTGGTGTGATTTTCAATTCTAACTTAGCCCTCTATTTATAGGAAAATGTTAGCAGACTTGACCTGCAACCTGATGGCTTTACCTGCTACTATTCCCACCCACCACATTTGAAATAAAATTCAGCACATTTCTTCACCAACCAAGAGTGGGGCCCACTCAATTCTAGAATTTTCCACCAAAATGCTAAATTTGGATACTTCAACAATTTCTGAACCAGTCACCTTTTAAAATTCATAACAAATCATACGTTCATTTTTAACGGTTCAAAATTTGTGGACATATACTCAACTTATATATGTATAACATATCCAAAAATTACAACGATCCAACGGTCGGATTAAAAATTATAAATCACGTAATATATCTCAAAAATACTGGTTTAATTTTTAATACCTCCATTCCGACAAAAATACTGATAAAACACCTCAACATTAACTCCTTCATTTTTAACCACAATAAATATATCCAACATTTATATCCACATAAAATAAATATTTCCTTATCATATGAATCAATAATTAATTATTCACAAATAATATTACAAAATCACATTTATGACAACCAGGCCGTTCCCAGGAAAGAGGGGGCTTTCCAATAAGAATTTTTCCTTACTGGCGCGCAATTAGGTGACCAAACCTCTCCTTGACAGAACTTTCTAGACATTGCCAATAATGCTATCTAATAATATTATTCAAATAATATGAATTATTGATCTGATAATGGGAAATACTGTGCAGTGACAATTATTGAAACAACAATAATATAAAATATCAACGCAACAATTATTGAATCAATAAAATAAAATATTGAACAGTAACTACTGTAACAATTATTGAGTAGTGCCTTCTTACGTAAGGATCAATAATTCATCAATACTGTGCATCCACGCGTATTACTGTATTTTAACCACCGGGTATTCCAACAGTGTTAATGGTAACAACTACGCCGTTACTTATAAAAACTCAAACTTGTCGTTTTCTTCATCCGACAATTATTCTGTTATGGGGCCCACAAATGACTGCGCCGTCGTACGAATATTCCCCGACAACAAGAATATTCCAAGACCAAATGAATATTCCCTGACAACAATGATTATTTTATAACCACTTGCATATTTTGCAAAATTTGCACATTTCACCCATAACCAGAGAATTATATCAAATTAATACCTTATTATTCACAATAATAATTAGAGGAAATTCGATTTTATTTATAATAAGTTGGGGTCTTACAATAACTCTTACTTAACGAGTAGGAAATCCACTAAGGATGTAGAGAGCACTAAGACCAAATCACTAAGATTTATTACAAGTGAATCACAAAGATTCATTCGAGTCACTAAGTCTCGACATAAGACACTAAGTCAAGAGACACTCAGTCATGTTCACAAATAACTCTTCAAGCAAGTCGCTTAGACTTGGTATGATGGTCACTTAGACCAGCAAATCACATTTGAATGATTGTTTGTTAAGGTGTTGCTTAAGTTGCGTTGAGCTTTACTTCTTAAGAACTTAGCAGCAAAAACAATTGTTCTCTTTTCGTAGAGTGAGACTCTTTTGACTTTGACAGAGGTTCAACATTTTTCTCTTGTAGATTCGTACTTGTATTTGAATCCTCGTACTCTTTTATAGGATTCCTTTATAATGTTCCCGTTGGAAAGTTGATGCTCCTACTTTAAATGTTCCGATCCTAGAAGATCTATGACGTTGATTTTCAGGGGTTACTTTGTCAGCATAATTTCGACTATGAGATGTTACATCAGACAGCTGCACCACCAACTACTTGAGTGCTTATCATATCGCCAAACTAGCTCTTAGACACAATGTTATCTGATCTTCATTTAAAACTTTAGAATCATCAATAACTTTTTGGAATCCTTACTTTGCAAGTATTCTTAATGTCAGTCTAATGTCAAACCTGACATGCTCTACAAATTGCTTGATCGTAGACTTAAATGAAGATCGTAGAGTGTTTGGTAAAACATACTCTATAATAACTCTTACTCTACGAATGATTTTACGGTTATTGATGTGCTCTACGAATTAATATGCACTTAACGATCCTTGAGCAGACTCTGCGATCTTTCTTCACTATACAATCTTAGAGCGAACTCTACGATCTTGAGATAACTCTGTGAACTTCTGGAAGACTCTGCAATCGTCCATTCAATATACTTTATGATTTGGCATAGTAACTCTACGATCAATCAACTTGACTAAACGATCGACTTAATCCTATCACACATATACATCAGTTCAGTTTATAAAATCAACCTAATAAATTTAATCTTTCTATTTCAAGTTCTTTTACATCATACTCTTATTAAGGATTTTAAAGAAATTACTAATACAAATATACATTAATTATATCATCATCAAATTAAACATGCAGCTTCTAACAATTATATTTGTGCTAGCCCTCAAATACAATTTTAGAGTTAAAATTCAATATTTACTGTAACAAATGCAACAAAAAGTAAAAAAAATCATAATGATAATTAAAAAATGTGACAGATCCGGTATTTGTTAAAAATTAAACTGTACTAACTATTTATTAATTGAGTTTTGTTATATAAGTTGAGTCAGTAAAATAGGACTAGCTAGATAGTTACAATTAGGTGTGCAAACGAACCGAACTGATCTGAACTTTGTCACTCGAATCGAACTTGAATACTGTTAGTCGAACTTGAAATGTTCGAGTAACATTATCGAACCAACACCTATGTGCGAGTTCAATCGTTAGTTGTTCGATATGATAGAGTTCGCGAATATAGTCGAACATGATTGAGTTCATAAACATGAATAGTTCGCGAATGTGATCAAGTTTGCGAACATTTTGACGAATCACGTCGACTGATTATATTTTCAACTTCCAAGCCAGTTCTTAAATTTCACATGTAAGAAATCGAACCACTCGAATCCATGTTAAAAGCGAACCACTCGAACCGAACTGAACTATTCGTGAACACAAATAAACCGAACCACTTGATTCGCAAATATGTTCGATCGAGTAATCGAACGTGAAATCATGCACGAACACGACTCGACAAAACATCAAACTCGAACTCAAACCGAACGACCGGTTCACGATTCGATTTATTTGCAGGCCTAGTTACAATAACACTATGCAAGTAAACTCATATTCATATGAATTATAATCCTTTGGTTCACCAAAAATGAAATTTATTTGTAAAATGTCAGTTTATTAAGGATGTATTTTAATTTTAAATTTATTTTCAAAATAATAAATTATTAACCATTCCTACTTGGCTAATAATAGGAAATGTGCAGATCTTTCAAGAACATAGCATGTGTGTAGAAATCATTTTCATTATTAAATATAAAAAAAACATGCAAGTTGCAACCCTAAATTCCCCAATTTAATGGACATATACACTTCAATTCCTCCAAGAAACTTCCCTTCTAAATAAGGCTAATTAAATTTGCTCTCTGCCTTCTTTTTGTTGAATTTAATTTCCATATCTGAAAATTGATGACTACTTAAAAAGAGAAAAGACAAACCATAAGCATACAGTGGTTACCCTTTTCTTTAATGACCAAGAAATTATATGCTTTTTCTTGAAACGATAATTTTTATGGAAAAAATAATAATTTTTTAATTAATATTCTTATCGTTGGTTAGAAAATATAAATAAGAAAAAATATATCTTTAATATAAAACGTGAGCAGTAAAAAACTACAAGCATCACTTTTTTTTTAATTATAAATTCACTAAATTTGTATGGTGATCTAAAAGCATGTATTTATACGATATTTATGATTATGTATGTCTTTCGTACTTTAAAATTTATTTTCTTATATCTTTTGGTTTAAAACTGACTATTGAAGCTAAAAAGCAACTCGATCAATATACATATAATTCTTAAATACTCCCTCATAATTTCTTTTTTAGAATGTTCAATAATAAATGTCTTATTTTTATATTTATAATTATTTTTATCTTATTTTTTTACTTATACCCTCATAATCTTTTTACTCAACTTTTGTTAAAAATTAAAGAAATGAGAAAAGATTTACATTGAAAACTATGAATCATAATACCATTCTCTCTCATATTACCAATATAATAGTATATGTCTTTTATTTAATGACTATAGACTTTTGTTCTCTATTCATTCTATTTTTTAATACTTATTATAAATGTGTGAATAATAAAAAAATAATCTATATAACTAATTGACATAGAAAGAAGTAATATTTCATATAAAAATAGAGAAATAATTTAATTAATAAATAATTCAAAAAGATAATTTAAATAAAAATTAAATATTATTAATCAACATATCAAAATTAATAAAAAAAAAAATTAATTTGTGACAGAAGGAGTATATTTTTTGAACGTTGTAAAAAAAATTTAGCACATCATTATAAATCATGGCAGACACAGGAAATAATAGTTTATTCTTTTTTGTATAACACACAAAAGATTGTCATTAATTATAATAGCTGCAGGCTAATTTTGGTACACAATTATACTTCAAACCCAACAATATTACCAATATATCCTACCTGAAAACTTCAAATATTTCTCCCATCTTCCTCTTCAAAAACTTGAAAAACTAAGAAACTAATTAAACTTCACAATTCCACCCTCTGATAACCATGACATCTCTCTTCTTTTAATCAAATTAATATTATTTTTCTTTCTTGTGAAGTTTATTTTCCTTTTCGTGGGACTTGTTTTCTGACTGATTTTTTTTTCTTTTTTTGTTAAGAGATTATATTATCATCTCTCGAGAGAGATTTTGCTTTTGAGATTTTTTTTTATTTAATGTTGGTGGTTATGTTTAATGTTTTGGGTTTTATTTTTAATCACATCTTCCTCCTCAAAAAACTTGAAAAAATAAGGAAGATGAGATTAAAAATAACACCCCAAACATTATACATAAAACTAACCAGTAACCACCAACATAAAATAAAAAAACTAAGAAACTATGCAGCAGATGGGGCTGAAATAAACTTCACAATTCCACCCTCTGATAACGATGCCATAAATTTCTCTACGGCATCAGCTTCAGTTTCCACCGCCGGTGCCAAGTTATTTGCCTGGTAATCCAAAGACTCGTCGTTGTATATATCCCACCACATTTTCACTACCATTTTGATGTCTTTTCTGCCCATGTTCTCTTCTTTTCCGGTGTACCTCCATGGCTTCGAGCCGGCAGCACAATAGTGAACCACTTTCACTAATTGGTCTACCTCTATGTTCTCCGGGTGGCGCCATAGCATGGCCAAAACCAAGTTGTATACTGGTGGGATAGGCTTGTAAATTTCCCTAAAGAACATGTTCAAAAAGTCCTGCACAAACAAAATAATTAACCATTTAATTATAAAACATGCATGTTGACTTTCAAGCTAGCCTTTGATGAGAAAGGCAAATGACTGAATTAGCCTTGAAAGTACTACCTGTTCAGCAAAGGAGGTAGGAGGGGTAGTCTTGACAGAACTGAGGAGATCGTCATAGGTGGATAGATTGGGCTCATAGACAAACATGCCAGCATTGAAGTAAAGAGGGGGCTTGGGCCCCAACTCAGAATTAGCAGGCCACTGGACCTTGTTGGGGCACTGCTGGCAGTACCCAATCTTGTATTGTGGGCTGTGACTCCATGTTTTCTCACAGAAACAGTCCATCACGGCATAGAAATAGCCATCCGGCATGTCAAATAGGTGGTCTATATTCTCAAACACTTGAATGTCCCCATCTAAATATATCATCTTACTATACTCCACAAACTGCATGCAATTACCACCAAATCAAAACAATATTTCAGCAGCACAAAATATGAATCATATAACGTAAATAACAGACGCCTAAAAAAACTGACCTCCCAAATACGAAGCTTGGAGTAGTTAATGACATAGTATGCCATAGCAAACTGAGTCTGGTTCTCCGGCGGGTACACCGGCTCAATCTCACGGATAACACATCCCTGAGACACCAGTATACGGCGGTGCTCCTCCGGCACATCAGGCAGAACAGCCACCACAAGTGGGTAGGCAGATTTGACCTTTCTCAGCCCTTTGGCCAAACCCACCACCCCATTCCAGTAGTCGCCGTTGCCGGCCAAGAACGTGACGTAAGCACGGCTCGGCAGGCTAGCGGCCTTCACTAGAGTACCAGCAGCAGCAGCAGTAGAAAGAGTAGAAGCCATTTGGGGAATTGTTTATGAAAAGCAAGAGTGTTTATAATTAACAAGGATTTCTAGAGAGTGATTTTTCTTAGTAGAGAGAGTTTGTTGTAGGAATTGTGATTTTGGAGTGAAAGGGTTGGGGTGTTTATATAGATTTTGTTCAGTTGATGAATCTACAGCCTGTTCGTCAGTGACTTATTAAGTTATTTCTGTTTCACAATAATTTATTTTTTTATTTATAAGTTAATTTTTAAGTCAAAAGAAATAAACAAATATTTGTAATTTATTTTAAAATAATTTATAAATTATTTTAAAATAAATTAATTTGACCAAATGTAATATCTATTTTGTCTATTTTTTTTATTCGACTATGATCCTCTCCGTTTCATTTGAAATGGAATGTATGCATTCTTTGTATATGAAACTGGTTTGTATGAAGTTTATTTTGAAAAAAGTTGGTCAATTGACCAATAGAATACTGACACGCAGACGAGATTGTATGAGTGTCAGTATTCTATTTGTCAATTGACCAACTTACTAACAAAATAACTTCATGCTAACCGGATCCTTTGTATATTATTCATCATTATCTCATGATATCACATCATCAGCATAATTATATCATATTTCAATACATTTTAAATATGAATCATGAAATGAAGATGATCCTAATTCTTTTTTATTAATGTCTATTTTAATAATTATTATATTTAATTTTAACTTATAAATGATTGTGACACCTTTATAATTTATTTTAACTTAAATTTTTATTTATAAATTAAATTAATATTCGTAAATAACAACTTGAAATAATTTTTAAATTCCGAACAGACCCCTGGTGGCTGGTGGGTGGTATGGGTTTAGTCGGTGGAATTATTAAATTTTTTAAAAAAGGGAAATAATGTAGGATATTTTGAAAGACTGATGGGGCCCACAAATTTTGTTTACAGATTCGCCCTTTTTAGTCCTACGATTGTGACTACTAGGATATGGTTTGATGTTATTTTCCCAAGAAATTTATTACGACAAGATATTTGTTTCTAATTCTATGCCACACAATTTCTCTTTCTTTATGTTTTCTTAACAACACACAAATCTCTTTTCTGTCACCTATTCCAATGCCCATCTTTTTTTTATTATACAAATGTTGGAATATACTCCCTCTGTCTGAAATTAATTATTTAATTTTGATTTTTTAAATTTAAATTGATTTTTTTAAAATTAATCTTTTTATTATTTTTACTAAAATATAGGTGAAGAAATTATAACCAAAAAAAAATATATACAATTTATTACTAATACCAATTTTTATAATTTTAGAAATATATTTATATATGCGTAATTATTAATTCTAAAAATAGTCAATTTGACTTAAAAAAATCAACCTTTCAATTGTTTGATAATTGACATGTCTGAAATATTTGAATAACATATTTTATTATTGACTTAAATATGAATTAGTATCCTAAACTATATGTCATATTCCATTTCGGTGATCCACCTTTCAATTTTGTTAATTAGATGATTGAATTATTATTATTTTTTCACTTCCATTCAATTGGTCCTGCCACGTCAGAAATTGCTGACATGACATACTGATTGTGGTCAATTACTACACAGGTGTAATAAAAAAAATATTATTAAACAATTTTTTAATATATTTTTTAGTAAATAAAGGGTAAACATGTAAATGCATAAATATTACATCTAACACTAATATCAATACCACTTAATTACTCATTTATTCAAATTGAATCATAAAATCAAAAATCCAAAAATCCTTTTATTAAATCAAATTACCAAATTCAAAAATCTTTTTAACAAATCAAATTACTAAACCTAAAAATTTAATTCATCACACCAAGAATCTTAATTCACCTACAAATTTCAATCTCTCATCCCATGTCTCTTATAATACAGCATATGTACCTTTTCCAACTCAATCTACATCATCTTCCGGCCTATTTCCATTTGCTTTTGATGGGTCTCAAGAATCCATGAAAAGTTTTCAAAGATTCGGAGCAAATCCTCTACCCCTACATCCACCATACCAGTAAAATTACCAAAAAACGATTTCTTTTGCACCCCATCACCAACAAAAGCGACAAGGGCTCAAAATGAAACATATCCTCCTTCATTTCTCACCTACAAATTTCAATCAAATCCAAATCAACAAAACCCTAAAAACACAAAACAATCAGATCAATATAAATTGATTCGGAATTTTCTCAACTCATCGAGCCAAGGAATAATCTCGATCGCGATTTTATCATCTCCAACGGCGTCGTTTTGGTGGCAGGCTAGTTCATGAGTGTATCGGCGTTTGATGTCATGGAATTTCTGTTTGCAGTTACAGGGTGTGAGGAAAGGCGTCATTTTGGAGCTTCGCTTCTGTATTTCGTCTGCGACGGAGTCCCAGCTCTTGATGCCGTAGCTATTCACGGCGAACGCTAGCAGGAGCTCCTCCCATGTCCCCCACACTTCTTTCTCAGCAGTTTCGTCCGGCTTGAAAATCAATCTACATGAGAGAAAATTGTTGATTTTTAGAGAGAAAAACCCTAGAATGAAGAAGGGGCAGCTCATGCGTAAGGGATCCAGTTAGTATGAAGTTATTTTTTTGGTAAGTTGGTCAATTGACCAATAGAATACTGACACACATACAATCTCGTCTGCGTGTCAGTATTCTATTGATCAATTGACCAATTTACCCCAAAATAAACTTCATACTAACCACTTCCATGCGTAAGTATTTGAGGGGTGAAGTTTGGCAGAGACGAGAAGATGGTTTTTTTGGGAAATTATTCCAACGAGGAGATGCAGAGCTTTAGTTATTTAATTTATTAGAGAGATGCAGAGTTTTAGTTATTTAATTTGTTTAATTATTTATTATACTATTTGTTAATAATTTTTTGTTTATTTATATTTTTTCCTTCTAATATAATAAAAAAATTTGAAAACTTAATTATTTTTTTAGTACACATCAGCATAAATTTGTCTAGTCAGCGAGCCACGTCATCAATTTATGACGTGACAGACTTAATTGAACCAAAGTGGAAAAAATTGATAGTTCAATCATCTAATTGACAAAATTGAAAGATGAATAACCAAGTGGAATATAGCCTATAATTTAAGATAGTAAATTATATTTAAGCCTTTATTATTCTACCCCTTTAAAAAAAATTAAAATTCTGAATAGTTGACTGATTCAGTCATTTAGATAAAAAAAATTCAAAATAAACGCACTTAATGACTGACCGATTTAACCATTCACACCTAAACAAATGGCCCCGTAGTATTGTCTAGAACTACTGGCTAATTTAAAATTTGAGATCATCCATTATTTTGAAATATAATGAAATGAACATAGAATGTAATTATATTGTGTTATTACAATTAACACATAGAATGTGTTATTACAACACATTAATAAAATAGTTGAGTTTTAAATATATATGTTAGTACTTTATATACACAAGCGCGAGGCACTATTTCCCCTATTCTTTCCCAACATAAACAAGTAAAATGTAAAAGTCTTATGTACTATAAGGGTAATTGGATATTATGCTTATATAATCAATGCAAAACGAACCCTTTATTATTTAAAAATTTGGAATGTTAATTTTATTGTGTTATTTGGCATTGACTTGTACACATGACACGTTGACATGTTAATTTAATACTTTTTAGTTTAAAAAATCTATTATCTCAAAATTTTAACCTAAAACCTCACTCTCAAAACTAACAAAATATTTGATTACCAACTAAGTTAAGAATATTAACATTATCTCTTAGAAAATTACTCCATTAACAATATATAATAATATTAATATAACATATTAGTAATATTATTAATAAACTCTTAGTAATTATTTATTAGTTATTAGTAATTCTTTTTAACATAATTTTACTTCTTAGTTAAATATAAAATATATTATCTTAATAATATTACTTATTAGATATTATGATATATTAGTGATATTAATAATAATATCAATATACATACAATACTATTTTTATTAGTATATGTGGGCCCAGGTGCAAAATTAGGGTTCACATGACCTAATTAAATTAAATGCACAATAAGGGTTTCACGACCTCATTAAATGCGCAAATTAAGGTTCACATAACCTAATTAAATGAAGACGGATAAGTCAGAAATAAAGGGGCTAGACCCGGGAGAAGCCTCCACGTGTCCCGAGGTAGAAGTGTGAGACCCCGAATTTTATGAAATAAAAGTATTCAATTTTTTTATTTTGGTAAATAGTTAAATTGATAAAAGTTTAAAGTTAAGGGTTATATGTGAAAATTTTTCAAAGTAGACAAGTTGTCATAAAATACCCGGTTACTATTTACTCTAGTGTTGTTCACTCGGGTATTCGGAGCACTTTTCGTGTCGGAGTACTATTCACGAGTTACTATTCATGAGTTACTATTTACGGGGTACTATTGATTCACATTCTTATACTATTAGGGGTGGTGGTGCAAGATTGATAATACTTGCATGACCAAGTTAAAAATGGAGGTATAGTTGAAGGTACTATACTATAATTAATTTTTTCACATGATTATACTATTTATTCACATGATTGTACTATTGATTCACATGATTTATTATTAGGGGAGTTGGTGCAAGATTGATAATACTTGCAGGACTAAATTAAAAATGAAGAAAAAGAGGAAGGTATTATACTGTAATATTTTGAGCCCCAAAACGTGCAATTGTCGAAACTATATTTTCCTATAAATAGAAGTTCATTCTTCCTTCATTTCTCACGAATTCACAAAAGCTTTAGAGCAACTATTATAGAGAGAAAGAAGAAAAGTATTTTGCTACTTCACTACTCCTATATCCAGTACTCTTCTTTTTAAGGTAGGGAGTATTATTTCTTTCTTATCCATGAAGATAACTTCTGTTATTCCATTCTTTATTATTCTGTTGGAATAACCTGTATACGCGGGGGCTACCCTATACTTGGTGAAATTCTTATTCCATTTTTATTATTCTGTTGGAATATCCTTTCTGTGCGTTTTACGCCGGACCTGGTTCCGTCTTTACTATTTTGCTGGAATATCCTGTATGTGCGTTTTACGCCGGACCTGGTTCCGTCTTTACTATTCTGCTGAAATATCTTGTCTGTGCATTTTATGCCGGACCTGGTTCCATATTTATTATTCTATTGGGAATAACATGTCTGTGTGGTTTCTATCGCATGCATGGTGAATCCTTCTGTTATTCCATTCTTTATTATTCGGTTAGAATAACCTGTCTATGTGGATTATCACATGCATGGTGAACGATCCTTTGTATTTCATTCCTTGTTAAATTGTGGAAATGATCTGTTTATGTGGATTATGATGAAAGTCATAATAAAAGCATTGGACTAATGAAAATCATGGGTATATGTGGTATTAGCAAGTGTTATGATGAGCTATGTTGGTTATTATTAGAAAACATGAATGTTTCTTAGAAATTACAAAGGGTTGAAAAATCAGATTTTGGTGAAAATGTAACATGAAATTCAATTGACCATATCTCCTATTATATTTTGAATTTTTGAGTGTGGTCAAGTTCTAGAGTTAGATCTATGAGTTTTCTAACTTTTCCAAGTGGAATCATAAGAAAAGGTGTTGTAGAATTTCGTGTGGACTGATTTTAGCAAAGCACGAAAAAGTGAAAAATGGGAAAAAGCTACTGCCCAGATTTTTAAAAGTGTATTTTGGCCACTTAAATTATGAGAAAAATTCCGGCCTTTTGGGACATGGAAGTGTATGGTATAAAGTACCTCCTGTCCAAAAATGAGCTCATTCCGACTTAAAATGAGCAAATTATGACCATTTTAATATTTAGGTTTTTCCGACGAAAAACGCTATAACCGGAGTTCTACAACTCTGATGGCCATGAAATTTAAACCGGAAGCTCACGTTAACATGTGTAAGATCCTGCCAAGATTTGAGAATTTCTGGAGTTAACCGTGAGGTAGCTAATTTCTTAAGAAATTATTAAGAAATTGATTTTTGAAAAAATAGTAAATGAATTTTAAAAATGTCAAGAAAAATATATATTCAATATGAGACTATATTATGCTAAATCCCAGAAAAGAATAATTTTTGGGACTGATTTTGTATTTTTCATGAAAGTAGTTTAGCTACGAACATATGAGTTAAATATGTTATGTGGAGTTGAAGAATTGGTAAATAGGATTTTATGGCTTGAAAATCCTATATAAGGTATATGCAGATTTTTGATGAGTAATTTGATTATTGGTGATGAAATCTTATGAGTATGGCAATTTGAATGATTAAATGCATTATTTAGAAAAGTGTAAACAATTAAATGTAATTGTTTATAAGTTTAAGAAGTGATTAAAATATTGTTATAGTATTAACAGTATTAGATTATGATTTTATTAAGTGATTGATAATGTCTGGATAAATCTGGATAAATTTAAAGACTTTAATATTTATCCTTGATTTAGTTTGATTAATGCTTATAATATTCTCATCATCCTCATATTTATATTATATTGAAAGTCATTTGTGGCCTGTAGTGCATAGATGGACTTGGTATGATTATGACCAGGGATTATTCAGTATAATCATGGTCGTAATGTTGCAAATGATGTGGAAAAAGTCCCCATTGACCCATAGTGCATTGATGGATAATTTTTGGTATGATTATGGCTATTGATTCTTTTCGGCCAAGGGTGCAAAAATGAATTATTTTATAGCAAGATCAGGACCGTTGATAAAAACACTAAAAAAATCAATAATAATCTAAAAGGGGGGGGGTTTAATGGATTATTACCAGTTAAAAATTATATTTAAACCTTTTTGAATTTTTAGTTATTAATTATCAATTTTAACATTCAGTGTGCAAGATAATAAAAATTCAATCACAATGCACAGAGATTTATCTGGTTCACAACATACACCCCTTGGTATGTTGCTACGTCCAGTTTCAAGTCCCTCTTGAAACTTGAGAACCTATTACTATTAGTAATAAAAACTCCTTCAACAGGCGGAGAAGTCTTTACAAAGTTTTATAGACAAACTTTCAAATATTCAACTATTCTATCATGGACAGCAAGCTCCCCGCTCCCTCCTCAAGTTTAGTTGTACCTTCTTTTGAATTCAGTTCTATTCTATGATCTGGTCTTGAAACAATAACCTCTTTCTTACCTCACAAGTACACTACCCAACTTCCCGCTGACTTCTCTAAGACGCTGGTCTTGATCAAAGAATTACTTGTCTTTCTCACAGGTACATAAAATAAACTAACTCTAATCCTTTCTTCGTTTATAAATGAGTTTATAACAAATTGCTTCTTGACTAAGCTGATATAATTTAAGTACAGAGTAATGCTTCTTAAATAAACAGATAGAAATTATTGTATAAATTTCCTTATGCTTCTAATTAAGCAAATATATGATATTAAAGCACTTTATAAAGAATTAACAATTCTATAAAATAAAGAGTGTTTTTCTATGGATAATATAGAATTGTTTTTAATTAATTCTTACCAAGTATTATATGAATTAACTAAATCAATACTTGTATAACAGAATAATTCAAATCACTCAATAAATATTATTGATATAACAAATATTATTTGTTTAACTCAAATAATATATAGGAATATTTTATCTATTATGTGAACTCGTTATAAATAGTGTCACTTGGTACTATAAGGAATCGTACGGTTGGATTCCTCTCCGTAGAGGTTTATCTCCGTAGCCTTGCGGCGTCCAAGTATGACGAAATTTATAAGTTTCACATTTGATATTTATATAAATAATTTCAATAGATCACTACGATTCTCAAATCCGGTTCGGATGACTACTCTTTTTGGAGCAGTATCTCAGTGTTGTTTTGAGCTATCAAGTGTCGTATCTATTTTACGATATTTATATTAATAATATCAATAAAAGATTACTGAAGACTATAAGGAATCGTACAGTTGGATTCCTCTCCGTAGAGGTTTATCTCCGTAGCCTTGCGGCGCCCAAGTATCCTTTTATTTGATAAATAGATGAAATATAGATATATAAAATTATGTAGAACAATATGTATTTGTATATCTATAGATAAATTACAAGTAAGAAATAATTTAATAGAAATCAAACTTATCTCAATACTTGGACCAATTTTTCTCTTTAACGAAAAGAACCTTTGAAAGAAGAGATGTAAAGCTTTAGAGAGAATGTAGGCAAGAAGAGTATGATTTTCTTTTCACTGAATTGGTAAAAATCAAATGAATGAAATACTCCCTATTTATAGGATTTTTTGAAGTTGGGACAAATTGTCATTTAGAAAAGTAAATTTTGAATGTATGGTTTAGATCAATTATTTTTGAATTGAATGGTCCAGATTTGATCAATCTTATACGCGTTAAAGAGGTTGAATTCCGCCCATGTAATTTTTGACCGACTAAGCATATAATTTATTTGACTAATACAAGCCAACACATGCTTCAATTAAAGTCCCAAAAAGATAGTCACTTTGTAATCATATGGTTTTTATTCTTCAAAGAAATGGCAGCACATGTCAACACATTTAGCGCACACACACACGGTAGCATGCATGCATTAAATATATATATATATATATATATATATATATATATATATTATATGGTATATATATATATATATATGTATTTAAAAAATAATTTGCCCAACTTTGTTTTTTAAAAAAATAAGGTTTTCTTGCCTTTAGATAATATATGAATTAATTTATTTAACGCTTGACATATAATTTATCAAGGTCAATGATAAATTAATTCAAGTAAGAAAATAATAGAATAAATAAATAATTAAATAAATATTTAAAACATAATTGTTATCATCAAAATATATATAATAAAAAAATATACCTATCAATCTCCCCCTTTTTGATGATGACAATTATTGTAAAAATATTTTTGGGTTTAGTAAAAACTCCCCCTTAAATTATGAACCCCTTTTCAATTAATCATAGTAGTTAAAATTTATACATGGTAGTTATATATATAGCAGTCCATTCATAGCAGTTATATATATCAGTCCATACATAGCAGTTCATATATACTCATACATTGCAGTTATATATAAGATACATGACAGTTATATATAGCTGTCCATATATAGCAGTTAAAATTCATATATGATAGTTATATATAGCAGTCCACACATAGCAGTTAAAATTCATACATGACAGTTATATATATAACAGTCCATACATAGCAGTTATATATACTCATATATTGCAGTTATATATAAGATACATGATAGTTATATACCGCCTTCTGCATATTTTTCTTCTCCCAAATTGTCATCATAAAAAATGACTGGGTAAGATTAGAAAGGCTGCAAAAAGAGCGTTAGAAAAACCTGCATAGAAAGTGAGTCCAAAAGGAGTATGTAGAATACGAGGCAGTATAAACAGTACTGGTAGCCAAAGTAGTTAGAGGAGGAGAGAAGGGTGAGGGATTAGGGAGTATAGTCATCCGAAGTAGTAGAGAAAAGAAACAAGTAGTCAGTCACACATGATCATACAGTGGAATGTCCTCTAGATCAAGAGGAGAGAAATGAGACATATCCGGAATATTGGCTTCTACATTTGCTAGTGGAGGAATGAACATAGTAAGATCCGGTGAAGTATTTACATTGAATGGATTCAGCAGCATGTTGTTGTGTTCTAGTAACAGACAGACTACGGAGTTGATAGTGTGCAAAGTAAGTTGAGTATCTTCTAGTTTTTCCAGAAGCAAAGTTTGATTTTGAAGTATGAGTTGATTCATACTGTTGATAGAGGCAAGTTTGAAAGTCATATTAATTATGGTTTCTAAATGTTCATTATCCAGAGGTTTAAAAACCATGAGTGGTTGTGGTGGTAGATTTAGGTGAGCAATGATATTGCTAGTAGGAACATGCTGAGATTGATGAGTGGTTAGAGGAAGATCTAAATAATTGAAAATTTTGGTGAGACGAAGACCGAACCCGAGACAATTTTGCTGAAAACAGAATTCAAATAAAGATAGCAGAAAATATGCCAGATTGTAAGGCATACACTCATTTAGTAAACCCTTGATAATTTCCAAGTCAAATGGTAACATTTTACGATCATCCCGAACATGCATAAAATTTTGTCTTAGAATTTTGCCTAAAATTGACACTCAGGAGTTAAAAATTCTAAACCAACTTTGCATGGAAAGTCAAACAAAACAGCTGGTACCAGTTGGTCAGAAACCACAGAAAGATTAAATTTAAACAACATACATTCTTCAACTGATATTCCAGAGGGACGTAGATAGGAATTTATCCTAGGTAATTCTATAGTAGAAGAAGATGTGTTGAGAGCATTGACAATAAACATTTCATCAATTATATTCATTTGGCCTTGAATACAAGTGGTTATACTCTTTAGTAACCCTGATGAGTCAGTTGAAAACTCCATGTGAGAATAAAATTCAACAATGAGACTAGGATAAATAGATTTGTCATGGAAAGAAATCAGACAATCCCACCCAACATTTTTAAAATGGTCAAATAGTTTAGGAAAACCATGAAAGGTAATGACATTGCCGGAACAGAGATTATGATGCATAGATATCGTAGTGAGATGAGGGACAACATTTGTAAAGTGAAGTTCAGAATGGAGAGGTAAAGCTTTTCGTTTGGAAGAGAACAAGTTAGTCATGACTAGTATGGAGGCAGGTGAAAGTAGTATGCATACAAGCCAATCATGTTTGATGATAAAGCATATACTTTGTAACAATCTTATTCATTTATTAATAAAAAGTATTAATTTATTAAAGGCTTTTAATTATCTACATGATGCTATTTTATAATATTTGATAAACCCACAGTTTTAAGCAATGCTTTTAGAATAATGATGATGATCATTCTAATGAGATCTAAATTCTTAGAAAGCTTAAAACTAAAATAGTTCCCAATCGTTGGATTAATAAATTGGGGATTAGTGAATCCGGATAGATTGGTACATACGTTGCTTGCTCATTTGATGAGGATGATTGATCTCATGATCATTTGTGTGGAGACACTAAAGCAAGTATGTAGGTGCTTATTAGAGAATAAGTTCACTGAATGTGGCTCGCTAAGGAATACCTAATGGAGTTTTATTTATCTGTTAATAGGAATTCCTGTAGTGATAGCAGTACAAGTGATCCTTAGACTTGAGATCATCATAGTATCTTGTGTATGATGAGTTATACTTTGACTTATTCCTTAAGACCCTTAGGGTATATCAAAGGGTATGCTTGGGTATAATAAGTTGTACATGGAAATAATGTATGATCAATAAAGAATTTACCACTTCTAGTAAAGGAAGAGAAATGTCTTATGTGATTCGATAAATGACAACTCAGTAGTCCTTGGCCAAGGCAGAATGAAATTAGAAAGGAGTTTCTAATTTGCATTATTTGGGGTTGTGCATTTAAGAGTCGAAATACATATAATAAAATAAAATAAGACTTGACAGTAATTCCATGTCTTATATTTAATTGGGACATTGTATGGTGGAAGGATTGAATTATACGGTAACTATTTACTCAAAGGTTCTTTTATGATTAATGTTGAAATCTATATTATCTGAAAAGTCGTTGATCGCTAGGGAGGCTTATCCCTATTGTAGAATAAATATTATTTATTTAAATAAATTATTAGTTTTATTTATTTATTTAAATAAGATTAGATTTGTTTTAATTAATTTATTCACAACCGGTTTAATATGGAGAACCTAAAGGGTCACACCATAAAAGGAAGAATAATTATTTAAGAAGTTAATGGCATAATCGTAATAATATGTTAAGTATATTTAATTTAATCTATGGTGATAGAATAAATTAAATAGCTTAATATTTATTATTTAATATTTTAGAAATATTAAATATAAATTAATAAGAGGAGTCTTATTAATATTATTACAATTATTATTATTTTAATTTCTAAAAGAGTTTAGGAATTAATTTAATATGAGTACTCTCATTTATTCCTAATAGGATTAGGAGAAAAAATTAGTTAAAGGAGTTTAATTAATTATCCCTAATAAGATTAGGGAGCTTAATTAATTAAAAGAATTTAATTAATTAAAATAAAACTCAATTCCTTAATTGTTAAGGAGTGTTGACCACAACTATAAATAAGAGGAGTCTTATTATGGGTGAAGTTGTTGTTGACTTTTACAACATACGTTATTCCAATTGTTGGAGAGTACGCTCATTTTTCTATAGAGATAGAAAACTAGGGTTTTGCTAAATACCCATCTTCTTGAATTCTTCTTCTTCCTTGGTGGATCACCTCTAGAGGCCAAACACTTGGGTGGCTAACGTTGATCAAAGGAAGGAACCAAACCCGGTGGATTCAAGTTGAACGCGAAAAGGATTGGAGGTGAACTTGTACCTGAGGAAGCTCGGATCTTCAAGGGTATGATTCTTGTTCTTTCTTTTTCGTTTAATTAATAATTGTGCATAAAGGGTGATCCGGGTATATGGTTTGTAAAAAAATTAAAACTCTGATTTTCACGTTTCCGCTTATTTTTGCAATTTGATTGCATTCATGAATATTACAAACCTAACAGCAGGAAGTAGAGGAGAGAGTATGAGATGGAGGCAAGATCGTACAAAGAGATTCATATTTGAAATGATCTATTTATATAGAAAGAGGGAGAGAAATATTGTATTTCGGCAGGTAAGATGTACGCTAAGTAAGTAGTAATAAATAAGTTGGGAAATGAGCATGTAATAGGATTACACAGTAACTAGGTGAAATAAACATTTAAGAGACACAGTAAGTTACACAGGGTATGATTTGAAGAGACAGTAAATATTTAAGAGAAGCAGTCGGGTAAACCCGAAACAGTAAAAATTGCCATGGAAAGACACTAAAATTTTGTTAAGTCGTAAGAATGATTACTGAAAGTCTGGAAACATATTATAAAACAAGGCAAGAAATTTGTATTTCAGCCATAAAAGTTTCAAAGTAGCAGGTAGAGTGTAAGATTGCAAAATTTATGGCAAATCGTAAGGGATATCAAAGATCAGTTAATGCATTGAATCTACCCGAGAATGCTAGTATGCACATACTATATAAGATGCAGAAAGTATGCCAGTAGACATCAGTATCCACACAATTAACGATATGAAGAGTTAGAAAAATAATACCTGAGTTTGGATTTAGCATATATTAGTTTCATTATGCGCAGCATTTTATCGTTCTTAGCGGAAGCAACATAAATTTGTAACCGAAATGCAGATATATATATATATATAGTTAGATTTTCATATATATATATATATATATATAAATATATATATATGTATAAGGATAAAATATTTTAAATTATTTATAGAGATATACATGTTTCAGTATTTGAATAATAGAAGTTTAAAACAAAATTAAAATATATATATGAATTTTGAGAAATAATCAAGAAAAATATATGAATAAAAAAATTTATATATAATAAAAAATTCGGGTTTTATGAATACTGAAAATCTTTTCAGATTTAAAAAAATGAACAGGCAGTCAGTACGGTGAACAAATAAACCCTAAAAATACTAAAAAAAATTAAAGTTTACAAGAAATGGTTTGAGTATATCAGAGATTTACAAATATTTTAGGATTCAAAAAGAAAAAAATAAACAAACACGATTATCTTTGGCCCGTAGTGCATGGATAATTTGTGTTTGTGATACTAATGAAAAAGTCTTTATTGGCCCGTAGTGCATTGATGGATAGTTTTTGGTATGATTATGGCTATGGATTCTCTTCGGCCAAGGGTGCAAGGATGAATTGTTTTATGACATGATCAGGACCGTTGATGAAAACACGATTATCTTTAGCCTGTAGTGCATGGATAATTCGTGGTCGTGATATTAACGAATATCCTTAGCCGTAGTGCATGGATAATTCAGTGATATGGATTGATTGTCGAGCTGAGTCTCAGCGATGAAATATAAATTCATGGATATGATATTAACGAATATCCTTGGTCGTAGTGCAGGGGTGATTCGATGATGTGGATTATTTATTAAGCTGAGTCTCATCGATAAAATATTTATTATACATTTTTAATGCGTAGAAAATAGTAGATATCATGCTCTACTTGACTCTTCTAAAATACAGTTGTATGTCTTTGGCATGTAGTGCAAAGATGAATTGTTAATGAATATCTTTGGCCGTAGTGCAAAGATTAATTTATTAGTATGATTATGAGCAGGAATTCTGAGTTGGTATAACCATGATTTTTGATGTTTCAGGTGAAGATAGGTGATGAAAATTATCTTCGTCCTAGTTGCGAAGAGGAATTTTGAACCACAATTATGATTATGAGTTATTCATATGATTGTGGACAGGAACTGTTGATTTATTTTATATGGATAAAACATTATTGGTGGACTTTTAACATAGAGAAGATAATAGACCTTATGGTCTATTTGACTCTTCTAATGGATTGCTTATTCCGCTGCAATTAAACTTGATGTTTGTTATATTGTATCAGTTTAACACTGTTGAAGGCTAACGATAATCTATTCTGCATTATCTTAGTCATAATATTTCTTACTAGGCTAGTTGAGCTCACCCTTTCTTTCACAGTTCTCTTCAGGAAATGAGAAGGTAGCTGGGACTAGTCGGGGAACGGAGTGATGGTCCAGATGATAGCATTAGTAGTCTTCACCATTCTGTAAAATAGTGTGATAATAAGTATAATGAGGACTTCATTGAGTGTGGATATTGTCTAGATGACAATATTCCTATTAAAACTCACAACATATATTTTGTCGTATTTTACACGACAGTTGTATAATTTGTTTGTATTTGTATTCTGTACCATGTATTTGGCGACTCAAGATGGGTGATGTATACCTAATTTTGGGGGCGTCACAAGAAGGCTCGTGGAGGAGGCTCGTTTTGGGAATTGATTGAGGGATTGGATTGGTGGCTAGAAGGGCAGGACGATATGAGCATTATTCTAATGACTAAAGAGTATTTCTGGAATTTCCCTGAAGACATGTGCCTGACATGTGATTACTTAAATTCCAGAAACCTCTATAAATACCCTTCCATTCTATGAAAGAAGGGACCTCTCTGGAGACTCAGGACTTGGACTCTTGGAAGATCAAAGAACTCTTTTGGTAGCTTAAGGCTTGGATATTCCACCTAAAAGCACTACAAAGATTGGAATACTCTTTCAACTCGAAAGACTCAAGAAGGCTCTTGGAATCCCAATAACCCTAACCCGATTTTCGGATTCTAGGGGTTCTGCCACGCGTCATTGGAGTAATCATCCACCTGTCGTTCTCCCCTCTTCAATCAATCAATCAATTTCGTGCTCTTCGTGGATTTCTCTCCTCCTCAACCAAAACGAAACCTTAACCCTAGCAATTAAGGTAATATGGGCAAGGAAATTATACCTTACTAGGGTTAGGGTTTCGTGTTGACTAATTAAGGAGGAGAGAAATCCACGAAGATCACAAAATTGATTGATTGATTGAAGAGCACGGAATCCATCACAAAAAGTAAAAAAACGATCACGAAAGGTTTACGTGATGGCTTTAAGCATCACAATGGCCGTCTTGTATACGCCCATCATGAAAGGTTTTACGTGATGGTTTTGGCAATCATGAAAACGCTTAGTGCTTTTGTGATGATTAATACAATCACATTAACACGCAATCTATTGTAATTGTCAAAGTCATCACAAAAAATACAATACTTTAGGGATCAAATGTAAGAACGTGAATCTCTATTTACGTATAATTTATTTCACTTTATTAATTGTATCTATATTAATTGTATCAAATGATATTTGTAGGATTCGAACCCTCCCTCTATTTGTAAACTAAATAACGAGTATTACCACACCAAAGCCTAGATCATGATTATAATTTTAAAACAAAATATAAAAAGAAACATATGTGAGTTGACTTACTAAACAAAATTACTTCCACATAAGATTTGGTGATTGCAATGGCAGTCACAAATACTATATAATGATGGTAAAATTAGTCATCACTGAGAGCCATCATATATTTTATTTTTTGTGATGACTTGAAAATTCTATCACAAAATACCTTCTTTTTGTAATTACAAATAAAAGTCGTCACAAAAATCTATCTTTTTAATGATTGTCACGGCCGTCATAAAATATTGTTTTGATTATTTCTTACATTAAAATATATAGTGATAGCTTAAATGCAATCACGAAAAGGTTATCTCTATAAGTGATGACTTAGTGCGTCACAAAAAGAAAATTTATTTTACGTGAAAAAATTATTGTGATTGACATGACCATCACAATTATAATACATTAATGGAAAGATTAGTCATCACTAAGAGCCATCATATATACTATTATTTTGTGATTGCTTAAAAAGGCTGTCACAAATTACTATCTTTTGTGATTGTTTTTAAAAACTATCACAAAGTTCCGTCACGTATTCTTGTTTTTCTAGTAGTGGAGTTAGGGTTTCGTGTTAACTAAGGAGGAGAGAAATCCACGAAGAGCACGGAATTGATTGATTGAAGAGGGGAGAACGACAGGTGGGTGATTACTCCAATGAGACGCGTGGCAGAACCCCTAGAATCCGAAAACTGGGTTAGGGTTATTGGAATTCCAAGAGCATTCTTGAGTTTTTCGAGTTGAGAGAGTATTCCAATCTTTTTAGTGCTTTTAGGTGGAATATCCAAGCCTTAAGCTACCAAAAGAGTTCTTTGAACTTCCAAGAGTCCAAGTCTTGAGTCTGCAGAGAGGTCCCTTCCTTCAAAGAATGGAAGAGGTATTTATAGAGCTTCCTGGAATTTAAGTAATCACATGTCAGGCACATGTCTTCAGGGAAATTTCAGAAATACCCTCTAGTCATTAGAATAATGCCCATATCGCCCTGTCCTTCTAGCCACCAATCCAATCCCTCAATCAATTTCTAAAACGAGCCGCCTCCACGAGCCTTCTGCCTCGGGACACGTGGAGGCTTCTCCCGGGTCTAGCCCTTCATTTTTGACTTATCCGTCTTCATTTAATTAGGGTATGTGAACCCTAATTTGCGCATTTAATGAGGTCGTGGAACCCTAATTGTGTATTTAATTTAATTAAGTCGTGTGAACCCTAATTTTGCACCTGGGCCCACAATATACATTATGTTAAAGAAAAATAAGATAATTTTGATAAAAGGAAGAGATAAATCCAATTTCTCTTTCTCTTTGTCTAGTTTCTCCTCTAGGAACTGATGGGAAGAGTCAAGATCGTGAATAAGAGTCTTAAGATTTTTATTATTTGTTTATTTATTTGTTATTCTATTAACTCTACCTCTCCAACTTCACTGGAGTTATTTATTGCAAAAGATGAAATCTAAAAAATTATTTAAATATATTAAATAAATAAAGTACTTATTAATTTACAAAATACGCGACCACAAGATTAAATTATTTATTTATTATAACTATTTTATTATTGTTATTATCATAAATTATTCTTATTAGCATACATTATTTCAATTATTATGTTTGGTAATAAATAAATAATATAAAATAAGGTTCATTTTTTTAACTTTAATGTAGATTATAACAATAATATTGTTATTAGAATATTAATGTTACTAATACCATTAATATATACTAATATCTAATAAGTGATGCTATTAAGATAATATATTATAAGTATTTATTCAAGTAAGCAACATCATGTTAAAGAGAATTACGAATGACTAATAAGTAATTACTAACAACTTATTAATAATATTACTCATTACTAATAAAGTCGTACTAATACTATTAATGCTAGTAAAAATTTTCTAAAAAATAACATTAATTTTTAGCTTCACTACAAAAAAATAGTCCAACGGTGACCAAAATTTTCAGCGATCACAATTTTCGGTCGCTAATTGTATTAATATTTTTTGCATGCATGCATTACAATGAAGAGGAATACTATTTTTACATGTGTTTTTGATATTTTTCCATAGTTACTTCTCACTACTATTCTTTGCATGCATGCATTACAATTAAAGGGGACACTATTTTTATATGTTTACGTGATTGATAATTAAAAAATTGACATAAATATTCACTGCAATATAAATTCATTACTTCTAGAGGAATAAGTAACCAAATCCCCTTATATATATATATATATATATATATATATATATATATATATATATATATATATATATATATATATATATATCTTCATCCATTATACAAATCCACTTGTTTAAAATGGGACTTTCTTCTCATCACGTACCTGTTTAAAGACCACCTATTGTGCATTGTCACCATGATATGATTTGTCAAGTATTTATTTATTATTAATGTCTTTATCAAAAATAAATTTCCTATTTCAAAGATTTCTCAAAACATTATTATAAATTTATATTGAGACCCAAAAAAAAAAGTAGTTGCTACTTTTTGTTTAAACAAAATAATAACATTATGTCATATTATTATTATTATTATATTAAATATTTAATAAATTAAAGATAAAATTATAATAAAAATATGATTTTAAAATTTATAAATTTAGCCAGCTGGTAAATTTTTTTATTTTAAATGGATGAAGTATTCTTCTAACCTTCCCTTAGTAATATATATAGTCTTATTCTCTCTATTCAAAAATATAAAATAAAAATAAAATTTATCTGGTGGGAAGGTCAAAGTATGATTAATTAAATATATAAATGATCACATCCAATGAAACTTTGCCGACGACCATATCCTACCCAAAAGAATGTAGTTTCAATAAATTAATTACTATATGGCACGTATACGTGTGGGACACTTTTGTTTAGAATTGAAGGGACACATTTTTGGTTTGGATAAATAGTCTTTCCATATTAATAATAATATAAAAAGAATTATGTTATGCATTGTGAAAATAATTACTATATGAGGTAAGATTATAAAGTTAACTCATTATATTAAATATATTGTTAACATATTGATTATCAAATATAATTATATACATAATTGATAATAAAAAAATCAACATATAAAATTGTAAGATATACCATTTTTAATATAATCTGTGGAAAATACTCGTTTTATAAAAAAATATGTTCTTTTTATTATGTTGATCATATAAAATATCATAGTGCCTTCATACTTAACATATAAGTTTAATATCATGTCATCATTATCAAATTAATCTTATAAACAAAAAAAAAATCATAAAATTTATAAAATGTAAATGTGACTCTCCCAAAATAGTTCTACACAATTCATTTTGAGTCGTCATATATATTGTACAGAATTCAAATACAAACTTCCTATTTATAATTATTAACAGTCGTGTAAAATACGACAAAACATAAACTGTGAGTTTCAATACAAATATTATTTCGTAGACAATATCCAAACTCAAATAAAATCATCAATACAATTATTGTCACACTATTTTATAGAGTAGTGAGCTAACACTACTATAGTAACCATCTTGGACCTTCACTCCATTCTTCGACTAGTCTCAGCTATATTTTCATTTTTTGGAAGAAAATAATGGAAGAAAAAGGGTGAATTCAACTAGACCAGTAAAGAATATTACGACTAAGATAATGTAAAATAAATTATGTCATTAGTTCTCAACAGGGAAATATATGATAAAATACAATAGATAACCAGTTTTAGATCAACAACTCCAGTGAAAATAACAATTCATTAAAAGAGTCAAGTAGAGCATGATGTCTACTATCTTCTATGATTTTAAAGTTCATAATTAATAGTTTATTCATGTAACACCAATCAATAATTATTTTCAATCAACGAATTATTAATCTATGCACTACGGACCAAAGATAATCGTTTGTATCACCAGTGGTCATGATCATGTCAAACACCCGTCCATTTATGCACTACGGATCAAAGAGAACTTTCACCACAAACCTTTATCTGTAACATTAAAGGTCATGATTATACCAATACACAATTCTTATTCATAATCATACCAATCATGAACAGTTTATCTTTACACTACGGGCCAAAGATGACTTTCAGTACGTACAATATAAACATGAAGATGATAACAATGATAAAAATAATGAATCAAGTGAAATAAGGATAAATATTAAATATTTATAATTTAATTTATCCAGAGTTCAAGAATGTCTAAATTGTCAACATGATCACCAGTTGTGGAGTAAAATTCAACAATAATATTTAAGATTCAAATTTCATGAAAAATAATTTGGACAAACAAAGAAAAAATTAATTTTGTCGTGAATATTACTCCAGTGACGCCGACAAAATAGGTTCACAAAACCCATTCTGAGTCGTCAAATACATGGTACATAATTCAAATACAACTTCATTTATACAACTATTAATTGTCGTTTAAATAAGACAAAATATAAGATGCGAGTTTCGATACAAATATTGTCTCGTAGACAATATTTAAACTCAAATAAAGTCCTCATTACAATTAGTGTCACACAATTTTAAAATAGTACTAAAGACTACTATAATAACTATCTTGGACCATTACTCCACTCCCTGACTAGTCCCAACTACATTCTCGCCTCTTGAGAAGAACAATCTAACCAAAATGAAAAGGGTTAGCTCAACTAGCCCAGTAAAGAATATTATGACTAAGATAATGTAGAACAAATTATTTTTAGTCCTCAATAGAAAAAATCTGATAGAATACAATAAACAACAAATTTTAGATCAACAACTGCAGTGAAAATAACAATCCATTAAAAAAGTCAAGTAGAGCATGATATCTACTATCTTCTATGATTTAAAAGTTCATCATCAATATTTTATCCATGTAAGACTAATCAATAAATATTTTCAATCAACGAATTATCTATGCACTACGGGGCAAAGATAATTATTTGCATCACTAGTGGTCATAATCATGTCAAACACCTGTTCATCTATGCACTACGGGCCAAAGAGGACTTTCACCACAAATCTTTATCTGTAACATTAAAAGTCATGATTATACCAATACACAATTCCTTGTCACAATCATACCAATTAACAATCCATCTTTACACTACGGTCCAAAAGTCCACAATATAAGCATGATGATGATGACAATGATATAAAGAATCAATCAAATGAGATCAAGGATAAATATTAGAGATTTATAATTTAATTTATTCAGAGTTCAAAAATATCTAAATTGTCAACATGATAACTAATTGTGGAGTCAAATTCAAGAATGATATAATGTATCAAAAATAATTTGGACAAAAAAGAAAATTAAATTTTGTTGTGAATAGTACTGTATGAATAGTGCACATGAATAGTATCGTATGAATAGTACCCATAAATAGTACCCCAACATGAAAAGATTAAAATTTATTAATAAGAAAGTTTAGACCAATATTCCAGTAAAATGATATTAGATGAATCGCAAACCTTAAGAAATTTCTAATCATTTCAGGAATTATAGAAGCAATATTTACCATAGTAAGTTTAAATTTAGGAATATGAAATGAAATAATATCAATTACATAATATGGAGTATTAAAGAAAATGATATTTCTTATGAGTATTTAAATGAAATAATATCCTTTACGAATATGAAATAAATAATATCTTGTACGAATATGAAATAAATAATATCATTTACCTTAGTAGAAACTAGATCTGACTCGAATATAAGATATTATCCTGAAAAAATCTTGCACTAAAAACTACACTCGAAATATTTTTATACTCAAAAAAAATACTCACAATATTACAGTAGGAATGTTTGAAACTTTTGGTGTGTTTAAGATGGAGGGTTACCCCACCCCCACCCCCACCCACCCACCCACCCACCTTTTTATAGTGTAACTTCGAAGGAAAAGATTAAATAAAGCTGCCTAACTTTCTCTCTTTTTTCGCCTAACCTTCAATTTCCAATGGTTGCAACAAAAGGTTTGCATGGGAATTGTGCAGGCAATTGTTTTGGAGAAGGAATTCAAAACCAAAATGATAACATTCACTCCATTTTTACTCACATGCTAAAAATTATATATTATTTTAATAATATTACCATTTAAATTATAAAATTATATTATTATATTATCACATTATAATATTATAATGTAATATTATAGTAATATATTTAAATGAATATTTTATCGAAGAAAATAGTTGTGATTCCATAGATAAATATGCCAAACTTTCAACAAATATTTCATGCTAAATTTATTTATTTATGTCAAAATTAAACAAATATTCACCACATAATAATTATTCACAATTAATATTATAAGTCCAAAATATTAATAATCAGATCATTTCTAGGAAAGAGGGGTTTTTCGATAAGAATTTATCCTTATTGGCGTGCAATTATATAACATAACCCCTTTTCTCGACATAACTTTTTAGACATTGCTAATAATGTTAACTAATAATATTATTAAAACAATATAAAATATTGTGCAGATGTTATTGTAACAATTATTGAATCAATGATATGAGATACTATGCAGCAACTACTGTGGCAATTATTGAATACTGAGTGACTTCTTACGTAAGAATCAATATCAGAAATAATAAGCAATATCGTGTACTACTGTGCAACCACGCGTATTAGTACTTTTATGACCGAGTATTTCAACAGTTAATAGTAGTAGTTTTGCCGTTCTTTTTTATAAAAATATTATTTCTGTCGTTTTCTATATCCGACAGTTATTTCGTTATGTGGTCCACCAATGATTGCGCCGTTATACGAATATTCTCCGACAAAACGAATATTTTATGTTAACATGCTTACTTTGCAAAATTTGCACATATCACCCATTACTATAGCATTATATCAAATCTAACACTTTATTATTCAAAATAATATTTAGATAAAATTAAATTTTTATTCATAAAAAGTTGGGGTCTTACAACTTCGGCATGAATAGTACCTCAGATGAATAATACTTTAGCATGAAAAGTATGCCGAATGAATAATACTCTGAAATGAAAATATTAAAATTTAATAAGAAAGTTCAGACCTAATATCAAATCATAAACGATTTATAAAATTAGAATTTTTAATTTCATCACTAAAAGGATTATTAAACCTTTTAAACATGTTGTTCCTTTACAAAATAATGATGAAATTTTATATTTATTGCATATTGAAGATTTATATCCTTTTGCAAAAATATAAATATGTTCATATAGGACTTGTCCAAGTTGCTTTCAAACCTTTAACTTTACTTGGTCAAAATATCAGTATTCAGTGCACACTTGGAGATGGTAGGTGTTTAAATTGGAAAGCTTCTTTAATGGGTGTTATTGACCCGTATATTTCATTATTTATCCTAATTTAAGTATTGCCTTAACAGATAATAATTTGTCAAAAGTTTTAGAAATGAGGATTATATCCCATGGTTATGAATATTTTACTGGATCTCCTCCTTCTGTCATATTATTCTGTATTCATCTTAAGGTTTTAACTATTTTAAACCCTTATATCCGAAAACAAAGCCAACAAGATCATATTGTCCTTATTAACACTAATCTCTTTAGCAGTTATATTGCTATTCTCTGAATGATTACTTTTCTGAAACAATGATAGATTACTAACGTCGTTCCTACCAGACCTATAATTAGACATTCGATTGATAATATTGTGCAAACCAATAATAAAAATGTCTATTTAAATTTTCAAAAACCTTTTACCCGAAATCGATCTTTTAAAAATACCCCTTATAATTCATCATTTTTTTCTGATCATCTGTCTATTATTTTATTTGAAACAATAACGATTTCAATTCTTGTAATATAATTCTTTCATGTCAGGTAATTACCTCACTCGAAATTGGACACCCAGAAAGACACGTGGCCCAAGATAAATGTGTCACTTATTATTAGGGGTGCAAACGAGTCAAATCTCAATGAACACCTCCATACTCAGATTCGGCTCGACTCGAAAAAATTAAGCTCGGATTCGATAAGGGATTTATATTTTGGCGCCAGATTCGACTCAGATCATTACTCGAACCTACTCGACTCGTAAATACTCGACTCGTTTACAAAGCGAGTTACTCATGAGCCTTCAAAACGAGTTTCGAATATGAACCATTTCACTTAAAATTGAACCACTATATGCTAAATTGGTTACTTAACTAATATTTATATATAAAACTTTTTCACTCTTATTTATGTATTGAAATCATAAAGAATGTAATATAAATTGACATTTAATTCATTGATTTATTCAAGTACAAGTTTACACAATTTCATACTACACTTTATAAATTATAAATATTGATACAAATATCACATATTTAGCTTACTAGCATGGATCAGACCAATATTCGAATATGATCCATCGAGTAGGTATCGAGTGTGACGCCCCCAAAATTAGGTATAAATCACCCTTCTTGGGACGTCAGATACATGGTACAAAATTCATATACAACTTACTAATACAACTGTCGTGTACAATACGACAAAACATAACTGTGAATTTGAATACAATTATTATCTACTAGAGATTATACAAACTCAAAAGGAGTCCTCATTACAATTATTAACATACTATTTCACAGAATAGTGAGGACTACTAATGTTATCCTCTGGACCGTCACTCCGTTCCCGACTAGTCCATGCTATGTTCTCATTTCCTGAAGAAAACAGTGAAAAAAAGGGTGAGCTCAACTAGCCCAGTAAGAAATATTATGACTAAGATAATGCAGAATAAATTATCGTTAGCCTTCAACAGTGTTAAACTGATAAAATATAACAACATCAAGTTTAACTGCAGCGGATCAAGCAATCCATTAAAAGAGTCAAATAGAGAATAGAATCTACTATCTTTTATGATTTAAAAAGTTTTTCATCACTTTTATCGCTGAGACTCAGCTTAATAAATAATCCACATCATCCCTGCTCTACGGCCAAGGATATTCATTAGGGTCACAACCATAAATTTCATGCACTACCGGCCAAGGATATTTGTGTATTCATCAATGGTCATGATCATGCCAACAACTGTCCATCAATGTACTACAGGCCAATGAGGATTTTTACCACATCACTTGTAACATTACGGTCATGATTACACCGAATAATCCCTGGTCATAATCATACCAAGTCCATCTGTGCACTACAGGCCACAGATGACTTTCAAAAAAATATAAATATGAGGATGATGATAATGATATAAGAATTCAATAAAAACATGTTAGAGAATTAATTTATCCATGAACTAATAACTTCCAAATTGTCAACATGATACTGCTTTGTAGAGTAAAATTCAAGATTTCTTAGAAGAATATTTCCATGAAAAATACTGGATGAAGCGCAAATATCAAGGATATTCCACTAATTTCATGGAGTATAGAAGTCAAAATTTTAACCAACTGAGAATAATAAGGAATGGAATAACAACAGAAATCAACATGCATGCGGTACTTCGCATAGGCAATTTATTCCAACAGAATAATAATAATGGAACCAGGTCAGGTGCAAATCACACAGACATGATGTTCCAACAGAATAATAAAGAATGGAATAATACAGATGGAACCAGGTCCGGCGTAAAGCACAGACAGGATGTTCCAACGAAAATAAAGACAGAATAATAAAAACGGAACCAGGTCCGGCGTATAGCACAGACAGGATGTTCCAACGGAATAATAAAGACAGAATAATAGAAGAATGTCACCACGTATAGGGTATTCCGCGTATACAGGTTATTCCAACAGAATAATAAAGAAATGGAATAACATAAGTTCTCTTCTCAAATACAAAATAATAATATCCCTTACCGTAAAAGAAACTGAATATAAAAGTAGTTAAGTAGCAGAATACTTTTTTTCTATCTCTTAATAGTTTCTCTCTATAGTTTCTCTCTCTAGAGTTCAGTGAATTCGTAAGAAAATAATGAAGGAATGAGCTTCTATTTATAGGAAAATAGAATGCATAGTAACTAATCCATGAACGGTCCAGATTGATTTACTTTAATCTGACGGTCCATAATTAAAGCAAAATCTTTTAAATAAAATATAATATATATATATATATATACACTTTATATATATATATAACCTGCCAAACAATCAAATTATTATATATAATAATAATTATTATTATTGTACCCCTTCAGCCAACTTGCGCACATTATATATATAAAACAATTAAAATACTCACCCGTCCAATAATTTTTCCCTCCCCCCATTATCACCCATGTGCCAAAATTCTTTATATATATATATATATATATATATATATATATATATAAAATTATCATACCCATAACACACTATTTTAAAAATAGGTAACTGGGGTCCATAAATACTTCATAAAAATACTCTCAATATTTTAACAATATTTATCATCATTATTATAATTTTATCGTCTCAATTATTGATTTAAACAATATAAAAAAATATCGACAATAATTGAATCAAATAACGTAAGATATTATGCAACAATTATTATAGCAATAATTGAACAAAACTGAATGACTTCTCACGTAAGCATCAATAATCAATACTGTGTGCTACTATGCAACCACGCGTATTACTATACTTTTACTACCGAGTAGTTCAACAGTATCAACAATAAAACTTCTGCCGTTATTTTCATAAAAATATTTTTGTCGTTTTCTCAATCCGACAATAATTCTGTTGTGCGGTCCACCAATGATTGCGCCGTTGTACGAATATTTCCTGCTAAAACGAATATTCCCCGACCAATCGAATATAATATAACAACTTGCATACTATGCAAAATTTATAAATATTACTCACAACTATAACATTATATCAATTTCACTCCATAATATTCAAAAATAATATTTATAGAAAATTCATCTTTATTCAAAAAGTTGGAGTTTTACATCGAGTATGGTTTGAGAAAAAAATGAAATACTCGAATCTTAATATGAGCGAACACTGGTCTGCTCGAGTTCGACTCGTGTATCATTAAACAGAAAACAAGTATGGATCAGATTCGACTCAGATCAACTTCGAATTCGAGTTATGGATCATATTTTCGAGCCGATCTCGAATCGAGTATCGAACTACTTGGCTCGATTATCACCCCTACTTATTATATATTCACAAATTCTTTTATTTTTATTTCACATGTCTGAAAAAAAATGAGGCGAATGAAAGTAAATACTTTTCTTCCACCCAAAAATAAAAGATAAAAAGAGACTTGTTATATATTGTGATAGTTTTTAATTAGATTATATTTTCGATATATATAGAGAGAGAATAAGGATCAGGTCCGAGAGTCTAGACCTGACTAAAATACGAACTTTTATTTATTTATTTACTTTTTTAAAATAACTATAAAAAAAGACCGTATTTTAATAAAATTCGAAAATCCAAACCTGATCCGAACTATATATATATATATAAGATAAATAAAAATTAAATAATAATATTTAATTTATTTTATTTTATTTTATCTAATCACATACATATACACACGTTGCTCGTACTCTAACTGAGTTGAATATTTATTGATTTATATATTTTGTTTTTTACTACTCCCTCCGTCCCAAATTAATTGCTCAGTTTTGACTTTTTGAAGTCAAATTGACTATTTTTAAAACTAATTTTTTTACTATTTTTACTAAAATATAGGTGAAGAGATTATACCAAAAGAAAGTATATACAATTTATTACTAATCCTAATTTTTATAATTTTAGAAACATATTTATATATGCTTAATTATTAATTCTAAAAATAGTCAATTTGACTTAAAAAAGTCAAAATTGAGCAGTTAATTTGGGACGGAGGGAGTATAAAAAAACTAGGAAAGTGGGCCGATGAGATTGTAGGATATTGCGTGTTGAACCCGGACTGTACACCACATCGTTTGGGAATGTGCCACCTGTGAAGGTGAACTGTCAACTTGACCGTCATTTTAGCTCATTTTTTCCCTCATCTTTTTCCTACATTTATGGTAGTAGTAGACTGTAGTAGTGATTTTGTTTGTTGGGACTCTATTGTCTTTTCCTTCCTATGGTTTGGATAAATGCAACACCGACCCTTTATATTTTATTCCATTTTTAACCTTTAAAAGGAGTCGGAGAGTTCTTGAGGTAAACTTCGGATTAATTACTGATTTGTTTTCACTAGGAATATTCTTTACTTTATTCCTTACAAACTTTGGATACCCTTTCCGGGGCAGAAAAAAAAAAAGGTTAAATTATGTTTCTGCCATTAAGGTTTATTTTATTATTATTTTTGAGTTAAAATCAACTATATATATATATATATATGTATGTATATATATATATAATTCTAAAATTTATTGTTTGAATGTTATAAAAAAACTTTTAACCCGTCATATACATTATGGCACTCAAAGTAAACAAGAGGAAACAAACTTTTAGCATGTACAGATAAATGATTGTGATTACAATAACTGCATGTAGGTTAATCCAATAAAAACATATACTTCAAACCCAACAATATATATCATCACCAAAATGTATGTATCCTATTCCTAGCTAGCTATAAACTTAAAATAATGAACCCATCTTCCACTTCAAAAATTAAGGAAGACAAGCTAGCTTGAAAAAACAAACCCAAAACATTAATTAGACATGCATACATAAAATTAAGAAACTAAGCAGCAGATGGGGCGGAAACAAACTTCGCCATAAATTTCTCTACGGCATCGGCTTCGGCGCCTTCAGTTTCCACCGCCGGTGCCAAGTTATTTGCCTGGTAATCCAAAGACTCGTCGTTGTATATATCCCACCACATTTTCACTACCATTTTGATGTCTTTTCTGCCCATGTTCTCTTCTTTTCCGGTGTACCTCCATGGCTTCGAGCCGGCAGCACAATAGTGAACCACTTTCACTTGGTCTACCTCTATGTTCTCCGGGTGGCGCCATAGCATGGCCAAAACCAAGTTGTATACTGGTGGGATAGGCTTGTAAATTTCCCTAAAGAACATGTTCAAAAAGTCCTGTATGCACAAACAAATAATTAACCATTTAATTAACCATTTAACATGCATGATGACTTTCTAGCTAGCCATTGATGAAAAGGGTAAATGACTGAATTAGCCTTGAAAGTACTACCTGTTCAGCAAAGGAGGTAGGAGGGGTAGTCTTGACAGAACTGAGGAGATCATCATAGGTGGATAGATTGGGCTCATAGACAAACATGCCAGCATTGAAGTAAAGAGGGGGCTTGGGCCCCAACTCAGAATTAGCAGGCCACTGGACCTTGTTGGGGCACTGCTGGCAGTACCCAATCTTGTATTGTGGGCTGTGACTCCATGTTTTCTCACAGAAACAGTCCATCACGGCATAGAAATAGCCATCCGGCATGTCAAATAGGTGGTCTATATTCTCAAACACTTGAATGTCCCCATCTAAATATATCATCTTACTATACTCCACAAACTGCATGCAATTACCACCAAATCAAAACAATATTTCAGCAGCACAAAATATGAATCATATAACGTAAATAACAGACGCCTAAAAAAACTGACCTCCCAAATACGAAGCTTGGAGTAGTTAATGACATAGTATGCCATAGCAAACTGAGTCTGGTTCTCCGGCGGGTACACCGGCTCAATCTCACGGATAACACATCCCTGAGACACCAGTATACGGCGGTGCTCCTCCGGCACATCAGGCAGAACAGCCACCACAAGTGGGTAGGCAGATTTGACCTTTCTCAGCCCTTTGGCCAAACCCACCACCCCTTTCCAGTAGTCGCCGTTGCCGGCCAAGAACGTGACATAAGCACGGCTCGGCAGGCTAGCGGCCTTCACTAGAGTACCAGCAGCAGCAGCAATAGAAAGAGTAGAAGCCATTTGGGGAATTTTTATAGAAAGCGGAGCTAGGGTGGAAAATTAACAAGGATTTCTAGAGAGAGAAAGTGGTATTTTTTATAGAAGCAATTTGTTGAGGAAATTGTGATTTTGAAACGGAGGGGTGGGGGTGTTTATATAGGCGTTGGTGGGAATTAGTTTTATTCAGTTGATGAATCTAGTGGTTGGGATGAGTTTAGGACAAGCGAAAGTCTGTTAGTACGGCGTCGTATGGAGTTTATGATCTTGAATCCGATGTCGTGTTACAAGTTTGGTGATTTTTGTAGTTGGAATCTGGAAATGTTGACCCGAGTAAATCGAGGTGTACGCGTGGCGGGATTTTTCATCTGACGGTTGGTTTGTTGGTGAAGGGAAATTTCCGGAAATTAGTCGGTGGAATTATTAAATAAAAAAATTAAAGCAAGGGAGAATATAGGATATTTTAGAAGATCCATGGGCCCACTTCTTTTATTAGGTTTACAGAATCACTCTTTTGGCCTTTGGGTCCAATGATTATGACTGCTGCTTAATACTGTTTTTGTTTATAATTTAATTATTAAAATTAAATGATAATATATTAAATTTAAATTAATATGAATTTATTTAATTTAAATTAATATAATTTAATTATTAATTTTAAATTATTTTTATTTTATATTTTTATAAATTATATATTAATTTTAAATTTTAATATGTTATCGTTTAATTTCACCTATGACTACTTTTTTTTCTTTCTAATATTGAGATGGAGTGTAAATAAACTAGTGGTTTAGTCATTTTAATTTTTTAAAAATTTTAGTACACCTTTACTTGATAAATAATGTTACAGAGACTCGGAGACATAAATTATTTTATAAATATTTTATAAATTATTGATATAATATATTTCATCTCAATATATTAAATAATAAATTATTTTAATATAATTTTCGATCTCAAATAAAAAATTAAAATAGAAAATAATATATCAATAATTTATAAAATAATTTATGTATGTAATATTATCCTTATTCTTTACTTCAGAATAGCGACTGATAGAGCTTCCTTAGTCAATAGTCAAATATCAGAAGATGGGTAATGTCTTTAATAATATATAATGGGTCACCGCAAGTGTAGCCCACCTAACCCTATCAAATTTGAGTAGTTCTACAAAATAATTTTTTTTATATCGGAATATTTGATATTTTTAATTATTATTTTTTTGATTTTCTTGTAATTTTTTTAAAAATATATAGTATTTATTCTAATTAATTTTTTTATAAAATATAATATTTTTAGGTTTAATTTGAATATATATACAGAACAGGATTGTATAGACTGTACAATCATATTCATGTATATATATCAAAATTATTCTTAAAATACTAAAAATTTCGATTAAAATACATATTATATATTATTTGAGTCACAAACAAAAAAAAATAAAAATATCTAATATTCCGGTCCAAAAAAACTGTTTGCCAAGACTTATTGATCAAATTTATGCCAAGTAATTACCTCACTCGACATTGGACACCCAGAAAGCCACGTGGCCCAACACAATGTGGTCACTTTATTTTATATTCACGCATTCTTTAATTTTTTATTACACGTGTATGGAGCATTAGGGTTGTAAATGAATCGAGTCGTGTCGAGTATTGAGTTGATTATATTTGGTTCATAAATTTTATCGAATATTGAATAACGTTTGATCGATACCCGTTTAGCTATTGAGTCGAGCACGATCTCGAATCGAGCCCAAACAATTTAAACGTTTTAAACAAATATAATTCAAGTATCAATAGAAAATTATAATTTGAAGAGCTTCGAGTAATTTATTGAACTTTAAAATTTGCTCATAAATGAATCATTTATATTTCGAGTCGAGTTCGAATCAAAGTTTTAATCGAATGAGTATGAATCAAATCAAAACCAAAACTGTTTAGTTCATTTTAAGGCCTTAGTCTACAGAAACTGAGGCAACTAAAGACCGATAAATTATAAAATATCGAGCGACGTCTCTCTTTTTCAGGTGTTGAAAATGAAAATAGTTAATATGAAGAGATATTACCTTTTAACTTGTATGGTAACTAGCAACAGTCCCGTGCCTCCGACACTATAGACGGTGAGATTTATCTCAAACTTTAAACGGCCCGGATGATTTATTAAAATGAGCGAAAAAATCAAAATCATTTGTATTTTGTTATATAGATATATATCCGGAAGTTCTACAAAAGTCTCACCAAAGGTACTAAAATTAGATAGTAAAAGAAATCCAGGAAAGTGGGCCCATTAGAAATTTGGAATTTCAAACTATACAATCCCGTTTTATATATGTATCCAAACTGTATTCTGTAAAAAATTCAATTAAAATAAATATTTTATATTTTTTTAGAGTTGCAAAAAAAGCAAAAAAAATTTGGGACCGGTCCATTGGACCAGTCCGCCAAGACTTACTCAGTTTTGTTTGTTGAAATTTTCCAACCTGTTTGGATAATGTAATAACCGACCTTTTTTTATTTTATTTCATTTCATTTTTACCCCTTAAAAGGAGTGTGGGTCCTACGGGAACTCTTGACTATTCTGGTCAAACATCTCAATTGAATTTTCTTTTTTGTAGCAAAATAATTGTGGCTCTTTCAAAAGTTGATAAAATATTTATCCTAAATGCTGAAAAAATCTTTCATACATCTAGCAACAAAAATATTACTTACTTTGATTATGAATATACACATTACTTGTGTATTTTCACTTCTTTACATAAAGTATTAATGTGTTTACTTACAATAAAAATCATAATATGTATTTTCTACATAAAAAAATGTCGTTATAGATATATAACAACTGCAAAAATAGTCGCTAGTAACGGTTTTCATGTGAAAATATCAAAAAATTATATAAAAATATCAGTTTCCTATCTAAACGTGACATTCTTTTTGGGACAGTCCATTTTTTTTGGTAATTCGGGGATAGGGGTTGAACCCAAGACCTCTTGGAAATTCAGGAATGGGGTTGAACTCGAACCAAGAGGCCTAGGGTACCAACTAAGTTAAGACCAGACCAGACCAGTTAGTTGATAAGTATCAGTCTTCAATGGTGAAAAAGTTCTTCCAATCTTTTTTACCCAATTGTGGGGACTATAACACCTAGAATGTGTTTATTCTAACAAATATGATATTAAATTATGAATGCAAGTAAATCGATAATTAAAAAATATATAGTTGAAGAAATAATGGTTCTAGCTTTGGAGAACCAGCTTCTTTCCAAGAACCAAGTCATCTGTGGTGAAATCAGCCTCTTTCCTGAACACTCCCCTTCCATAGTCTAGCTGGTAAGAGTTTGCCAACCCTTCGACGAGGCCCAATTCTGGTGTCAACCCAAGCACACTCTTTGCTTTCTCGACGGACGTAAAGAAATGCTGCATTTATTTATTAAGAAACACAATAATGTTAATAACACAGTGTCACCAGTGAAAAGTAAATAAATTTAAAATACAAGTCGCTGTGTTTAGATACACGGAACATTTCCCAACTTAAACTCAAAAAAACACCAATTATTCATCAACAAAAGTTGCAGGAAACAGAATGTTTGATTCTATATTACTCTTATAGAAGAACCTCCTCCTTAGCATTAGATTCAATAATTTCTTTAACAACGAAATAGTAGCTACTGCCTCGACTGAGTTCTAACCATTCATCTTCATTTTTTTAGTAAACACAGTGCCATGGCCAGTTGTTTTTTTTTTTTGACAATTATCACTGAACTATATTCTTTACGGCAGGATGATAGCCACGAAGTAATCTACTAAAGATCATTTACCATTACTATGACTTTCTCAAGAAACCAAGAAAAAAAATGAGTATAATCAGTAAATAAATTGAATACGTTGAGACAAAAATAATCAATTTAATATTCAGCAAAATCTCACGCTATCAACAAACATAATTGGAAACTTTGCATCCATATCTACCTGGTCACGGAATGGAAAGGCTTTCTTTTTACCAAAATCAAACTCCTTAGGGTTGTAGTGAACAATCTCGGGCTCCGGGAATCCACCAGCCTGTGAAAAAGAATTAATAGACGTTAATTATTATTTATTTTTTTATTAAAGGTGTAAAATACATCTCCTCTAAAGTATAAACCGAACAGATTACCTTAGCACATGCCTTTGCTAATCCGTCAAAGGTGACGTATTTTTCTCCGGATATATTGAATATTTGTTTGATCGCTTTTTCATTACCAAGAACCTTAACAAAAGCCTTCGCCAGATCCTGGTATTGTGCAACAAAATAACGTTAATTGTTGCGCCAAAACTTAATAATTTGGGAACTACTTATGTTATATGCTATGTGCTTCTGGGAAAGAGTGTTTGAGCCTATTTGAAAGGAAACCAGAAGTGTGCGTTATTTAGCCCTTATGACTAGTTATAATGCAGTCCCACACCTATGCAGCGTCGAAAGTTAAGGTAGAAAGATACAGAAAGGCTCAAATTGAAAGTGTTTGTTTCCAAAAGAAGATTACAGCTGATTGCTTCAGGAGAGTTGCAGCATCAATGGAAATTGTGAAACTACCTAATTAAATTCCCAAATCTGCAATAAATTTCAAGACACCATCTCTATTCAGACTCTCCCGCTTCCAGTTAATTATGTGCCTATTTAACGTGGAAACTAAGATACTTCTTAGTCTAGACAGATGTATTCAAACTCAATACTGACGCTTCATCCCACTAAGATCAAGCTACTGGTAGTGGATTGATTACTGTTTGGAAATACAACTGGCAACATAATTATGGCTTGGTCAGCCTTATTTTTGTGATGTACCAAAGATGCAACAGAGACAATATTACTCGACTTTCACTCAAGTTGGATGCGACTAAGAGATTTTTGTGGGTATCTTGTGAGATAATACGGACACTCCTTGGCAGATAGTTTATGAGATCAAGTTATGCAAGAGAATGCTTCAAGTTCTTTCTCATCGAATCTTTTGTGAAGGTAGCAGTTTGGATAATGTGTTGAGACAAACTTGGTCATACTAATGAAACGATCCAGGTATAAAGTGCAGCAGATTTACCACCAACATGAATGCAACCTTAGGATGATGATGATGATGATGATAGACGTGAATTGTTCAAACATAGACTGAGGTGCTCTTTAGTGTTAGATTCTCTTTAGCCTTGCATAGAATTAGCAGCTTAAGAGTTTTGTTTTTGTTTACCTCTATGATACACTAACGGATAAAGATTGTAGCATGTAAGATTTATGTCTCCTCGTTGATTATTATCAGTTATTTCTTACTAAACCTTAAAGGTGGAGTTCATTAATATAATAATAATAATAAGAAGAAGAAGAAGAAATCGATTTACTAACCTGTACATGACCAAGTTGAGTTACTTGCAATCCTGAGCCAGGAATTGGAATTGGGCGACCTGCTGACAACCGGTGGAAAAACCACTCTTCAATAGGATTGTAGTTTAATGGTCCGTAGATATAGACTGGTCTCAGAGAAGTCCAGTTAACATCCCTTGATTGCAGAAAGGACTCTGTGTTAAGCTTTCCCTTGTGCCTGCTCTTCGGATCAACTGCATCACTCTATCCCCAAAAAGAAGAGAAGTTTAAGTAGACTAGTAAAAGCGAAAATAGTGATGTGAAAATGGATGGTAAGTATTACTGGACTGAAGTACAAGTTCTCTATAGAGTATAGTCCAGAATATTTTCAAGCAATGATGGTCTAACAGCTCCGCTCCCCTCCCCTCCCAGGTATAAAAAACATACATAACACTAAGAACAAGTGGTGCGGGTGATAAACCAGGTTTGTAGGACTAGTTCCCAATTTGTAAAGCTAACCAGATTTTCAAATTTGTAAAACCTTATATCTATGGGGGGAAACTTGGGAGTCTTGGTCAGATCTTAAGTAGAGAAAAAAAATGAGATCGTATTAAAATTTGAAGGATGCACCAACTACATATGAGAATCAAGACACTTAAATAATTAGCCTTGGTTAATTGTAAAGGCGAAACAAAACAGGGGGAAACCATAGTATGTTACTTTGTGAGTACATAGTTAAACTTCAGCTTTATAGCAATGAATGTTGAAGCAAATGCTTTTCAAGAGTATATGTATGATGTACTGACCTCAAAATGTGGTAAGATATCAGATTTGAGGTAAACACCAGCTGAAGAGCAGTATATGTACCTGCGATTCAAAGAGAGCAAGAAAATCAATTGGATGAAAAAAAAGATAAATTTTAACTTTATTATGCCATGAAGAGTGCCGAGTTCCAATTATTTGGAGTAATAACAGTATAACACGGTTACCACCTACTCCAATCCATCACCATCAATGACACTTTCTTTTTTATAGGTAAAAAAATCAATATAAGCGCAAAAGACGACAACCAACGCACTTTTCATTGATCCTACCAAAGCAACAGTTACACCTCTATCCTTGAGTAGTAAATTTCGTCAACTGAATAAATATGATCAACGATCATGTTTATAGCTTACTGATCTAGATTTGGCAATGCATCCAATATGGGCTCTACTTCATCTGCCTCGCGTCCTGAAATAGAACGACAGTGTTAAGAAAAAAAATACTTTTATGCTAGTAAAGGGAATGACGAATAAAGAGCATACAATAAACACACCATTAATATCATAAACAACATCAAAGCCTTCCGCAGCCAAACTGGTTCTCACAAAATCAAAATCCTTTCGGTCTCCTTTCAAATGAAAGATCTGCAATTAAAAGACACTTTTCACTCCTTAAAGAAATAGTATTTCGACTCTAATTATAAAAAGATTAAGAAACCAAGAAATATAAAATCCAGCAGCCACAGGTCATAGTAGAAATAGATATTTACTACTTGCTCTGTACCTTGGATTTAAAATCATTATACTCCACATCTGATTCACCAGGCAAGTGTTGGGTAATGGGCGCTTTCCCTCTAGTGAACAGAGTCACCTGTAATAGGATTTATGTACAATTGATAAAAGTTTTAAAGCCATCTTGAAAGATGGAAAGACTCGTACGATGGTTGTCGATTACTAATCATCATGCCACAAGGTAGAAATTAATAACTATAAACTTCAAATGATGTAAAAACTACCAAAAGCAATTTATAGGAGAGGTTCCAACAGTATGTGTAAAACCTGATGGCCCTCTTTGACCAGAAGCCTGGACAGAAAGACACCAATGAATCGGGTGCCTCCCATTATAAGAATTTTCTTGGCACTTGATGCTGTAACATGCAATGCTCCTTTCGGCTGCCATACTTTCCTTTTATACTACAACCATACATTAAAGAAATACATTATTCATATCCAGGAGAACAAAGAGTGTTGTTTGTGTACGAAATATGTGATCTCAACACATATTGAGAGCATAAAGGGCTTGCTGTAGCATTGACTTGACATTTTGCAAGCACAATTTTCATGCCCAAAGAAAAAAAGGCAAAGCAAAAAAAAAAAGGCCAAGAAATGTACTTTTAAATATGCCAAGTACATATTTAAATGCATCATCAGCACATAGAAAGCTGACTGAGTGAATGGCAATCTGAATTCTGTCTCTATCATAATCCTATAGCATGGCTACATAATATTAGAAAAATATATAGAACTCTCATTTTTCCAGACGGAGAAAGTATCATAAATCTTATTAAACAGTTGTAAAATGGATTTGAAACTTCAATCTGGTGGACACACTAACGACTTGAATCCTCTGGCAACTCAATTCCAATTCCAACTTCATGGAATTAATCTTCAATCTAGTGAACACACTAATGAGTAGAATACTCAAGTCATGTTTGGCAAGACAATTCCAATTTCATGGAATTGCAAATGTGCTTTCAATTACAATTCCAGAGCTTAGTATTGAGTGCCAATTGCCAAACATACAGTTAAGCCTGTGAGTTTCCAAATGCTAGCATATGGGTTTGGTACTTCTATTTGCAATAAATCAGACTGTAAAACCCTCAATTTCCAATCAAAGACTTCACCTTTATGGTTTATAGAAAAAAAATTGTACCTGAATTGAGGAGCTCAATCTGATGCCATTGAAGTCAGAGAGTGATGAAGTGAGGAGCGAGAAAGAAGGATTTACTTTATGGTGCACCACTGCCAAACTTGCCATGGTGCCTTTGGAGTAGTGATATGCTGAATTTTGTTGGAACTGAAAATTTAAATGGGTTTTGAAGCAGCTGCCCCATCATCATCATCATCTCTTCTTCTTTTCATTGATTCTTTCTCATTCTTACAATTGGGATAAGACCATGACCCCACTCCTTCCCCTCCCAAAAACTTTGGTTTTATCCACAATTTCACAGCCTCTCGTTCAGGTTTCAACCATTCTGTAAACAACCGTCCTACTTATTTAGTAAAAGGTAAAACCATCCCTACCAACCAATTAAGTTACTAATAGTAGCAGACGTAATCGGACTTAAATTTTTCTTCCGTCATCTGCTACTATTGGTAGCAATCCTGAATTTTTCACTTTTAATCTGGGCAGTTAATTCTTGTATTCAACGCTAATGATAGTATTTTTTTTAATTCATAACAAGTACTCCTTTCGTCCCAGAATAAAAGTCCTGGTGAAATTTTTGCGCATATTAAGAGGAGAAATAAAATGACAAAATTGCCCATAATAATATGTCATTAATTATTTTCAATGTAGGTGAGAGAATGACTTTCTAACTATTCAATTCAAAATATTCTTTCTCGTTATTAAATATGGAGAGAGAATTAGAATAAGAAAAGTTTGAGATATTTAATGTTACGGGCATAATAGGAAAAAATAAAAATAAAATTAATTATTAAAAGAAAGTGGACATTTAACATGGGACTATCCAAAATAATAATAAAGATTTTTATAATGGGACGGGAGGAGTATTTGTTATAAATCATTCCCCTTAATAAAGTACATATTTGCTAAAGCTAAATTTGACAAACTTTGGGTGACTAATTTTATGTTTTACTAATAACGAGTAATGTGAGAGAAAAAAAAAAGGTAATGTTAGGAATCTCTCAAAATATCTTAAATGATGTATTATGGTTATATTAATTGCATAAAATTTATGTAATATTATTAAATATAATTATAAAAAATAAGTATAAAATAATTTATTAAATTGTAATTAGTCGATACTTTATACATATGAATGACCCAAGTATTATAACTAACATTATATACATTATTTTGTATTGCACTTGTAATCTTTTTTAGCTTTCAAAATATTATTGTTAAAATAAACTTTAGAAATTTTGGAAATAATATAATAGAAAATAAGAGAAAAGAAAATTAAATGCGATAGTGTAGGATAAATGTCTTGAAGTTATAGTTTACCTTTGCCTTATAGATTAAAGGTAAGTTGAAAAAAACAAAGGAAATATGCGTTATAGAAAAAAATGTGATTTAGGGGGTGTTTGATAAATACTGAATGAATTTGATCTGAATCTTAATGGAAAAAATTATTTGATAGTTGATATATCTGAAACATTTAAATAAATATTTTATTATTTTATCCCCCTAAAAAAATTTAAAATTATTGTAAATTTATTTAATATTACTTAATATAGTAGTTAATATTGTATAAAAAAACTCCATTCAGCCAAAAAAATAACATTAAACTATTCAGCTCAAATCGTCTGAATGGCTGACCGATACAGCCATTTAGACGATGTTTTTTCAAAACAAACGCACTGAATGACTAATCGATTCAGCCATTCAGTCTTAAATAAATAGCCCCTTAGTTATGCAAAAGAGATTATTGTAGATAAAATAGTAGATGTTATAAACAAATAAAAATAAAATAAGAGTAAATCTATGATGCATCACATTTATTTTCTCTTTCCCAATGAGCTATAAAAAGGGGAAAAATTATATTTATATCTATTTTATTAAGCCTTACCGAAAGTGATTTTGTGTCATACTTGCTTCTTTTTCTTTTCATTTTCCCTCTTGTTTTATTTTGTCCATACAACTTTTAGATACATTAATATTTTGTATTTATTAATTTAATTATTTTCATCTTTTTATTTATTTCTCCAAATTTTATAAAATTTAAATTTTATGAAACTTAAGGGGCTCCTTTGAAATTCTCATAATTAGAATCCCCAAACCCACATCGTCAAGCAAGAGGAGTAATAACAGAGCTCAGGCGGAAGCAATTCAATTTGACTCCTGTTTGCGTTGTCATCACTTTCATTGTTAATCGTCATGGATCTGAATCCTGTAAGTCTTCAAATCTCCTTTACTCTCTCTGTAATATGTGTATTTATGTATATGTATTAATGCGATTTCATCATTTGGGCCTGATTTATTGAGTTAGAATGTCAATAATTAGGTCGTTATCTGTTGTATTGAATGTTAATTAGTGTCACCTTCTGGACACCAAAATCTCATAGCATCATCGTAGTAAATGATTGGTGCTGGAGCACTCATGTGGTATGGTCCTGGATGGAGATAACACAACAAATCTGGACTTGACATAGATTAACCTAGAAAGTAAAGAGAAGAAATAAAGGTGAGAAAAGATGAGGAAAATAAGAAGAAAAGGTAAATTCATTCATTCATTTTCATAAGCAGCAATTGCAGTACATAGCCTCTATATATAAGGCCATAATCACTCTCTCACTCTAGCCAAGTTTATAACAGAAATGATTCCATGACATGTGCCCAACACCAGAGTACGACACGTGCGTGCATAGTTAATACAAGAAAATAAAATCTGAATTCCATTGCAATTGCCTCACATGATATTCCCTCCCCCTTCAAACTATCCTCGTCCTCAAGGAATGCTTCTTCAAGTCTATGCCCGTTGCCTAATTTTGATGTGAGCATTGATGTTATGATACAACACAGAGCTGTCTTTCATGATCTGCAAAAATCTGCAAAACTTCCAAACTCCCCCGATCAAACACCAAGGGTTTTGTACCATAACCAAGATTAAGTTTCCCTTGCTTCAACAGCTTGCTAAGCACAGTAGCTCTATATACTCCAGCATTAGACGCAATGGCACGTACATGTGCCTTAAGAGCATTCTAGATAATTTAAACACCCATCTTTAGATCAAAGTTGACAATCTGCAGCTGTTCAAGCTCCTCTTAACAATCCTTTTTTTAACAGCTGCCTTTGTAGCACTCAAAGCATCAGGACTACACAAAAGCATTTTAAAAATAAAAGGATTTGCATAGAACCATGCTAACTTATCAATATTGGATGTTCATCGCTTCCAGACGGACCTTCAATTAGAATTCTTCTAAATGTATCACAGAAGCTATTCTCCTTCAATGTTTCAATACTCTTTTTCTCCATTTTCCACATTGAGGCATCATATTCAATGTACTCGATGGGAATGAACGATGTAGGGAACCCTTAACGATAAGCCTAGCAGCACAAACCACGACATCCAAACTATTGAAGACCACTAAATTGACAGAGTCCAGAATAATATTGAGGCCATAAACACCCACACTAGCACTTGTGTGCTCATTCCACCTAAAGTCTTCCTCAACCATACAACAAAATAACTTGATTTCCTCTTTGCCATACCTGTTTTGAGCATACCTCGAAATTAAATTATTCAAGTAAACTGTCTCATTCGACTCCATTTCGCTATGAACATGATATTGGTCCATTAACTCACCTGCTTCAACAAACTCTGTAACATTCCCAATTTGACTGACCTCATAATTGTTACGGCGCCAAGACGAGTCATAGCGGTAGTCAACTGTCAGGACACCTAGGCGACAAGGTGACCTCCATGGCGTTCGTATGGCGACAAGTCGTTTACAATGTGCAATTTAAATATTATTTATTTTACTTAACAAGTATATTAACAATAAAATTTCATATACATTATTTATTTTACTTGACAAGTATATTAACAATAAAATTTCATATACATTAAAACTCAAAACATAACACTAGAATATCATTAAAAGCATAATTATGTAAACATTAAAAGCATAATTTTGTAGTAGGAATGCACTAGATGTATACTAAAATAGATGAAGTTAGTAAGTTAAATTATTTTGATTTTTCAACAATTATGAAACTTAAATAATATGGCAACTAGTAGCAACCATAGGTCCATAACTTAGAACAACCACTGTTAATGGATAATATATATATATATATATATATATATATATATATATATATTAAAATAAGACTGGGGAGGAAAGTGTAATATAAAGCAAATCAGTAAATGGAGAGATAGATAAGCGACTAGAAGCAGAGAATATATATAAAAGCTTAGAAGCTCTGCTAGCCGACCAGAACGAGAAGATAAGAAGAAGAAAGAGAAGAAAGAACCGAGTCGCGTCCAGAGAGAAAATGAGTTGTGAGTTGCATCCAGAGAGAAAACGAGTTGCGAGTCGCGACCAGACCAGAGAAGAAGAAATAGAATAAACTAAGAAAGAAGAGCATACCTGATAGTCGGTCGAAGTCCTTGCGAGTCTCGATCGGAGTTGTGGTCGTCGTTCGTTGTCAGTTAAAGCTGTGGACAGGTAATCTCTCTCTCGCTTGCTAGCTCTCCCCTTTCTACTCTTCTATCTCTACCTCTGCTGCAAGTAGTTGTTAGGGCCAATTGTAAGTCTGAACGAAGGCGTTTTGATTTTTTTAACCCAGTTGGCCTTTGGGTCGGTCCATACCCACAACAAAGCAAGGCGGTCGCCCAGCTCGTCTAAGTCGTCGACTAGGCGTCTATGGCGACGACTTGTTTTCCTATTCGCTTGACTTGCAAGCCTCCACCGAGTCGCCCTGCCGTCTTGCCTTTATCCGACCGACTAGACGCCTATGTGTTGCCTTAACAACTATGATTGACCTTGAGAAGTAAAGCATTGCAAGCAGTCTCCCTAATAACTATTTTAATACGTTTTGGATTTGACATGAACAAGTCATCTCCCACAACTTGACAAACTCCATGACCAGAAAAATACTTGACATGTTCCCAGTCCTCCCTGTTAAATGGATCTTCTATTGACACAATTGGGTAGTCGTTGCAGAAATCAGTAGCAGTAACATTGATTGTAATTTTTATTCTCTCATTATAACCTGTTCTGCCAGTTGCCTCCTTAACAAGATCTAAGCCTCCTTTATTGCTGGAGATGTTTGGAGCAGAGGCACCATCTTCAACAACATTGTATCCTGGTGTATTATATTTCTTTGTAATAATAGTCTTTAGATGATTATAAGTCTCAGACCCCATTTGCATTGCCTCCTCAAATCTTCTTGCTTCAACGGGAAGAATCATAATTTCTTGAACTACCAGATTGGTACTAATATGTTTTCCACCACTTATGAGAGTAAATGCGGGTACCAGAAGTAACAAGTTGGTTTTACCAGAAAGATCAACAATGTGCTTGTAAAGAGGAACCTCTTTTTTACCAGCTTCGGTTTCTTAGCTAAAATTGCATTTGCTCCAAGTTCACACTTATTTTCCGTCTTGTCTAAGTCTATCATAGCCTGATCAATCTGGGACTGAAGGGTTGAATTCATACTAACCAAAGTCTTACATATTTTCTCATTGATATTCCTAATAGCTCTACTAACACTATTTCCAAGATACATTCCCTTTTCTAAGGCATAATGAATCTCCATATTTATGGGAATATCCTTCCCAATATTCTCCAATTTTTCATCATAATTTTCCTCATTCGACACATTGAGATTAATTTCAACCCCTATACTCTCAATCTCATTTCTCAACCCATTGTCAACAACCAAAGCAGAGTCTAATATTTTTTAATCCTTGCTATCTCCATTGCTGGAATGAGGGGTAAAAGACATAAATGGCCTTACGCACTTCATTCGCTCTCGTTTAGTAGTTGTTTCTTCATTCTTTAGATAACAGCGCGAGAGCTCTGAAATTCCATTCTGGTCCTTAGTTCCAGTTGCTCTCAGGGCTGAAAACGAGTGTAAGAACAAAATACCATTCTTCCCCTGCAGCTTGGGATGGGGTTTATTGATATTCGTAGTATAGTAGATGCTATCACACATACAATCATACTCAATTCAATGCAATTGTTTGATCTGAAAGGAGATCTTCTATAATTTCGCACGTGGGGGGTTATTTCTTGGTTTCGTCCAATCATTAATAACTTGATTATTTTTAGATAATAATAACCATCCCTAACAGCTCTTGCTCCCGCATATACCTCCATCTCTAAATCTTCCTTTCCAACTACTAAGGCTTTAAGAACGTCAGACATAGCTATGTTTTTGGTTTTAGTATCAATTGTGACCATGGAGGACAATTCAAGTTCGGGTGACTGAGATAACTGATTTGTGAAGGAAGTAGGAAGCTGAGATGATGGTGAAATAGAGGAGTGATTTGGGATATGAAACTGTGAATTGGTGAAGGCAGTTGTGATGGATTGTGGTAGAGCAATAAAGTCTTCAAAATACAAGGAATCCTCATCGTGGCTATAACTCGTAATTAGTACCTTCTTAGTTAAAGTACTTTCAGGCATTTCATCAAACACTTTAGGCTCATTGTTTGTGACCAATAGTTTGTATGAAAAATTGGGGTTAGGGAGTTTTTGTGTTGTTGGTGTAGTAGTATGAGATGTAAAATATGGCAATTGCAGTGATTGTGATGAAAAGATAAAGGGGTTTTCAATAACTGAGGTAAGAACAACTTGGTGAGATGAATTGAAGATGTAAGGTGAAGTGATTGGTTGATTTCTTGGTGTCATAAAGTAATTAGGTACATGCCATGTGTAATTGAAGACCAGAATTGGTGATGTAGTCATAGGAGCAAAAGTTGGTGGTAAATAAGTGGACAATGAACTAATATTTTGGATGTGGGAGTGTTGAATTGAAGGGTGGGATTCAAAAATTACCACTGGAGGATCATATTCCCTTTCCCATGGTCGGAAGTCACCGAGGAACCTCCGCTCTAATACCATTTTGTCACGTTCTGGACACCAAAATCTCATAGCATCATCGTAGTAAATGATTGGAGCTGGAGCACTCATGTGGTATGCTCGTAGATGGATATAACACAACAAATGTGAACTTGACATAGATTAAGCTAGAAAGTAAAGAGAAGAAATAAAGGTGAGAAATAATGAGAAAAATAAGAAGAAAAAGTAAATTCATTCATTCATTTTCATAAGCAGCAATTGCAGTACATAACCTCTATATATTAATCACTCTGTTACTCTAACCAAGTTTGTAACAAAAATGATTCCATGACATGTACCCAACACCAGAGTATGACAAGTGCATAGCTAATATTTGAATTCCATTCCAATTGCCTCACGTGACAATTAGCTGCACCATCTTTAGCAAACACAAAATATTAATCAATTTTTTTGCTAGTTTTTGACTGAATTTTAAACACACACCCTACTTGGTCACTGCCAAGATTCGAACCTAGGACCTCCTGCTTTGCTTGGGGCAACGACACAACTAGTGAGGTACAAAATATTAATCAATGTTCATTGTACGTTTATGTTTTACTAGGTAGTTGAATATTATTTAAGTCTTTGGGATCATGATGGGGTAATAATATAGATATGTTTATGAAATTGCATAATCTTTAGTGAATGGTTGTTTTTGTCATAAATTGTTCCATAAGATACCAATTTTAATTCCATTTCAGTTTCAGTAGAAATGGTTTATTTTGGTTTTATGATCAGAAATTTTGATATTCTAGGACTGAGAGCATAGAGATTCTTAGGTTTTGTTTGGAATTTGGATAGAGGAAAGAAAATAAAATATTAAAAAATATGAGCATTGTCACTGGTATTAGACTTAATCTGAGATCCTTTCTATTACATTTTTTGGGCATTTATCATTGAACTTGTGAATATTTTCTAGTGGGGTTTTTCTTTTTGTTTAGATTTTAGTTTTGTTATCCTTTACCTTGTTTTTTCTAGTTCAAAATAGATGTAGGGGAGAGATCACTGGTATCAGGTGTAGAACTTCTTCTTACACCTCTAGTTAGTTTTGTTTGGGGTTAATATTTTGTCAAATCAGTCACTGTATTGTCAAATTGCATTACATAATTGTTGTAATTGCCAATTTCAGCTCCAATTGATTGGCAACTCCATTGGAGTCTAGAAGATACTTCATTTACATTCTTGCTCAAAAGTATAGTTAATTAATCTTAAGAAATTTGAACATATAAAAGTAGTTTAGTTTTGAATTTTTGTGACATTTGATCGTTGAAATTGGACAAGCACAGTGGTGATGAGATGAGTATCCAGTTCAAACTTCAAAGGTTAGTTTGACCAATTATGAGATGCACAAAAAGTTGGTGAGAGGTGTAAAAGTAAGAATGTTTATGCCAGGATAAGTGGAGTAGTGGACCCTCCCAGTCATAAGATGTAATTATGACTTGTCAAGCGGCACATATAACCTGTATTTTTTATGTAACCATAGGTAACTATGATTCATTATTTCAGTTACTTTAAGAGAAGTGCAAAAAATCTATACGTAGTGGGAAGTTGTTATTGAGTAGTTGTTTTGAATTGTGGAGAAGTGTAATATGGTGTTTTATGTTGATCTATTTATGTAAACATTGGCCCTATTGTGCTTAAAGGGTTGATTTTATGCTCTTTGTATTATTGCTTTATTTGGAGTTTTCATCAGTGAATTACTTGATAGTTCCCACTTCCCCCCTTTTGTATTTTCCATGTAAATTACTAAAATAATATCTGGCCTGTTCTATCTTCCTTTGCACGTCAATATGTTTAATTATCTCGTTCATAACATATTCCATCTGGAAAACAAATTCTCTAACTAAGAAAGAAAAAGAAGAAGAATTAGCTTTTTGATTGTCGTTTCTTTTGCCACAATTTAAAGTTATCCAATCAAAAGGATGGATGCTATGATTGACCTTCCAACTAGAACATGAATCATGAGCTAGTTTGGGGCCCTCTCTCTATATGAGCATATGATATTAGAAATTGCTTGTTTGTTGCAGTAGATTGCATTACTTGAATGATTTGTAATGTACATATTATCTCTCCCCATGTAAATCTGTCTTGACATATTGCTACTATGCTCAGCCTGCAGGCGAAAATTATGCCAACCCAAAGATATGTTTCTTTCACGTTCTCTTCAAGGTCTGTGATTTGATATTCATCTACAAGTTTTCTTGTTTTTGTGGATAACTCATTTTGCTTATCCGACGTTGTATTTTCTCTGTGACAGGCTTCAGCTTTGGCGTTTTACATACTTTCAGCTCTATTTTTTGATAGTTTTGTCATAATTTTTGTGGTAACTGTTCTTCTAGCTGCACTTGATTTTTGGGTAGTCAAGAATGTCAGTGGGCGCATTTTAGTTGGTTTAAGGTGGTGGAATGAAATAAATGACGAGGGTGAGAGCTTGTGGAAATTTGAATGCCTTGATCAGGAGGTGGGTGATTGCCTTTCATGTATAAGCTGTTGACTTTGTATTTGAGTGTAATTTAGTCTTATAATCATGACTTTAAACTAACCAGGGTGACTGGTTCTCACACATATTTACCCTTGTCTTGTAATAGTCATTGGCTCGAATGAACAAGAAGGATTCGTGGCTGTTCTGGTGGACTATTTACCTTGCCGTAAGTTAAATCTTTCGATGCATCATTTTACAGACCAATAGTAACCATAGTGTTCTCATTTAAAGAGCAAGGCATATCACTTCTGTAAAAAGAAAAAGAAAAAAGAGAAAAGCATGTCATGGAAGTATTTCTAAAGTCAGCTAGAGAACTAGTTACATATGAAGTAAAACATCATTTCACATTTTGAATAATCAAGATAAATGGTTTATTTTTCTTGAGTGTCTGCAATGTCAATAATTTTGAACACTAAACAAAATGGAGCCTTAGAATAGTCCTCATATTTATGGGTAAATTTCTTCAAACCTTAAAGCTTCTATGTTCTGATTGTTTTAAGCGAGGCTAGGTCATGTATTTCACAACTATTAATTTGGAGATTCATTTTTTATTTTTCCATGGATTGATATGTGTGCATTAAATAATTTTACTTTTGTGCGCAGGCGGTATTGTGGTTCATCCTTGGAATATTCTCCCTCATCAGGTTTCAAGCTGATTATCTCCTCGTTGTAGGAGTGTGTTTGACCCTCAGCATTGCCAATATTGTTGGCTTCACTAAATGCCGCAAAGGTGTGCATACCACATATTTCTTCATTGCATTCTTTTTTTGGTTTTTGGTTTTTGGTTTTTGGTTTTTGGAAGTGTGAATAATATAATTAAATGTCAATGTCTTCTGCTAATTTAGGAATTATAGGAGTCTCATCATATGAGCTAGAACAGATAATCTTCTCTTTCAGGTTGACCAAAAGAAAATAAAAACTATATACATTATGAACTCAGGGTTTCATAAGTTGCAAGTAGGTTGCATTATTGCAAGGGAGAAGAAGTCTCCAATATGGTTTTCTGTCAGATAAAAGTTAAGATTGACAAAGGATATTTAGGTTCTTGTGAATGCATAAACCATCAATTAGGTTAAGCTTGTGTATAAAAGCAATTGAGTTTAGTGTCTAATGATTTATACTTGAGAGTAGCTACAAAAGCCTTTCACTTTTGAGTTTGTGGTAGCCCATGTGTTCCTATAATGTCATAATTTTTTTCCCTTTATCATCATTTTATTTGAGTTTTTCTAAATCTCTTATGAACATGGAGAACTCGGATCAGGTGGGTAGTACTTTTCGATGACTTGTCAAAAAGAAACTCATTGATGACTTTTTTTGTAACTTTATATCCGTGGATATGTATGTATTCTTAAATAATGAGTTCATAAATAACAATATTTGGTGTTATTTTCAGATGCTAAGAAGCAAATTCAAGCGTTTGCCTCCCAGACCATTGCATCGCGATTCTCATCCACACTACAGTCTGCATTCACTATTGTCTGAGTTATTACTCATACAGGAAGATGGGAACAGAAGAAAATGCACAAGTAAATCGTTGCCAAGAACTGTTTATCTTACGTTCGTAATCAATATAGTGGATGATACTGGAGTTAATTTTGGCAACTCTTCTGTAGAGGTTTTACAGGGTTTTTTGAAGTCCCTATAATACATTTTGGATTATACTACTAGTGGCTTGTACATGCTGAATACGAACTTACAGACGTTAGGATTCGATTATTTGGTTTTTGGTTTTTTGATAACCCTGCTTATTTTTCAGTCAAGAACTTTTTATTCATCAAAATGGAGGAACTTGTGTTGTGTAACAAAAGAGACTGAATGGAGAAGAGGAAAAAGAAAAAAGGGACTAGCTGAAAGTTTGAGATTTTGTGCAGGAATATTACTTGGGATGGCTTATGTAATTACTACAGGGCAAATAATGTAGCTCTTTTGGACCTTCTGAGAGGGTCCAATGAGCAAATATCAGATGAAAAAGATGAATGAAAGTTTGGGATTCTAGTAGTAAAAGTTCAGCTACAAATCTGTATATATATATATATATAAATAGACAAATATCATCTTTATATTTCAATACAATTATCAAGGATTAAAAAATAAAAATCCCCATCCGCTAGATATTCTAGTGGACTGTATTAAAGAAATTTTTGTAAACTTGTGCGTACGTATAATTTTAAATTTGAAGCAGAGTCAAATACATCATTGGGGATTAGGCAGTTGGCATCGACGGATGACCACGTAAGCGGTCATCAGTAGCAAATTTCTCTGACAGTGCATTCATGACCCGAGTAAATAGCTCGTTCGGTTAATGAGCGTCTAATGTCAGACGAACATGTCCCATCGAATGGTAACTTGGACTGGATATGCGTTCTGTAGTAGGAGCCTGATTGAAGCATGTATAGTGGAGTATAATGGGTCAATAAGCCTTGATCCACATGGAGACTCTAGCAAGGAGAAAGTATCATCACCAACAGTGGCGGAACCAGAACAAAATGTGAGGGGGGGCAAAATTTGAGAGCGGTTACCGGATGTCCGGATCCAACGACGTGTAAGTTGCAGCGACGAGAGAGCGGAGTTAAGGTCCTTGGGTTTGACAACCTCTTAGAGAACATTTATCAAACATAACATGTGCATAATTTCAAAAGACAAATTTTACACCTATCGGTACATGGTTCAGTCATGTATTTTTATCCTTCTTTTTTGTTTGGATTACAATTTTATTCTTATTGTTTGGATTAAAATTGTAATCCATATAATTTGAAAGACCTTAAATTACTAAAAGATTAAAGATTAAAGTAACAATTTTGAAAACTAAATTACTCCAATTACTAAAAGATTAAAGATTAAAGTAAATGATTAGGCATCCATCATTAATGGACTAGTTAAACCCACTCCGAAAGCTGGCTTTTGATCCAAACAATTAAAGTTGAGTAATTTCAATTTTCCAAACCCAAGGCCGGCCCATTACTTTTTCTACCTTGTAATGCAGAATGGGGCTGGGGTACAAAAAGTAATTGGTAGTCCGTCTTAATGTTGTTTTTAAAAAAGGAGATCCCCATGATTCCGACGTGTCCCCGCTCCGATGTCTTCTCCCTCCTCCAAACGATCGTGAAAAACGCTGACTTCCTTAATCAAACTAAAACTGTCCATAAATAAATACTACTCCACCGCCACCAGAATGGCCGGCGCTCACTCTGTTATCGCCTTCAAGCAATCCAACGAAAGGCCCGGAGCAGTTGCTGGCTGCACTCCCCCGCCCTCCGCCCTAGTTCTGCCTGGACAGCCGCTGCTACCGGGGGCAGATGCCCCCTCCCGCCCCCCCTAGTTCCGCCGCTGATCACCAACATCCATAGCGTGGGCAGAATTATGACAGTAATAAGTCCGCTAGTTATTCTAGTGGATGACGATTTTATTTTTTAATCTACTCTCGATAATTGTAATACAAGATATAGATAGTAAATGGATCCGGTTAGTATGAAGTTATTTTTTTTAGTAAATTGGTCAATTAAATACTGACACACATACAACATCGCCTGCGTGTCAATATTCTATTCGTCAATTGACCAACTTACCTCAAAATAAACTTCATACTAACCACTTTTATAGTAAATACATGTTATGGATCATTTCATATATATATATATATATATATATGTGAAATCTTGCCATTTAAAAAGAAAAAGTTTGTTAAACTCTACAAAGTTGGTATATCTTAATATGTATTTTTTTCATATGGGGCCTTTTTATTATTTCATATATCTATTTTAGTCAATTATATATTTGTTCTTCTAAATAAAATAACAACGACAAGAAGAAAATAAAATTATAGTAAATGCTTTAAATATTAATAGGACAATAAAAATAGGTAGAAGATAATTTATGTTCTTTTAACAATTTTGCCCTTATTATTAACAAGTTCATCTTAACTACTCGTTTGTCCTCTTCATCTTTCAAATTCACTATGTAAAAAGAAAATCATATACTCTTTAATTAGTTGCCTACATTTAACTTCATCCATATAGACAAAATTCAGAATTCCATATTAATATTTTTTAAAGATATATTTAGACATAACTCCAAAATGATAAATAAAATACAATTTGCATATATATTATAAAAAGTAAAAATAGTGGAAAAAACGTATTTTTTTTTTAAAATTTATCATTAGTAACCCGACAAAATAATATAAAATGTAGAGTATTTTTGTAGTACCCCATTAAATATTAAATGACATCTTTACCATTAACTTTATCTACTTTATTTATCTTTTTGGGACAATTTTTTTTTGTAAATTATAATATTTTTTCTCAATAAAAAAATATAAAATTATATTTATTCCAAAATTTTATATATAAAAGAAAGTGAAAATAGACACAAAATGAGAAAGGTGGAATATTAAATGAGAATCTGTTCATTCGCCGCTCAAGGTATATTTTAGTCTGAATTTTAAATACACAGATATGAACACACCTGGAAACCCAGTTTCTCTGATTTTGTGTACTCCTATAAATGCCGACTACAAAAATGCATACACATTATATGATCTCTATCCTCTATTTGCTCTATTAGCTTTTCCATGGCGTCTAATAACAGGTTCCTTTCTCTCTCCATCTCTTCCTCTTATGTATGTGTACAGTGTATATGTATATGTATATGTTGGTTCGATTTTCCTAGTGAATGCTCACTTTTAAAGACACAAACTTGAACTGATTGAAAAACAATTTTTCTAGATCTTTTTATTTATCGTTTGATTGGGAAGGGTTTGGGCATAACCCTAATTTTGATACGTAGGTTAGTTTTAAAATTTCCATTTTTGTGGACTGAGGAGTGTCTGTTTGAATTTTTGGACAGCTTTGTTATATAATTTGGGAGTGGTAAAAGAATTTTTTTTTTAAATGTGGAAACTGTGTGAAGCGCCTCAGGTGTTCTAGACTAGGATTTTTGTTTTGAGAGAAGTTCAAATTTATTTACTCGGGTGTTCTAAATTTTTTAATGTCTGGATGCTATTGAAAATTGTAATCTTTTGATTCGTAAAATAATTGATAAGCTAGAACAAGAGTCAAGTGTAGTCTCTTTCTTTCAAAAAGTTATATAATGGAATCTTTTCTTATTGTTCTTCTGTAGCTTAAGTTTGTCATAATTATTGGAATGGAAAAGAGTTATCTATTCTTGATGTTTTTTCTTTTTTTGGATAAATGATTTGACATCGGGTATTTGTGGCCATGTTTTGGTTATGTGGTGCCCAAGAATGGGATTATATGTCTTTCTGTGTGAGTCGAGAGAGAGAGAGAGAGATGCCATCCCTTTGTTTAAATATTGCCACCAGTTAGATTTATATTTGGTACTCTCTCCAAGAAATCTGCTATCAGAGACTAACTAATGCCATTTCTTGCCGACGAGGTATACAAGACAGAATCTTTTGATTATAAATTTGCACTTTTTCGAGCTTTTAGCATTTCTCTCTTGGTCAAAGTGTCCAATCTGTGCTGCTGTGTCTGCTACAATTGTTTCAACATTTGTCACTGCTGTTACTTCATCATTTCATACCGTAATTTTCTGCGTTGCATGTTTCATTTTCTTCCTGTTTATTGAACGTTGAATGAGGTAAAATTAGATTAGCAATTGAGTTTGTTACTGCCCATGACTGAAGGGAGATATCAATTTGGATGACACCAGATGTTCTTTGGCTTTAATTCATTTCTCTTGAACTAAACTTAAAAAAGATGCATTACTAATCTTTGATGGTATGTAGTAGATAGAGATTTTAGTAAAGGAAGAGTCAATCTAGTGGTAGACTTGTGAAGATGAAGCTGAGAGATTAATTACTTGAAATCTATATGCACTACGCCGCCTGTTATGCCATAATTCATTGAGGTTGATCTTGCGGTCTATCCTGATTCCCGAAGCAGTAGTCTCTCTTTATTCACCTCTTCAATGAAAGTCTGTATGAAGATTCTACTATTTCCTTTGTTTGATTCAAAATGGCCAAGTGTCGGAGGGGCGAGGACTACCCGGATTTGGTCCACTAGGGTTTGGCCACCTAGGGGGAGGACTCCGGAGGTGACTTTGTTCCTTGTTTTTGACCCTTCGACGAGATTTCAAGAAAACAAGAACAAGCTAGTGAAAATCAACTAGGGTTCGGAGATGGCAACCTCGCCAACTTTCCCTGATTGTGCGAAGCCTCCTCTTGATCAAGAAATCGGAAAATGATCAGGCAACTCGGAAGTTGAAAGTTAGTCAAGTATGGAATTACTTCCTAGGGTTCGGCTACTATGATCTGCCATAGATTTGCATACTTGCCTATTTTTCTCTCCTCTTTAAACCTTTGATCAAGAATCGTACTATTCCTTGAATTTCCCTGCCCCTTAGTCCAAGAACAAACCCTTATTTCTAAAGGTGCGAATCCCTCACCTACAGATGTAAAGCACCAGAAGACACAAAATGAAGCACTGACAGAAGCAAATCAGTAATAGATAGTGTGGGAGGAGTTCGCCTCATTGGGCTGATCTTAAAATAGTTTTTGAACCATGAAATTTAGCTATTAAAGCATAGACAAACCATAGGAATAAACAAATCTGAATTCAGTCAAATATCCTCTCAAAAGTATACAAGGAATCCCTTATACAAACCATCAAACTTACTAGACTAATAAATGTAGACGTTGGAGTTAACCAATCCCCATACTTGGGGCCAAAATTACATATTAAAATAAAATAAAATAGTCAAGTCAAGGTTAGACCTTCAAAGTAACCTTTGACTCCATTTAAGGACTCAATTGAAAGGCGGAAAGACTAAACTTGTACTCATTACTAATGACCACATATAATGACTGTGGTACAAAGTGCAAATTCGGGTTCACATGACCTAATTGAATTAAATGTACAAATTAGGGTTCACATAACCTAATTAAATGAAAACGGAAAAGCCGAAAATAAATATGATAGACCCGAGAGAAGCCTCCACGTGTCCCGAGGCAGAAGGCTCGTGAAGGCGGCTCGTTTTGGGAATTGATTGAGGGATTGGATTGGTGGCTAGAAGGACAGGACAATATGGACATTATTCTAATAACTAAAGTGTATTTCTGAAATTTTCCTGAAAACACGTGCCTGACATGTGACTACTTAAGTATTAAGAAACTCTATAAATACCCCTTTCGTTCTATGAAGGGGGAACCTCTCTTTGGACTCGGGACTTGGACATTCTCTCAACTCGAAGCCTTCAAGAAGGCTCTTGGAATCCCTGCTATCCTAACAAGGTTTCCGGATTCTGAGAGTTCTGCCATGTGTCATTGGAGTAACTGCTCGATTGTTCTTTTATCTTCAATCAATCAATCAATTCCGTGCTCTTCTTCTCTCCTTCTCAGCCAACACGAAATCCTAACCTTTGCTCACGATTTCCTTGCCCACAATGACTAATTTGGAAAGAATAAAAGGCTTGTGACCATTATAAAGACTCAAATTACTTTAACTTTACATATAAAAGCTTTTGCAGCATGTTGGAAACTTTAAAATTAGATTCTAAGTAAATAAACTTCAGGACATGTATCCCACCTAATCCTTTGGTTTTATTCTTTCTTGAGTAACTTATGGACTCTAGCAAGAAAGGATCCATTGCCTCCTCATCTCTCTACAAATTTAGAGAGAGTAGATCAATGTAACAATAATAAGCAGAGAATAAGGAGATGATAACATGTACATCAACATACCCTTTAGATGTTTATTTTATACCTCTTATATATATATAGGAGAATGATTCACCTCTGATGTTAGATTGGAGGCTATAGCCTTACAACTCATCTTGGACTGTCCAGATCAAAATAAAAGCCTCGGATAAATGCAATCCGCACAACAGTTATGCTGACGGTGACCCTACCATTCAAATTTATTCTATCCAATCTGCATAGCAGTTATGCAGATGGCCAAAATCATCAGCACTCCTAATAACTGTTGTGTGGATTGCGTTTATTCTAGTAATTTATTTATTATTTGGACGGTTCAAGATGGGTTGGAAGGCTATATATATATATATCATTGATTTTAGCTATAAATAACTTAAAGGCCTCTTTCTTAGGTTTCCTGAATCCACAACCAGATTGAATCTTTTCTACCAACGAAATGAACATATAGTAAGGATGTAAAATTACACCCCAATACCAGAGCAACCCTAATTACCAAAAAATCTAGGAGGTTGTAATGACTCCATATATTTTGGGGAAATAGCTCATGTTGTAGTTGAGAACTAAGTCACTAGAGCATGAAATAGGTAATTTGACAAGTCATAGAGTAGGGAGCGCCTTGCAAATGTCTATATTAATATTGGATTAATGTTATATAATATTTTTAGTTCATTTGTTTATGGAGTATAATGTATGCCAATATTAAAATTAAGCATTGAAGTTAAGTGCGTGCAATGGCGAACGCGGTGTGAATTGCAGGTGTCACCACGCCAGGTAGGAAAGGCGAGTCTCTAATAATTACGCAGTGTGGCACAAAAAAAAAAAGAAAAAAAGAAAAAGACTTGAAAAAATTAAATCAAATATTAAAGTGGTTGTGGGGAAGCATTAGGGCTTACAGGATTTCACACTTCACCTGCGCTTCCTTCTCCAGTCGTCTCCAAATAGGTACGCTTCCTCTTTTCTTCTCCTCTCCTTTGTCCCCCATCTTCTTCCTTCTCTGTTCTTTCCTATTATACCTTTTCTTTTACATCTTCTTCCTTCTCTTTTGTTTGTTTTGTTTTTTTTAATTTTTATGCTCGTCTTGTTCTTTCCTCTGTTTTGATTTCTTATCCCCTTTTCCCCAATTTTTTTACTCCACTTATTTCTGTGCTATTAAAAGAGTAAAATAGTAATGTCTCACACACTTCCTTTATATATTGATGTTATTTCAGTTATCAAAAATAGAAACAGAAAAATATATTGATGTCATTTGCAGAAATTGTCTGCATTTGTATAATCATATTTGACGCAATTGATTGTTAGCCATTCTTACTTATGGTAAGGATATCTTCATCAATTCTTTGGGTTTCCTATTATAATGGTCCAACCTTATTAATCAGTGGTTTTCTATTATGCATGATTGGTCATTGTTATTTCATATTTGTTACTGAATTCATGGATACTTGTTTTGTTGGTTAATGGTCATTAAACTTTTATCTTTTATATATTTCTTATGTGATTCATTATATCAGTAAATATATTTGTATATATGTATTTTATAAAATGTTTTTGAGCATTTTTCTGTTATTTCCTATTAAAGTTGTGACTTTTTTTGTGTTTGGGCCGTTGTTGCATCATGACTACTATGATTCAAGCAAGTATATATTTAGATATCGGGGACTGATCAGTAGCCATTGCTGGTTAGATACCTATTTTAGCCAACCCATTTATGTCCGTTCAAAGAAATCATGGATGGCTACACTTCAATTTATTTATTTTAATCTGTCTCCCAAACAGTATAGCAAACTGGTTTTTGTGAAGCTTTAATTATTGCATCACATGTTTCATTACGCATTCATCCGTAAAGGTTTCTTGGCATTTCATCATCTTTATTGATAATACCTTCAACCATGATAATCTTAAATGGAAGCCAGTTTAGTTTCTTCAGTCAATTCTACCACAAGGAGCACAGTGCTAAGGCTTTGATCTTAGCTACTTCAGGTTAAAGCTATTCTTTGTATATTTCCTGAAAGGTTATTGTATCAGTTTCTCCCATTTCCTTTATGATGATATTTTTGTGGGCCATTTCGTTCAAGCTCTCAATCAGTTCTTTACAAGCTTCTTGCAGCTAGTTATTACGCTGACTCTTCGTGGCAAGAAGAGTTTGATTTAATTTTTCTGAATCTGTCACCATTTTCTATTTAAATTCTTCCTTCATCTTGTCCAGTTCTCCTGTGAACTGCTGCATCATCTTCAAATTCCTGATGCTTCATCACCTATAGGTTTTTCCTTTTAAATTTAAATGGGAACTGGGGTTTAAAATTGAAGAATATAAAGGGAATTGACAGGAATTGAAGCATCTGGGAAATGTTGATGATACAACAGTTTAGAATAAGATGAAAGATATAAATGAAGAAATAGAAGAGGAAAGGGTTACAAAGACTTGATCAAACTCTTCTTGTCAAGGAGGAGCATCACTGTAATAACGAGCCACTAGAAACTTGTAAAAGATTGATATTAGCGTAAAGAGCACGAGCAAAATTAATATGAAAGCCTTTCAGAAGACATGAAATAAAAGGTTTCCAGTTGAAGAAGCTGAGATCAAGGCCTTCAAACTTATGGATTTTTTTATTATTTTTATTTATCTAAAATTTTCTTTTGCCCTTCTTTTAAGCACATATGATTTCTAATTTATTGTGATTGTCTACAGTAGTGTGAACATTTGTAGGTTACTTCTTTCCTTACATTCAAATTTCACTTGTTTTTCAATTTTTTTATGAGAGATCCGGGATCCCTATACGTTAATGATTTCTCTTGGCTCAAGTTCAAGACTAAGTTGAGCTATTGGTATACAAGCCTTGAACATTTCTGATTCATCAAAAGTAATCAATGGAGTAGTTAAATAGCGATGAGTCAATAACTTATATTTTACGGTACAATTGTTACCCTTTAATGTTTTTTTTCCAAGTTCAGTTTGTTTAGGACGCAGTCAAATACATTAGTATCCATACTTGTCCACAGGATGATACATTATGATCCATTGGTAGTGCAAAATTTTAGTAAGGTTTCTTCTTACAAATTTTAATTCCACAAAAAATAAATGGAAAGAACCGCTATTAACATTTTTATCTATAAGATGCTGCTGTTCCTGAACTTTTGTTCTATGATCAATCGTGATTTTATCTGTGTGATTTCAAACAGTCTATGGTAAGTGATATCCTGCTTACATTGTTTCTTTTCTATGTGAGATTGTGGTAGGATATGATAATATTTTGCTGAGTTCGAACTGTTAATGGAAATTCAATTTTTATTTCTGTGAGAAAATGATACTTTCTGATCTGGATCTAACATGTGCTTTCAACTATTAAACACAGATCTTTTCTCCCAGGTTGGGTACAAGGAAGTGAAGATTATGCTGCAAGGTCGTTGGATCCCAAACAACCTGTTCTTTCTGTAATGCCACTTAACAGTGTGCCGTACTATGGTCCACCTCTATCTCATAACAGCAATCCTAGTCCGCCTATACAGAATCAGCCAGCAATGGTATTTCTACCTTTTCATTCAAGCGAGGAAGAGTTGGAGAGAGTTGTAGCGGCCACCAGTCATGGAGTTGCTGTAACTGGAAGTGCTGCACTAGGAAGGGTGGGACGTCCTATAGGATCAATCGACATATCTGAATCCAAGGATACTTACCTGTTTCGTGTCGCTCTCCCAGGTGTGGCGAGGGATGAAAGTAAGTTGCATATTAGACCTACATTTCTATTTTCTTTTCTTTTTCAATTTCAATTTCCATTATTGCTTCTGGAATTTACTATTGTAGAGAGTGGTGTTCTTGAGATTGAAAATTGGTGTACTAGAACAAAAGACTCTAGTTATTAAGTTGAGAGTGATCTGATTTTACAATGTTGGGAGAATTTAATGATATTGAATAATTTAACTATTATTAGATTGGTTGCTTATCACAAATAATTTAGATAGGACTTGCATTGAAACCTTAGGACATGAAATCATTTATAATGATATACATAGGATAATGGATAACCTGAGCAAATTTTTTTTTTTTTGGGATCGAATATATATACTCTTGATATCTAGCCATTTCAACATTTGAAGAACATACTATTTATTATTTTGCTTTTATATACGGCTTTTAAATGTTTTGCAACTATAAGCGGTACTTAACTGCATATTACAGCTCGTTGTATGTCTGTAACCGTTGACGTGACATTCCCCTTTTAATTTCTGAAAATATCATTGACTCGTTTTCTTTTGATGCATTATTCAGATGCTCAGTTCATTATATGTTTTGCTATAGACAACTGTGGTGACCGACCGTCTTTGTGATTGCAGAAACATTCAGTTGGTATATTGAACCTAATGGGAAAATTTTTATAAAGGGAGTAACAACAACTGGCGAGAAAAAAGTTTACAAGCACAATATGGTATTTGAGATGCTGACACAAAATCTTTGCCCGCCGGGAGAATTTTCCATCTCATTCCAGCTACCAGGGCCAATAGATCCTCAACAGATAAATGCTGTTTTTGGAACTGATGGCATCTTTGAAGGAGTTGTGAAGAAAAGGCAACCGTAAACTGTCCTATTAACCGTCTGTCTTATACATTGTGTATGTGATTGCTTTGAGCATTCAAAAGATTGTGGCAACAGCTAGATACTTCTTATTCTCCATTGGGGAAACTTTCTTCTTTTCAAAGTAGAAGTTTGAATGTTTTATTTCTTTATAAATGTGAACATGCTTTGAGATTCCCATAATTTTGTTTTGTGTATTTAAGTTTCTTAGGAGTAGGTTTGTTAGATGTTCTGGGTAGCACGCGCGCTACACTTAGAAAATCAAAGTCAATACGTTTGTTAGGAGAAAAAGGAAAAGAAAATAAATAGTGAGAAAATGAAAGTCAATATCTGTTAGAGCATCTCCAGCAGATGGACTATCTGCTGGACTATATTTAGTCTACAGATGGACTATAGTCTTCTATTCTTCCAGCAGATAGACTATCATGTGGACTATCCCATGGACTATAATATAAAAAGATTAAAATAATCAATAAATTCAAAAAAACTTAAATATAATAAAAAATAATATAATACATAGGAGGATAGACCTGGCAAAAGAGGCCCAAGCCCGCGGGCTGGGCCGGCCCGCCCGCCACGGGCCGGGCGTTGGGCTTCAATTATTCAGCCCAGAAAAATGCGGGCGTTTTTGGCCCGGCCCGTTTTAGCCCGGCCCGTTTTGGCCCGGCCCGCGGGTGGCCCGGCCCGGCCCGCGGCCCGCGAATATTTTTTTTTTTTTTTTTTTTTACAGAAAATTTATATTTGTGGCTTATGAGGCTTGAACATAAAACTTGTAATTAAATAAATAAGAGTTCAAACCTTTTGAAAGTAATAAGAGTAACAAAAGTCGCAATGTTTTCAAAACATCAATGGTGTTGTGATGTAATACTAGTCATTACTAGTTTTGTTTATCAAAGAAACACATGCACGCACAGTACAATATTTATAGGCCCATAGATTATTTTATATATTATAAATTAATAATAATGAGTTGGGGTTTAACATAGCCCATGCCATGAAAGATATACACAATCATTCTTTTCTATATACTATTTATTTAATAATGAATCTCTTAGCAAAGCCCAATACTTTTTTTTTCCTTTTGAAAATGCAAGCTTTTATTTTTTTTCTTGTTACTTTTTGTTTTACACAAGCACAGTACAGTGCCCATGCAAGGAATGACCAAGTTTGTAAACTAGTTAATAAAATGATAGAATTCATTTTTTAATAATTCATAATAGAATTTAACTATTAATTAATTTCATTTGTCTTGTTTCAAAAAGTCTATAATTATTAATTATTGATTTATTAATTATTTTTAATATTTATTATTATTATTGTTTCTTTTTGATGATCATTGTTGCAAAAAAAAAAAAAAAAAAAAAAAAAAAAAAAAAAGCCCGCGGGCCGGGCCGGCCCGCCCAACCCCGGGCCACGGGCCTAAGAATTTTGGCCCACCAAAATCCGGGCCGTTTTGGCCCGGCCCGTCATCGGCCCGGCCCGCCCGGCCCGTTTGCCAGGTCTATAGGAGGACCATAATTTTCCATCTAAAAAATAAATTAAAGAAATATTATCAATAAAAAAATAAAATATAAAATAATTAATGAATTCAAAAAAATTCATCCCAACGACCATAATCCATTGTTGTACATATTTAACAATTTCTATCCGTTGTTATTTTTTTATGTTTTGATTATTGTACATATTTTTTTTATTTCAAATTATTGTTTTATTATTTTTTATTCTTCCCTCTTCGTCTTCTTCATCTCCTTCTTCAGATACCTTCTTCTCCTTCATCTCATTCTTCACAGATCTTCATCTCCTTCTTCTTTTTCTTCTATCCTCTCCCCCATTTAATAATATTAAAATTATAGTCCATGAGATTTTGGTTCCTTGATTTAGTCTTTTTGGATTGCCGGAAAAATGGCTAGACTAAATATAGTCCATCTGCTGGAGCAAAATCTGCTTCCTAGACTAAATATAGTCTAGGATTTTCACAACTCCGGCCTGCTGGAGAGCAGGAGTTGCTCTTACTGAGAATAGAAAATTTGAAGTTTTTATTTGTATTGTTTCTAAGTTTTTAATAGAAAAGAATAGAAAATTTAAAATTGAAGACATGAGTTGTAATTTAAAATTTTTTATATTAAAAGTTGAGGATAATATGAGAATTATAAAAATATTATTTATTCCAATTTTTTTTTCAAATCAGGTCAATTTTGGACGAAAAATTTTGACAGAAAAAGTGGTTAAGTTTTCTATCAATTTCTTTTCTTTTTCGTTTATTAAAAAGCTCAGAAACATAAGAATTGGAAAAAAAACTTAAATTTTCAGTTCATTTCTTTTCATTTTGTCCATTTTAAAACTCAGAAACAAAGCGTAAGTTTGTTAGGAGAGAAAAGAAAAGAAAATAAAAAGTGAGAAAATGAAAGTCAACAAGTTTGTTAGGAGAAAAAAGAAAAGAAAATAAAAAGTTAAAAGATTAACGTCAAATTAAAATTCTTAAAATTATGAATTATAACAAGTCACACTTATTACGCGTCTTTTTATAATTGATAATAAAAAAAATTAACATAAAAATTCATAATATATAGCATTTTCTGAATTTTTTCTAAAACAATTTTCTTTCCTTCCATGATATCCCAAACTTAACTAATTTGAGAGAGAATTTATCAAAGACTCAGGTTAATGCATTTAACAAATTATATTTTTATATTAAGAGGTGTGAATAGTTTATAGACTTATATTTATATTTATATGTTACTACCTCCATTCCATAATAACTGTCTTTTTAGAAGAAAAAATTTGTTCCAATTTATTTGTCGTTTACAACTTTCTAGGAGAATAAATTATTTATTTTCCTATGTTACCCCTAACTTTTCTCATTGTCCCATGAAATTTTCTCTCTTGTATTAATAGTTTTTAGTTTCCCATAAAGGGGTAGTGATGGAATTTCCTACAAATTTTAATTCTTAAATGATAGTATTAAATGAGTTTCTTAATCTATGTGCATCAAGCTAAAAAGACAGTTATTATGGAATGGAGGTAGTAACTATTTAGACCGGCATTGAGTGGTAGACTCTTAATAATAATATCCATATGTATAGGAGTAACAAATTTCTCTCCCGCTGTCCGGCATTTGCTAGTTTTGAACTTTTGATCACTTGATGAAAGTGAAACCTGAAGAAAGACTTCTACAACCTCTCTGTCCAACTCTGGTGAGCTAGATTCCTAAGCTTTATTACCCAACCCCTTTATCTTTTTATCTTCTCTGTCCATATATATACTTGTATATGTGTATATGAATCTGTCAAAGCTGAATCTTTCTCCAATCATTAAATCAACTTTGAATCGCAGACCCATCTTGAAAACAACCATAAATCTATCAATCTTGGATACCCATTTGCTTCAATGCCAAAATACCAAGCAATTCAACCAAATACTCTCTCAGCTGACCTTCACTGGGTATATTAAAGATACATATGCTGCAAGTAGGCTTCTTAAATTCTCAACTGATTCACAATTTATTCATATTGATTACTCTGAAAAAGTTTTCAATCACATTGAAAACCCAAATGGGTTTATCTATAACACAATGATGAAAGCTTATTTAAAGAGAAATTATCCGCAAAATGCTGTTTCTCTCTATATATTGATGTTGCAGAACAATGTGTCTCCTGATAATTATACGTACCCGATTCTGGTTCAAGCTATGGCTGCTCGAATATCTATATTTGAGGGAAAAGAGGTGCATAATCATGTATTGAAGGTGGGATTTGATTCGGATGTTTATGTTCAGAATACATTGATTAATATGTATGCAGTTTGTGGGAATTTAGATGATGCTCGCAGACTGTTTGACAAAAGTCCTGTTCTAGACTCGGTGTCATGGAATTCGATTTTGGCAGGATACGTTCAGATGGGAGATGTAAAAGAGGCGAAGTTGATATTTGATCAGATGCCTGAACGGAATATAATTGCCTCAAATTCTATGATTGTATTATTAGGTCGGTCTGGTCGACTGACTGAGGCTCGCCATTTGTTTGATGAAATGGATGAGAAAGATTTGGTTTCATGGACCGCATTGATTTCTTGTTATGAGAAAAATGAGCTGTATGAAGAGGCTTTAGTTATGTTCATAGAAATGAACGGTAATGGAATTGCAATGGATGAGGTTGTGGTGGTTAGTGTACTTTCTGCATGTGCACACTTGTCTATTGTCAGGACAGGAGAGATCATCCATGGCTTAGGATTAATAATCGGAATTGATTCTTATGTTAACCTTACAAATTCTTTGATCCACATGTACTCAAAATGCGGGAATATAATGGCCGCAGAAAAATTGTTTAAAGTGAGCTACGAATTGGATCAAATATCGTGGAACTCCATGATCTCTGGTTACATGAGATGTGGCTTAGGTGATAAGGCCAGGGAATTGTTTGACTCCATGCCCGAGAAAGATATCGTGTCATGGAGTGCAATGATATCTGGTTATGCCCAACTCGGTCAGTTCTTCGAGACTGTATCATTATTTCAGAAAATGCTTCATGAAGACGTTAGGCCTGACGAAACCACCTTCGTTAGTGTGATCTCAGCTTGCACTCACTTAGCTGCCCTTGACCAAGGTAAGTGGGTACATGCCTACATAAAAAAGAATGGAATAAAGGTTAATATAGTTCTCGGTACAACCCTTATAGATATGTACATGAAATGTGGATGCGTGGAAAATGCACTGGAAGTTTTTAATGGAATGGAAGAAAGAGGAGTTTCATCTTGGAATGCTCTAATTCTTGGACTTGCCATGAATGGTTTGGTAGAGAGCTCGCTTGAGATGTTTTCAGATATGAAGAAATGTGGTGTAGAGCCGAATGAGATCACATTTGTGGCTGTTCTTGGTGCTTGTAGACATATGGGTTTAGTAGAAGAGGGGCGCAAGCACTTTGATTGCATGATTCAAAAACACAATATTGCACCCAATGTTAAACATTACGGATGCATGGTTGATCTACTTGGGCGTGCAGGATTACTGAAAGAAGCAGAGGAACTAATTGAAAGTATGCCTATGGTCCCTGATGTTGCTACTTGGGGTGCTTTGCTCGGTGCTTGTAAGAAACACGGTGACAATGAAATGGGGGAGAGGGTAGGAAGGAAGCTTATTGAGCTTCAGCCTGACCATGATGGGTTTCATGTCTTATTATCCAATATTTATGCTTCAAAAGGTAACTGGGATGATGTTGCAGACATCAGAGGAATGATGACACAACATGGCGTGGTTAAAACCCCAGGTTGCAGCACAATTGAGGCAGCCGGAATTGTTCATGAATTCCTAGCAGGAGATAGGACACATCCTAAGATAAATGAGATTGAGGAGATGTTGAATGAAATGGCTAAGAGATTAAAATTGATGGGTTATTCCCCAGACACAAATGAGGTGTCCTTCGACATTGATGAAGAGGACAAGGAAACTACTGTCTTTAGACATAGTGAGAAACTTGCAATTGCTTTTGGGCTTATAGCTACTAGTCCACCAGCACCAATAAGAATAATGAAGAACTTACGCATATGTAATGATTGTCATGCAGCAGCAAAACTCATCTCTAGAGCTTTTAATCGTGAAATCATAATAAGGGATCGGCATCGGTTTCACCACTTTAAGAAGGGTTCTTGTTCCTGCAAGGAGTATTGGTAGCAGACAATGATCCAAAAGAAAATTAGTGTTGATATAACTAAGTTTTTCTTGTTGGTCTTAAACTGGTGAGGTTAGGATGAGATCTAAGCATCACTTGCAATTATGCACTTAATTAGTTAAGTGCCTCCATTTTCCAGACTGCAGTCTGTTTCAAAACAAGGGGAGTAGTGTGTATAGCTTAACAGGGAAAAGGTATGTCCTGACCTACCAACTACTGATGTGGCCAGCTTATGTTTTGCTGTTTTCTGTTTTTGGATTGAGCAATTATAATTTGGTGCAGATGTCAAGGCAAGAACACATGCCTATATCAATTTTTGCTTGTAGTTTTCTTGTCTCCCCTTTGAAATTTTAGACACCATTTCATGTAAATCAACTGATAAGCTAATTATGGAGATCTCACTGAGTAGATACACGAGTTTGATATTTGAACATAGCTTGAAGAAGCCAGGCAAAGTTCTTTGGTCAATACATATATTTCAATTTTGTACAGTAATCCAGTGGATTGTAATAGTATTCCATACTCTAGACTCGATAGAAAAAGAAGTAAACATTTGCATCAAAAGTTTATCAGGGTTTGAAACTGAGAAAAGTAATTTTCTGTTCTGAATTACATTTGTAGAGAGGCAATTCTAGAGAAATAGCTAACCGGACATCGAGCGGATCAATTGATATGTGCTTGATTTTGGGAACAAGCTATCTCTCATGGTGAATTCTTCAAGGTACCATGTAATTATAGCAGTAGTAATTCAATTAAATTTTTGTTGATCATTGATGTTTTGATTCTTTGGCTTTCTTAAGTTATATTTTACTGTGGAATTGTAGTTTGTATCTGTAATTGCTTCTCCAACATATTACCTTTTCCAAATGGTTCGTGATGGAATCACATTCTTAGCTTGCATCAAAGCTGAAATGCCGCTTTTGATGAACATTGAGGTGAGCTTTGAATTTAGTTTTTGCTTTTGAGTTCTGCTTAGTTTTTGCTATAATTTGGTCAATGAATGATGTACCCAAATAACTTAATATCTGACACATTATGTATTATGCGTGCAACTTATTTGGATTCATCTTCTTAATCTTCCATTAGATTCTACATTGTTGTGATATGAGATTATAGCTCAGTTGACTATTCAATAGCTTATGAAAAGTTTTACTCGTCTTTATAGCAACCTGTCATTACTTCTATGGGAAAAGTGGGGAGGGCTGATATAATAATTTGTTTTATAGAATATTTCCAAGGACCAAGTTTAACTTGAATTGCATGATTACTCTGCGTTTGTAATGCTTTGCTTGATAGCATATTATCAGTTATTGATGCAATTAAGTGCTGAGGGTGAATCTTACTATAACCTCAATGGAACACTAGATTGTTAATGGAGTTAAGTTTTACTGATAATGTGTCAAGACAGTAAGAGAAAGTACAATTTTTGCTGTGTTAGTTGGTATATCATTTCCATTCTGTAAGATTTTATATTACTCTGGATGTGCACTACATACAGATGCTATTTTGCTCTTTCCCATTCCTTCCATGGGTTTGCCTCTGCCTGCGTTTAAGACTGTTGTAGGAGTGATACCATCCTGTTGATAAATTAGAAATTTACATTACATGCTGCTCTTTCTGGTTTTACTTTCTTTCCAGCTGATTGTAATAGTTCATCGTCATCGTCTAGTCTAAACAATGATTTTTATTTTTATTTTTTTTAATTGCACTATAGTGTCTGCTTTGGTTTGCACTTGATCACTTGTAGGCCTCTTGTTTATCTTGCAGATCTGCTGCTTGAGACTGGTGCTTGAGTGCCTCCATTTATCTCCTACATTTTCAAGTGGCTTTCAGGATTTGGATTTGTAGAATCTTCCTACAGTCCTTACTAGGGTTTCCGAGCTTAGGAGATTATGAAGTACACTCATTGTTTTAACTCCAGCTAGTTGTTGTGATATGAAAGTTATATAACTAATATCATAGAATAGTCTATCAAGTGTTTTATTCTACTCCTACATGGCTTATAAATGTAATAGATAGTTGCTGGGAAATGATGAGCAATATATTTGGATTCTTACTGCAGGAAATTTGTTCATTATAGTTCAAGTGGAGATTAGCTCTTTTCAGCTTTAACAAAATATTCCAAAAGAATATATACTATACTAATAGATAAAAAGAGCAAGATGAGTGTAACTTGCTAAATTAGACCAGACAATATTAAAGGAGATGAAAAACAATATCACAACTCAAAAAAAAAGGAGGACCACTATCACAAAATGATTGGAAAAAACCTTGTAGTACATAACTGATCAAGCGGAGACCTTGTTTACTCTAAAGGAATCCATTACTTGACGCAGATCATTTTCCTCTTCTACAAATACATTTTCAGGAACTTGTAATCTCAATTCGTATAACTGGTTGTTTTCAACTCCAAGAACTGAAAGGTAATGACGATCCCATTCCAAACGAGCAACTCGGTCTTTTGGCATAACTGCCAACTCATTGTTGTTCGCGTATGACTTTATGTTCACCTAATTACATTACAACAGGATAAAATCAGTAAATATCCTCATTTACTAACAATGTAGTCTAAGGGATGGAATTGTATTCAACAGGTCTTTGAAAACATATAGAAGAGGCAAGTCATATATTGCTAGGAGTACTACTGTACTATTATGTCCACCGAAAATAAGTCCCAAATAAGCAAGAATGCAACATTTTACTATACAAATGCTACTTTTTCTATTGTAATAGTAGCATTTGTCGTTTTATATAGAAATGCATTGCATAAGTATGGAAACATGTTGCTTATTCGTGAATTATTTGTCCTATTGCTGGTGTTTATCTACTATGACTATCACGACAACAGATAAGCCGCATAGTACATGCATTTGATACTTGTAACATCAAGAAGACCTTACCTCAACTTGATAATACATCTTCCCATCATCAGCTATCCTTGAAGAAGTAGAAAGAATACTGGATTCACGCTTGACGCCGAGTCTAATAGACATGAACTCTGTTAAGTACTGCCTTAAAATGTTCTTTCCAGCTTCTTCCGGTGGACCCAGATCTTTGACAGTTTTGTATCTGGAGGATGAAGGAGAGGATAACTCTAAAGAGAGATTCTCATCAAGTATAAAAGGATCCCTGAAAAATATGTCAGCGTTGGCGCCTCGAACTTGAATCCAGTTTTGGGGATACTTGAAGGAATAGCCATCAAAACTATCAATGTATTCCCTTAACCCAACCGATTATAGAGCAGAAGCAGTATTGAGCAAATCAGCTTGTGAGAATATGCAACTTGAAAGGAGTAAAGCCATTGCTTTCCTCCTTGGAACTGCAAAAGCTTTAGTCTGATTATATGCTGATTAAGAAATGTTATATGCTGTCCAGAGTGCACTAATAATGCACATCGAGTTCCATGCAGATTTGTGGGTGAAAAGAAAAACACAAAAGAAATATTGGCCTTACGATGAACTTAATACTACTAGAAACTGTTCAGGCGAGAAATTTACAAGAAATTATCAATTACTGTTTGACACGAAAACAATATGTGAATGGCCACAAAAATGATGCCAGAAATAGAATTTTCAAATATTACCCATTTTGAAATTTATTACAAGGATCGCATAAGACACAAATTTCCATTCTTCTTGTGACTCAAGAAAAAAAATTGATTTATAGCTATTTAAGATTATTTTCTGTTGTCTATATATCTATGAGGGTTTGTTATAGTTGATGTGTGTCAGATTTCAGTGATAGCACTAACATTAACATATGAGATCAAGAAGAAGACTTCAAAAGCTGCACAACTAAAATTGCAGTTGCTCGTTAATCAAATTCCACATTCAAGTTAACAAATACCTAACCCTGATTTAGGATTATAATAACAGTTAAGCAAAGATCTCTCATTTTGGGACATGGGGTATCATTTGAAAAACCTTCACTTCTAACCCTAGAATTTCCAGAATTATGTTCAATCCATCCTAAAAAACAGCCACAACTGTTTTATCCATAACACAATCTAATACTCCCTCCATTCAACAAAAATGTCCCATTTGTAAAATTTGCATATGCAGGATACATTTTCCCTAAAAATATTAAGTTGTAAGTTTATTAGGGATGTCACAAACAATAAAATTATGATAGCAAACTTGAGGACATTATGTCATTTTATACTACCATCAATAAAAAAAGGCTTAAATATAATTTACTAGCCTAAACTATAAGTCATATTCCACTTCGGGGATCCACATTTTAATTTTGTCAATTAAATGATTGAACTATCAATTTTTTCCACTTTCATTCAATTGGCCCTGCCACGTCAGAAATTGCTGACGTGGCACTTGAAGTGGGGCCATCTACAACTGATGTGTCTTAAAAAAATAATTTTTTCATCATTTTGTTAAATTAAAATGTTTAACTATGGGCAAATTTGGCAAATCAATTTTATTCTCTATTAAAACAAAACAAAACAAAACCAAGTCAAATCTCCTTCTATCGACCTGTAAAAAATCCCCCAAATCTTTCGATTAGATCTTCTCAAGTGAGCCCTACTTCGAACTTAAGGAGCAGATGCCTCACCGATCCCAAACTCATTGCCCAAATGCAATCGGCGGTTGACGACGTTGCACAAACCCGATCCATCCTCAAAACACTAGGCCCCCGACCCGACCACGAGTCCGTCGACATAGCCAAGGCCAAGCTGATGGATGAGCTCGATGAGATTGAGTTGTCGCCGCCGAATTCCGCCGCTGATAGGGAGGAGGATTCCCGGAAGAAGAAGTGTGAGGTTATTTTTTATTTTATTTTTTCTTTGACCAGTACAAGTGTGAGGTTATCTAATCTGTGCTTAATATGACTAACTATTAGCCCATAAAGAAGAAGGCAACTTGAAAAGCTCCATTCCGACCCAAAAGTTTGTGTACAAAGTACAACAGTGATGGACGTTGCCGGAATCCATGGAGTGGCTTCGACCGACCCAAAAGTTTGTGTACAAAGTACAAAAGTTTGGAATTTCTTTGCTATTCTTCTGCAAATGTCAATTAGGACTGTGGATTTTTTTTTTAATTTGTTCTTCAAATAGAAGAAATAAGCAGTAAAATTATAATTGCTTTTGAAAGATTTTTTTTGCATAATGTCTGTAAAAGAAAGCTGTAGAAAATTTTAATGGTGGCTTTTGGCTTTGGGTTCGTTCTATTACAGAACGAAGAAATGAATTTTGATGTTTGTTTGTTTAATTGTTCTTTTTCCCTTATGTTATATTAAAATAATTTTTATTTTTATGGAATAGTTTTTGTTTATTTTGATTGTATATGATTTGAATGTTTAATTATTCTTTTGCCCCTTCATTTTAATAAAATGATTTACAATAATTTAAAAATTATAATTCTTTTGACAAATAAGAAAATAAGCATGGTATGCCACATGTTCATCTCCACATCAGCAAATTAATAGTTCAATCATCTAATTGACAAAATTAAAAGATGGATTTTCGAAGTGGAATATGACATATAGTTTAGGGTACTAAATTATATTTAAGCCTAAAAAAAATGATTCTTTTTGTGTAACATAATTTTTTGGACAGATGAGTCTATTTTTGTGGCATTAACAAAATCAGCTATGGTAATACATACATATATAAGTTTAAGGTAAAATCAGCTAAAAACTTAGCAAATAACAAATTATTCATTGTTCTAATTAATGTAATAAAAGTAAATTACTCAATTCAACTTTTTGGAGACTTACCGCTTGTATTTCGGCCGAATTAGATAGGCAAGGACTAGAATTAATGGAGCAAACGACTGCAGTTCGCCGGTGAAACAGTGCTGGTAGCTCCGGCGAAGTGGACGGCGTCGGACGGCCAGTTGAATTGGGGGAATTATCGATTCAAGTATAATGGCGGCCATTGTTTCTTTCTTTAGATTGATGTTGAGTAGCTTACAGAGACGGTGGAGTGGATTTTGGTTAGTAATTTGGGGTTGGATTGGATAGAGATATTTAGGATTGTACGCAAACAAGTTCACTAAAGCTTGACACTTGTTAATTCCTTATTGGCTGAATTTAGAAGACAAAAAATGACTAGGCTAAGTAAAATTATTCTAATGTATATTTTTAGCATATTTGATTACTATAAAGATTAAAAGAAAATTATAACTTTATAACATAAAATAATATTTTTTTAATATGAAAATCGTCACCATGAATAAAGAGTGCTCTATAGAACAAAAATACAATGATTTTGATTGGGGAAGAAAAAACATAAAATTAAATTAACTGGTGATCAAAATAAACAATACCCAATTAACACCAAAACTCATAGATTTACTTAACTGCAATAGAGATTCCAGAGAAAGATTACTATAAATGGAAAAACATTTATAAATCCAACCCTCCACTCAAATTATTTTTCTTCTATTTAGACGACCGCCTCCCCGAAAAGATTGTTCAACCATTCCCAAACAACGATATCTTCTTTCCCAATTCGCTCTTTTTTATTTCTCTCCTCAATTTCTATGTAACTATGTTATTCAAGTTTGTTCTTTGTTCTCTTGAAGAACCAAATCTCATCTGTATATAACCTATACAGTATATATACATATATAGATTCTTCATACACCCGGGTATATATAGTGATTTTATTTTATGAACGCAGTTAGTTTCCTGACCATGAGACCCTGTTGTAGAATTCTAATTCATCGCCGGAACTGGGGTTTTCTTGGGTTTTCATCTCCCAAATGGGACCCTTCATTTTCCAAAATTTCATCAAATTTGGATCAGAATCGTAAAATTCACAGCTACCCATCTGGAATTGTGGGTTTTCAATGCGTTTTTGATCGTACCCAGAAGCCATTTTGTGCTCACAATTCAGTTTGGGGGAATTCTAGGATTTACCCTAGTACGTGTAATGGTGGGATTATTGGGAGGACTGAGAATTTGATTGCTAGGGTATCACCAAATATTAGGAACAATTCAACATCAGTTGAAACTCGGGTGAATGACAAGAACTTTGAGAGGATTTATGTTCAAGGTGGATTGAATATGAAGCCTCTGGTGGAAAAGATTGATAAGGATGACAATATAGCTAGGGATGATGAATCTAGGGTAGTAATTGAGCTGGAGGATGTAAATATTGAGAATTCAGTGAGTTTGGATAAGGCTGAGGTTGTGAGTACCAGTAGAGAGGAGTCAGAGGCCGAGAAGGAGGCGTGGAAGTTGTTGCGGAATGCTATAGTTTCGTATTGTGGGAGTCCAGTGGGAACTTTAGCTGCTAGTGACCCCGGTGATAAGCAACCGCTGAATTATGATCAGGTCTTTATACGTGATTTTGTGCCCTCTGCACTTGCTTTCTTACTTAAGGGGGAGGGAGAAATTGTGAGGAACTTTCTCCTGCATACCTTGCAATTGCAGGTAATTCACATTCTTTTATTAATGCATATAGATGTCTGTTTTTTGTGTTTGTGTGTCTGTATCTGTGCATGTATTCTGATTCAGGTTGCAGGCTTGCAACTTGCCTATAGTTGGATTTGAGTTGTTATAACGATTATTTAGGTGGTCGATTAGAAATAACTATTTGTAGTGCAATCTTTGTTAATGGATGCAAAATACATTAACTTAGCAAAATAAGAACATAAAGGCTTAGAGGCATGTTTTCAGTACACTTTCCTTAAGGCTTTTATTTGTCCCCTCTTGCTAACGAGATTGCTATGGGTTCCAGACAAATAATCCTCCCAGGATACAACTAAGCATGGTAGATATTTGCAAGTAGGACTAATGAAAATATCTCAACGAACTCTGCTTTGAATCAGTGAGATAAATGCAGTAATAGGAAGAAAGAAGAGAAGGAACAATATTTGAAGTGAGTATAAATGGAATGATAGCCACAATACTTATAGGCCTTCAAAAGTAATGACTATTCAATAATAATCATACCTTTTGTTCACTCATGTCTATTCCCAGAGATACCCATTCCAAGAGACATATCTTTAAAATATTTTTTATCTTTTGATGAATATATGTTAAAATATTTTTTATCTTTTGATGAATAGATGTGATTTATAATCAAAGAGATGTCTTTTAACATAAAAAGATATGACTTTTCACTACTAGTGTCTAATTATAAAGACACATCTTTCCAAAATAATAATCAAACATTTTTATATTAAATAAAAGTCCAACACTATTTACTTGAATCATATTTGATTAGGTGGATAGCATGGAAAAAAGAATCTGGTCATTATGTAAGAAATTGGTTAGCCATTGTTTAGAATTTTGCGGTGAACCTCGCCTCAACTATTCTTGGAGACACATGCTAGGCCAGCACCATTTTGCAATATTAGTCGTTTGTTTCCTTTCTTTCTCTCTTTTCATTTTTACTCTTTTAAATATATATGACCTCATAGGTAGTTTTATATAACCTAGTTTTGAAAGTTTGCAATAAAATAACCTTTTGCATCAACTTGCTAATGGGCTACTGAGTTAACCTATATAGCCCTTCACATTCTCATGGACTAAGATTATGAGGAATGTTATTTGTTTGTTTGTAAAATTAATTGCTCTTAGATGTATTTGTTTTTACATATGATGTATCGGGGAATGCAGCTATGAGAATTTCCCTCGTATAATCCGAGATAGAGACGCACCTTCCATTTTAGCAAGGAGAGTAGATTTTGCTTTTATATTGAAATGTATACTTTATAAGGGTGATTTAATGGTGCTTTCATAATTGTATTACCGTGTTAGGACCATTGCCTATGGTCATTTCTACTTCTCTGACCTTTTTGCAGAAGCAGGAACGACACGAGTGATAAAATTATCTTAATTAACCATCAGTGTTAACACTTGTGGGACATCATTATGAATGTCTGAACTTTTCATGTTTCTTGACGTTTTCCTTGTATATCCCCCAGAGTTGGGAGAAAACAGTGGACTGCTACAGTCCTGGGCAGGGGTTGATGCCAGCAAGTTTCAAAGTTAGAACCGTGCCTCTTGACGAGAAAAAGTATGAAGAAGTTTTAGACCCGGACTTTGGGGAGTCGGCGATTGGCCGTGTTGCACCTGTTGACTCTGGTAAGAGTCTACTTTATCGATGTATAGTTCCAACAATGGATAATTATATTAAAAAAAGGAAATGTGGAAAATAAAAAGAGATATAGTTCCAACTTCCAACAATGGATTGGTAATTTTATGAAATAAATATGATGGTAGTTGTTAAAAAAGCAAAAAATAAAAGAAAAGATAATAGACAGAATAAAAATGAAGTGTTGGTGCTGCATTATGTGTCAATGCCCATATGCTAACATGACATTTAAATTGAGCGGGTGAGTTCAGGGCTTCAGTATCATTGTTCTCGATCAACAAAAAGGAAAAAGAAAATAGCTGTACTGCCCATTATTATTGTCCTTCAATTGTTTCATTTACGACGCCTTTCTTGTAGATACTATAATGCTCAATAGGAAAAAGGAATATGGCCTTTCTTAGTCTAGTGCACACAGATTAATAAATATTTGTGTGCAAATTGAATTCATCTTAGGGTTGTGGTGGATTATCTTACTGAGAGCTTATGGGAAGATTACTGGTGACTATGCATTACAAGAAAGGGTGGACATCCAGACAGGCATAAAGCTGATTTTAAACCTGTGTTTATCTGATGGGTTTGATATGTTTCCTTCTTTGCTAGTCACCGATGGCTCCTGCATGATAGATCGAAGAATGGGTATTCATGGTCACCCTCTAGAGATTCAAGTGAGTTGATGTTTTCAAAAGTCTTTTAAAGTTATGATAGGGTCTACTCTAGGGCTCCATCTTGTTATCATACTTTTATCTGCTTGTCTAATGAAGAACTAATTAACGTGTCATCAACTTTTTGTATGGCAGATACATTCATGGGCATGTATTTAAAATCAGTTTTTCAAATTTTTATGAAGTGATATAACCATATGTTTGGTTTATCAGATAAGTAACAAGGTCCTCCTGCGAGAGGTCAATCTTACATTTCGAATGTGATGCATGTGTCCACCATGAACCAATAAGCTCCACCACCCTACCCTTTTTCTTACTTCTCCTCACATGGAGCATCTTCTAGTGATAAATGTGTAGAAATTTGGGGTTCTTGTTCAATTTTGATGAGCTTGTTGGAGAATATAACCATTGGCCATTGATCGGATGTATTACGATAATTCCGATCCTTTTCTTTTAAAGTTACTGGTACGAGTATGTGCAAGCATCTTTTTCCCAAAAAATAAAGACACTTCTAAGGAGACATCCAAACATGTTGACTCCAACAGGCTTCGGATTCTCTCGACTATTCTGACACATCATGGAAGTCAATACTACATGTGAAAATGGTTATCTTAAATTTGGTTTTTGTGAACAATACTTCTGGGATGCACCACCAACATGGGTACCCATTATTGAGTATTCTTAAGTTAAAAATGTCATGTTTTGCTAAAAACATCAAAATTGCTTATTTTTATTATATTTAAAAAATATATAACATAAAATCTATTCTATAAATTTCTATGCATGGCATGTCCTAATTTATCTATTTTTTTGTTTCCTAACCGCGTTGATGTCCATTTCTTGATGATTTATGATGTCAAGTTATCACTGGTGTCTATTAGCATCTTGTCTCCATGTTAGTTATACATTGTTGTTTCCCTTTGCCAATTTGAGACACCTTTTCTCTTCCCCTTGGCTTATCTTAAGCTTGCCAAACTTGATATTGCAGTCCTTATTCTACTCAGCTCTAAGGTGCTCCCGCGAAATGCTTGCCCTAGATGATGGATCCAAGAATTTGGTGAGAGCCATCAACAATAGACTCAGTGCGTTGTCATTTCACATCAGAGAATATTACTGGGTGGATATGAAGAAGATCAATGAGATTTACAGATATAAGACAGAAGAATATTCTACAAATGCCATCAACAAGTTCAATATCTACCCTGAACAAATTCCTCATTGGTTAATGGATTGGATTCCTGAGGAAGGTGGTTATTTAATTGGCAATCTACAGCCAGCTCATATGGATTTTAGGTTCTTCACACTGGGAAATCTGTGGTCTATTATTTCTTCTTTAGGTACTCCTAGGCAAAATGATTCTATTTTAAACACAATTGAAGCTAAATGGGATGATCTTATTGGGCATATGCCTCTCAAGATATGTTACCCTGCTTTGGAGTACGAGGAATGGCGTATAATCACTGGTAGCGACCCAAAGAATACGTAGGTTTCGTTAAACTGTTCATGCTTGTTTTGTGTCTGCACCTCTTGCATATGCATGCACCTATATATAGTTTGAGGCCATAACTTACTGCATATCTGTTCATTGAAAATTGAAAATTACTCATGATATGTTGATAACCGACTTTATTTTTGTTGGCCTTTGCAGACCTTGGTCATATCATAACGGTGGATCTTGGCCAACACTTCTGTGGCAGGTAATCCTCAATAGATATAAGAATATGTTTGGCATGCTAAATGAACGACACACCTTTCTTAAACTGGGTTGTTTCATGTGTGTTACTTTCAGTGTGGCTCCAATAGCCACCTAAGCGGTCGTTCTACAGGCTAAATTGGTTGGTTTTTGACACAGATCCAGATGATACCTACTGGCTGCTGAGAAATGACTTCTATTTATAGAAACTATGAATATTTGTGGGGGGATTTAATAAATGAGATAAACATGATAAGTAGAAGACCTTTGGCTCTTTTTTGCCAACACTGTCTCCAAAAACGTAGAAGTGTAGTAGAGTTTGCTCCATTAAGAAAACATTAAATTTGACCTTATTTGGATTTTGAGATGAAGTTGGAGAATAAGAACTAAGAAGATGATCTAAAGATTATTTGGGCAAAGTCATTTCGCATGCACATTCTAATAACCTGTGTTCCTTAGCACTAACTTCTAAAATGCTCTCTGTTTCTCTCTATCTTTTTCAGTTCACGTTGGCATGCATTAAGATGGGAAGAACAGAACTAGCCTTGAAAGCAGTTTCTTTGGCGGAGAAAAGGCTTCCGGTGGAGCATTGGCCTGAATACTACGACACAAGGAATGGGAAATTTATTGGAAAGCAATCCCGGCTCTATCAAACTTGGACAATTGCCGGATTTCTTACATCCAAAATGTTGTTGGAGAATCCAGAGAGGGCTTCACTCTTGTTTTGGGAGGAAGACTATGATCTTCTTGAAATTTGTGTTTGTGCACTTAGCAAATCTGGCCAGAGAAAGTGCTCTCGTGGTGCTGCCAAGTCTCAGATCCTCGTGTAATGAGAATCTAGTCTATTAAAGGTGAACGAACACTTCTTTTATACTGTATAGTCGATAGTGAAGATAGACTAAGAGAGTTGTATAGAATCATATTGATATGTTGTCCGATTAATCAAACTAGTTGATCGGAGTAGGAATTTCAAATCAACAGGCGAGCCTGTGAACTAGTTTGCAGTTCCCTTTGTTATGTCCTACGCGTGTACAATATAATATAACGGTTACTCTTTGTTTCATTTGCTTTACATTTTTAGTGAAATCAGATAGTTATCTGCTATAAACAAGCTGCAAGAACAAGAAGGTATTAATGGTGTGGCTTCTTGTGATTGAGGTTACTAAATCATCTTGGAGATTCATTTCATATGAATAAAAGTGCAAGCCTAAGCATTACTTGTAATTATGGCAACAAGCCTTCCACAACAGGAACCCATCCCAGTGCTTATATTATCTTGTCTGTTGGTATAGTTTAGTTGTGTTGGTATAATTTCTCTCCTCTTTTAACATTGTGTTTATGAGTTTTAAAAATGAGAATAAAACTTTTAAAGCCCCTTGTTTGTGAATTTTGAGGAGAAGACTGAAGAAAGGATAAGAGAAATTGTAATCAAAATTTTAACTAAAATTTCCTTCCAAACTTTAGAGAATATTTAGATGAAAATTTATATAAGACTTGGATTGATTTATTAAAATACTTAAAAGGGGGGAGGGAGGGAGGGAGGGAGGGAGGGAGGGAGGGGGGGGGGGGAAGAAATATTTTACATCAAGCTTGTTTATGGATACAACTTATTTATTAATGTCATTGTTATATTTTTATTAATGGCACTTCAGTCATTTCACTATTTTTAACATTGGCACTTCAGTCATTTCACTATTTTTATACTAAACTCACAAAATGGTGTAAAACTCATAAACAGTATGACAGGCTTACAGGCTTACAGCATAGCATATCTATAAATTTCCCTCCATACGTCACTGTATGTTTAAATTTGGAAATCAACTGCAAACGAATAAACTAATAACATAACCAATAAGAGACGAATGTGACATGAAACATGAGTTTCATGAAAATAATGCCCAACTCTCGTCACCATCAAATCCCTCCAATAGTGCTTAACTCTCTCCACAGAATCACCACCCCATTAACCCCACCATTTCAACCCCAAAACCCCTCACTCTTGTCCACTGCTCTCATCAAATCCTACTTCGAAAAGGGTCTAATCAAACAAGCACGTACACTGTTCGATGAAATGTCTGAAAGAGATGTTGTTGCTTGGACTGCCATGATATCTGGGTTCGCGTCTTGCAACTACCACAACAATGCTTGGATGGTGTTCTATGATATGTTGAGAGAAAATGTAGTTCACCCAAATTCTTTTACTTTGTCGAGTGCGTTGAAAGTTTGTAAAGGGATGAAATCGCTTACTTGTGGTGCTTTGGTTCATGGTTTGGTTCTTAAGCATGGCTTGGTTGATTGTTCATATGTTGAGAATGCTTTGTTGGACATGTATGCCACGTGTTGCTGTAATATGGATGATGCGTGTGCTGTGTTTCGAGATATTAGGGTGAAGATTGCTGTATCGTGGACCACGTTGATCACTGGATATACTCATCGGGGTGATGGCTATGGAGCTCTTCTAGTTTTTAGACAAATGTTATTGGTATGTACTTATATTTTTTTGATGTAGTTTTCCAGTTTTCTAGTGATTTATCATGACGTGTCTATATCTCATATTGTGATAGACTGATAGCTAAGGATATTATCACCTTTTTATTCTATATTGTTGATCTAATATGTGTATTTTCTTTTGTTTTTTAACAACAGGAGGAAGTTGAAACAAACCCATTTAGCTTTTCTATAGCAGTTAGAGCTTGCACCTCAATTGGCTCTCATACGTATGGCAAGCAACTCCATGCAGCAGTAATTAAAAGTGGGTTTGATTCTAATATTCCTGTAATGAATTCTATACTAGACATGTACTGTAGGTGTAGTTTATTTTGCGAAGCACACAATTGTTTTCATGATATGGATCAAAGAAACTCGGTTACTTGGAATATTTTGATTGCTGGATATGAAATGTCGCATCCGAATGAGGCCCTGTACATATTTTCTCAAATGGAAATAGAAGGAGTTTGTCCCAATAACTTTACATATTCAAGTGTTATAGCAGCCTGTGCTAATTTAGCAGTTTTGGGTTGTGGGCAGCAAGTTCATGGAGGGATCTTTCGGAGAGGCTTTGAAGAGGACATAGCATTGGCTAATGCCCTAATAGACATGTATGCCAAGTGCGGAAGCATAATGGATTCATGCAGAATTTTTGGTCAAATGTTTTATAGAGATTTGGTTTCGTGGACTTCAATGATTATTGGGTATGAGAGCCATGGATATGGAAAAGAGGCTGTTAAATTGTTTGATAAAATGATCAGTTTAGGTATGAAGCCTGATCGGATCGTGTGTATGGCTGTGTTGGGTGCTTGCAGCCATACCGGACTTGTCGATGAAGGCTTTAGTTACTTCAAATTGATGACTGGTGATTACAACATTACTCCAAACCAGGAGATTTATGGATGTGTTGTTGATTTGCTTGGACGTGGCAGTAGAATTGAGGAAGCTCTTGATCTGATTGAAACTATGCCATTTAAGCCTGATGAGTCTGTTTTGGGAGCACTTCTTGGAAGTTGTAAAGCTAATGGGCTTCCAGATATGAACAAACGGGCAGCTCAGAAGGTATTGGATTCAAGGCCTAATATGGCAGGAAGCTATGTGATGCTGTCAAATATTTTTGCAGCTGGGGGGATTTTGCAAGAATGAGGAAGTTGATGAGGGGAGTTGGAATTGGTAGGAGTTCGGTGGAGATACGAGACCAGGTTTACAATTTTGTTGTTGGAGATATGGTCGGCGTGTGAGGTTATTGAAATTTTTGTTCAGCATATGCAAGAAGCTGATATAGATGATGAGGGGCTGAAGTCCCAACTAAACTTGGTACTCAAGGGTTGAAGAGAATTCAAGCACCAGGAAGAGTGTTTCAGGTTTTTTTGACTAAAATAAAAAATATAAATTATCCTTAAATTGTTAAAAATAAATAAAATCTCAGGTTGGCCTATGGATTCATTTTATGGAACTGGAGAGAGATGGAATCTAAATGAATTTCAGAACTAATAAAAAGGCAAAATTAAATTTTTTAAAAAAGATATTCCGCAGCCGGGATTTGAACCCGGATTCAAACATGATTTGTTTTCAGAATTGCCAAAGTGCTACTGCGGAATTTACTTTTATATGTTGGGATTGTTAAACTATATAAACTAATATTCAACAACAGTTTCCTAAATAGAAATTAATTGAACCGATTATTAAACTGCTCATATTTAGTTTATAAAATTTGTCTGAAATAAAGTTTGATTGAAACGTGTTTAACTATCTAGTCGAGTATACTTTTTAAACGAATATATTTTGATTATCAATAGAAATTATAATTTTAAAATGTTTCAGTAATTTATTGAATTATTAAATTTACTCCTATTTGAATCATTTTTATTTTGAGTCTAACTTGAATCAAATATTTAATCGAGCTAATATAAATCACGTCGGAATTGTTTGGTTTATTTTACAGTCTGGTCCCCGAGTGAATCTACTCATCTTCATTGCCTATAAAAATCAATCTATATATATAAATACAGCACAAAACTCAATTTCAAATCAATTGAAAAATTCACCGAGTCAACTCTTAATTAATTAAGAGTTAACTCGGTCCAATTTAGAGTCGACTCTTAACTCGATCAATTGAAAAACTATAACTCCTTGAACCGTCTTTTAGTTGTCAAAACTCTTTATTTCCCCTCTTCCTCTTCCTCTCCCCCTCAATAAATCCAATCAGTTTGATCTCCTCCTTTCCCCCTATAAATCACCTCAGATCGTCTCCAATCAATCTACAAGTTTGTTCCGTATCTCTCTCCCCCCCACACACCCACACACCCACACACCCACACCCATCTCAAATCTCTCCTCTATCCCTGATTTATTCTAAAGTTCTTTTGTATTCCTCCTGTCTTTGCCGCCCCTCCTACTTCGGTCTTCTTCACGAGGATTGTCGAAGTGGAAGATCGTCGGATGACAACTTTTCAAGAAGCGGAACAAAAAGGCTATGACTGAAGCCTTGGAGAAAATTAAATCAGGTTGCAAGATTATTTGTGCTTATTAGTTTAAAAATGTCATTCGAGTATAGAGGAAAGTTTTTACATTCAGACCACAATTCTATCAAGAACTTTGGTAATTCCCTCCCCCTCTTATGAGTTTTACAAATAAATTAGATTCTCTCATTTTTCATGTATTTATATACCTCTACATGGACACAATTTTTTTTGTTTATATATGTGACAAGACGCTTGATTAATTTTATTTATGTGTTTCCCTTTATTCATTGCAATTTGTGTTGTATGATGATTATTACCTGCAATTTCTTTGCATACATTCCATGGCAGTAATCCTTTTACCCTCTCCAAATCCTATTTTTTTTGTTAGTCCAATTTGATCTTGAATTGGTTGTTTAGAATATTGCACATTACATGTTTGGTGAAATGCCAAAAACAAGATATATGTTGTCATCACACTCTACAATTTTAGTTCCCTTTTTTTAAAAAAAAAATATCCTCTTTAAACAATTATCGATCATTATTCTAATACATTTTTATTTTTCTTTAGAATCCTTTGTTAAAAACTGATTCTATTTTTATTTTTTTATTTGAAATTATTATTTTTGGATCAAACTTCTGGACTTTGATATTGTGCTTGCTTGAATTTATTAATGACAACTTTTCAAGAAATGGAACAAGAAGGTTATGTGTTTGTGGCATGAATATTATGCTCTGTTTTCAGAGTTTGGAATTAAAAAAACAAAAGAAGAAGAATAGAAAAAGCACAACATTTTAATTAAATTACATACATTACATGTTGTACCTAATTAATTGTTTTGTAGTTTTCTCCACCTTAACTTTTATGCATCATTTCATATATACTGTTCGAATTCGAAACTTCACAGTGAAGTTACTTTCTTTCATGTTTGACAAATTATATGCCCTTTTTCTTTCCATTCATAGCATATTTAATTATTTTTGTGTTTACTTTAGTTTCATCTTTCTTAATTCTCACTTAAATTCTTAATGATTAGAATGATTAAATTATTTATATATTAGACTATCATAGGTTGATTTGTAATGCTTTCGGCAAAACATTAAAAAAAATATCATTCCAGAAGCAATGAGAAGAGGAAGAGGTGAAAAAGAAGGTAGGTTGGTAAAAAAATCGTTTAGAGTTTTGGTTAATTCAACTTTGAGGTCTTTTCCATTGAAGTCATTAGGTTTTCTTTTGTACAGGGCAGAGGACGAAACATCCAAAGGTAGTAACTCTTAAACATTTTCTGTTTGTTAGTCTTTCTACAGGTTAATGATATTATAATTGAGTTTTTTTTTGGGTTCATCAGATTAGATGGTGAATGTGAATTCATTTTATTTTTTTGGATACTTGAAGCTGGTGTGGGAAAACACGTTACATGTTTGTTGAAATGCTACAAAAAGGTAAGAATATTATTTTTTTTAAAATTTCTCCGTTCTTTTTACTTCACTATCCTAAATTTTCTTTATAAATCTATTTGTAGTGGTCCTAAATTTTCTTTATAAATCTATTTGTAGTGGTCAAGGACACCATGTAAGCTCACTCCAATGGAATCCAAATGCAGAAGATATGGGGGTATGGCCGACAATCTCATATTCCTCAGGGTGATGGCTTCTAACCTCCTTTGGTCATTGTGAACCCACATTACAAATCAAGTAAGTTAGCTCCTTGAAAATTTTTTAGGACGAATATATTAATTACCTGTTAATTATCCTCTGAACTGGTATTATATACGAGTGATTTTTCCCTTGGGAATTGGAAAAAGATGTTATACAATTCAGAGTGTATATATATGTATGAGCATAGAATATGTAGATGATCCAAGTAAGCAAATGACATATTTTTCAAAGTGAAACTGAAATACTAAAATGAGTTGATGTTAAGTATGTTGCACATTAATATGAAAAAAGGCCTGCTAATTAAAATTGGAAATCATTTTATTTTAATTGGGTTTGTTGATGTAGACAACATTCAACAATATTTCTTAATTCCTTTAGTTTATACACATTAGTTGTTCTCTAAAGCCTCTCTACAAAACCCCGATCGGAGAAGCAAATGAATTAACCCATTATACGAATACCCATTCAGAATAAACCCTGACTTTCTCATCTGTTTCAGGGCTAATGGAGATCGGCGTATCCCTCCCCTTACATCAAGAACTTTGAATATTATCAAGTAAGTATTCATACTCCTATATATGATTTGCTTTTGCATCAAATCAAACACAATAACCATGCCATCAATTCTCCCATGGACCCTCAAGAGCTCAAGCATGTAATTACAGGTCTCTGTAGTGTGAACAATGCTAGGAAGCTCAGCGACAAATTTAAAGAAGGAAAAAGCTTGATTTAAATCAGAAATTGACTTGAGAACAATAATTACTTCCTCAGATGACATTTTCTTTTTAGCCGTCCCGTTTACCAATACAAAATCGTTTGAACATTTCATTACAAATCCATAGTTACCCACAAGTTTTTCCTATGTTTCTTCCAATTCACTATGGACCCAAATGGCAAAACTTTCATTTTCTCAAAGTTTCTTCCTCCATCATAACTTGAAGCATATAATTTACTATAATTTACATCGGAATGCTTGAAATCACTACAACAAATGCTTGAGGAGGTGAGTATAATTACAGCCATACACGAAATATGCTTCAAATCAGAGGAATGTGTGATTTTGCAAGCTCAAACTTCAATCTCATAAAAACCAGTATGTTTGTTTAGTTTTGTATGTTATTTGGTAAAAAGACGTACGTGCGGAATGGTAATAATATGAATTTGTATATATAAGAAAGTTTTACTCTTAACTCCATCTCTTGGTGACAACTCTATGTATAAGCTTTATACATTGAAATCATGCTCAAGCACTATATATTTTATTCTCTTCTATATTCATGATGTAAATTTTCACATGAGACTGATTTAAACTTTTACTATGGTTTATATATAATATGTGTTTTAGGTGCATGAAAATTTTATATCGGCACACAACGAATTATATAAGCTATTCTCCTATCCATCCATTCTCACCCCATCATATAAACTAATAAAAAGTTAATCAAAATTAATATAGACAAATTAACAAGTTCTCCTATAACGAATAGAAATAAGAAGATGAATCTGGATTCACATTCATCATATTAGATGATGAATGTGAATTCATAATTTTTATGGTTTTTGGATACTTGAAGCTGGTGTGGGAAGACACACGATCTGTTTGTTGAAATGCTACAAAAAGGTAAGAACATTATTATTTATTTTTAATTTCTCCATTCTTTTTACTTCACTACCCCAAATTTCTTCATTGGTCTATTTGCAGTGGTTAATGAACCTATTTTTTCTATTGTTTGCCTACTAGAATTATACTAATTAAGTTTATGATAATTGGATCCGGTTTAGTTTTGAATCGATGATGATTTTTCAATTTTAGAGGTTAATAACTTGAAGCTTAGCGCATATATATATATATATATATATAGACACTCATTTAATTCAATTTTAAAGGTTCTTACAACAAGAATATCAGTGTGTGTGAGATAAAAATTTAGATTTACGTTAAGTATGTGTACTGTTTTTTAGCTACCTTGCTGGTAGGGAAATAAGAGCATAAGTTCCCCCGCACCCTCATCCTTTTTTTTAATAAAAAGCCAAAAAATTAATGGTTGATTTTAACATAGATTGAGGGTTTAGCATGAAATGAAAACTAAATTTCAATTGGTGAAACTCAGTAAGAGCTCAAGAGCTAAGGGGCCTAATAGAGTTTGTTCTAATTGTTCATTAAATGTCGATATGTTTAATAAGGTTATGTAATCTAATCTTTTGTTTAAAGGTGTGATTGCTTTAAAATGTGGGTAAATACTACAGTAATTGGTCTGATTAATTGTTTTCTTTGAATTGTTGGTATGCAGGGCTGCTGTCATTTCTAGAGGGATGAGCGGTGCTCGACTTCAAATGAAATTGGAATACAATCAATTGGCACCCTTCCTTTTGATTCTATTTTAGTGGATTAACTATTCGTGAACACGTCTACTTCCCAAATATCTAAATCTTTTCCATGTCCTTATATAAGGTTGGCTTTGAGTTTACTGTTGATTTTAGTTCCTTTATCATTCTTAATACCCAAGATAGAGCAGATGACTGAATGTACTATTTTCCCCCCTGATATTGTCAATTTTAATTTTTATTAATCTTATACTAAATATCCTTACTATATGTTCACCCGTAGGCCATGCGCTAAAAAGGGATACATTGCCCATCCTCTCGCTCTCCATTCAGCTTAATTGATGACCAGATATGGTTTTCTTCAAAAAATGTTTGGTTGTTCTCAAAATTGCAATATATGTGTATATATGTATACATGTTGGATGATCATATATTGTTTAATTTGAATGAATACAAGTTATTAAATTCGTAGAATCTCCCTTTAATCCTACTTTGATTTACTAATTTACTGATTTGGCAATATTTCACTAAAGATGGGTACCCGATATATAACTTCGATTAAAATTGATATATGTGTTTACATGTTGAATGACCCTGTGTGTGTTTGTATGTGTGTGAGTTATAGTGCAGACAATTTGTATATTTAGCCGTCATTATAATGTCTTGATTTTAGATAAAGATGCAATCCATTGTACAAACTAGCCTGTGCATTGCACGGGCTATCAACTAGTATGTTTAAATTGACAACCAAATTGGCTATCCACGTGGTTGCCCACCCTCACCCCACCCCACCCCACCCCACCCCTCCCCTCCCCTCCCCTCCCCTCCCCTCTTCTGCTGAGAAGTAATATTTATTGAAAAAAGAAGAAGAAGAAGAAGTGCTCTTCAATGAATCTTATATATGTTTGAATCTTAGATTAAATATATAGTTTCATCCGTTACTTTTAAATTGAAATATTTTCAAATTAGATATTGAAATAATTCATTAAAAATTATAAAATATTAAATTTTGCTTTTAAATAGTTTATAATATCTATTATTATATTTACTAAATTTTAAAAAATTCGTGTCAATTTTAAATTTAAAAATGTCTTAAGTTAATTTTAAAAAATGAGTGATGATCTTATAATTTATAAGGGTGAAAGTATGTTACAATATATAAATTTTAAGAAGTTGATAGTATAATATTGACGCAACACATAAAATAGTTGCATTCAAATTATAGCTTTAAAACAAACATAATGTACAAGTTGTGCATGGAGAGGGTTTCAATTAAATTATAGATGGTGTAGTCATTTAATATATATATATATATATATATATATATATATATATATATATATTAGAAAAACTTAATTAATTCTAAAAAAAATTATGAATTTAAAAAAAACAATCGATAGTCCTAAAAGTACGTTGTAATGAATTAAATTGAAGCCACCCAATTCAAGGAAAAAATTTTAAATAAAATAAAATAATCAGCGTATAATTAAAATACAATTAATTAATATTTTTTATTTTGAAATAAAAAAAATATAATAAATAATTATAAATTTTGTGCACAAATAAAACATACACAGCTGTATGATCATATTGCCCTTATTATTATATAGTATATATTAACACCCACTGTCCGTCCGTCCGTTCCCCATCTATGAATTAATTAACGTAACGTTGCATGGCCTGCGTAGGCCCCTCAGTGTCCAACGAGCCGCCTGATATAACTTCCTTATCATCATCTTCCCAGACCTCACCGGGTCCTGATCCTCGGCATCGCTGTGAAGGTTCACAACCTCTATTGTACGGATTTGCAGGAATATCTAAACAACCTTCACGTCTTAGGCATCTAATTCCATCACTCATCAAAGCCCCGTAGCTGATAAACGACGTCGCATTAGCAACTTCGCTCAGCAAAAGAATGCTAAGGCACAACACCAGTACCATTGTTCCTCGAGTTTGAGCCATGATGATCAGACGTCCTTATTAGGAATAATAATTAATTAATTGTACGATAGAACAAAATTGCGAATAAGAATGATTATTATGCATGAATTTATACTCAAGGAGAGGAGTACTAAAATAAGACTTGCATGGTATTGTGAGGTTTAGATTAAATTTTGACTTGAAAGAATTAATGGTATTTAATTTGCGATTCGTAATATTCTAATAAATTTCGAATTAATTCCATCCTTTCCTTCAAAATATTGACTCAATTAATTTAAATTTATCACAAAATAAAGTGACACAAGTTAGGTTGAGAATGCGTATACACCTTGTGAAACTTGAAGAGTTTGTAACTAAGAGAGACAAATTAAAATAGTTCTAAAAAAATTCTTTTATTCTATGTTTGGATTGAAGGAATGGAATAAAGAAGGTGTACATGTTTGGTTGATGTTATGAATACATCTAAGAATGAAATAAATAATTAGAAAGTGACCTAAATACCCCCAAATGTTCAAATTTAACTTAAATTCAATTTATATTAAAAAATTAACACATATTTCTCTAAAATTTTTATAATTATATTCTTCTTCTTTTTTTTACTATATTTTTTCATATAATTTTTTTTGGGTGGAGGTGGGATGGGGGTGAGGTGTATACATAATCACATAATATTATTTTTTTTGCGTGGGGGCCTGGGGGGTGGGGTGGGGAGTAAGAGGTGTATACATAATCACATAATATTATTTTTTTGGAGTGGGGTGGGAGTGTGGGGGTGGGGTGGGTGGGGTGGGGTGAGTGGGGGGTAAGAGTTGTATACATAATCATATAATATTATTTTTTGGGGTGGGGTGGGATGGGGTGGGAGTGGGGGGTGGGGGGTGGGGTGTGTGGGTGTGGGTGTGGGTGGGGGGTGGCTCTACTTCTCTTTCGCTCGCCTCTGCTCCTCCTCTTTCGCAGATCGACATATTTGCCAATTACTTAAAAATAATAGATGGAATAAGTTATTCCTGACCCCCCTTCAAGGAATAAAAATTATAATTTTAAGTTAACACCTATTTCACTAGGAATACATTATTTCGTCGGAATAAACAAACCAAACAACATTTTTATCATTCTAATGGAATGATTCATTCTATTCTCCCTCCTATTCTATCGATCCAAACGTAGCATTAGTCTCAAGTATTGAAAATTTACTGCAAAAAATGAATTTAAATTGAAGCCACCCAATTCACGGGGAAAAAAATCAGCGTATAATTAAAATACAATTAATTAAACCTTTTTATTTAGAAATAAAGAAAATATATTGAATAATCATAAATTTGAATCAAACTGGTTGCATCCAGATACATAATTATTCTTGTACCGTTTGGTACGTACTTATTCACACACTCATGCATGTGTACATAATAGAAGATATGGCTTCAATTTTATTGTCACCTAATATATAAACTTTAAACAAAAGTAATATTAATTATTATTATTATTATATGTTATATTAACACCCCATATATGAATTAGTTAATTAATTAACGTTGCATGGCCTGCTTAGGCCTAATATATAACTTCCTTATCATCCTCCGCTTGCGGGTCCTCATCGCCGGTGCGGCATCGCTGTGAAGGTTCACAACCTCTATTGTACGGATTTGCAGGAGCCTCTACACAACCTTCACGTCTCAGGCATCTAATTCCATCACTCATCAAAGCCCCGTAGCTGATAAACGACGTCGCATTAGCAACTTCGCTCAGCAAAAGAATGCTAAGGCACAACACCACCACCATTGTTCCTCGAGTTTGAGCCATGATGATCTGACGATTGATCGGACGACGTTCTTACTAGGAAATAAATAATAATTAATTGTACGATAGATCAAAATTGCGAATACGAATGATTATTATGCATGGTTTGCATGAATTTATACTTGAGGAGAGTAGTAGTAAAATAAGAGTATTCAACTCTCTATCCTAGACTTTAAAAATATATATCAACAAATCATTATCCAACAATTTTCTTATCCTTATTTAACTCTCTGTTTTAATCTCTATGCAGTATTTTACTCCCCAAGGTGAGGGAGTCAGATCATTCACAATAGTTTCCTTATCTCTATCCCTACTCTACTGTGTCATTGAGTCATTATGTAGGATAGGGATTCAATTTTTTTACTATGTACCCAACAAATTCCTTATATTGATTTCTTAAATAATAAATTTTGAAAATTTATAGTTTCAACGACCAAAGCATGTTTTGACCATTGTAACTATTTGAACTTTGTATTGGCTTCATGAGTTAGAGCTTTTGATAGATGTAATATAATACAACCTCTTGTTTTTAATTATAAAATCGCTATTAATTTATTAATCTTCTTTGAAATAAGTATGTGTTATTTTTAAATATAAATTTAATCAATACATATTGTAACTTATTTTGAAAAAAATATTATTACTTATAAAATTTATTATTTTTAACAATTCTTAGCAAAATTATTAAGTTTGAGAATGAAATTGACTTATAAAAATTAATAATAATCTTATAATTTATAAACGAGAGAGTGTAATTTATCAATTGTATTCCACTATAAAATTATAACTTTTATTTTATTTTAAATTTTAAGTAATTTATGAAGTAAGTATTGAATGGATTGTACCTACAAATGTACATAAGATCAATATTAACTTTTAAAAAGTTTAATTTATGATATTTTTACATTTAAATTTAATATGATTCATTTAAATTTTGAAAATAATAAATTTTATAATTAATAGTACTTTTATAATATTTATAATTATATGGGCATAAATTAAATAAATTTATATCAATTTTAAATTTGAATATGTTTGAAATTAATTTTAAAAAAAAAGTCAATATTAATTTTATAATTTGAAAATGAAATAGTAAAAAAGTTATGTGATAATAATATCAAGATGTGTATGATTGATGAGTTGTCCATTTAAATAAGGGTGTGAAATGTCATTTTGCATATATTGAGAACGTTCTTTTGTCTCCCTCACTATGGGGAGTAAAATCCTATACATATATTAAAATAGATAATTAAATAAGGATAATGAAACTGTTGGATAATGATTTGTTGATGTATTCTTCAAAGTTAGGGATAAAAAGTTTATTGGCGATGAATGCTCTCACAATAGTTTTCTTATCTCTATCTCAACTCTGCAGTGTCATTGAGTCATTCTGCATGATATGGATTCAATTTTTTCACTATAGCCAACATGTTCTTTATATTAATCATTCCTTAAATAATAAATTTTGAAATTTAATTAAAACTTAAAATTTGAAAGTTTCAACCATTTGAGATCAGATTACGGCAAAGAAGTGAACACCGTCAAACCATGTTTTGACCGTTGTAACTATTTGACCTTTGTATTGACTTCATGCGTCAGAGTTTATGATAGAATACACATAAGATCAATATTAACTTTAAAAAACTTAATTTGTGTTATTTTTATATTTAAAATTAATATGATTCATTTAAAATTTGAAAATAATAAAATTTATAATTAATAGTACTTTTATAATATTTATAATTATGGACATAAATTAAATAAATTTATATCAATTTTAAATTTGAATACGTTTTAAATTAATTTTAAAAAAATAAGTCAATATTAATTTTATAATTTGAAAGCGAAGTAGTAAAAAAGTCATGTGACAATAATGTCAAGATGTATATGATTGATAGATTGCCTAATTAAATTAGGGTGTTAAATATTATTTTGTATATATAGAGAATGGTAAGACTTGATATTGTGAGGTTTAGATTAAATTTTGACTTGAAAGAATTAATGGTGTTTAATTTGTGATTCATAATATTCTAATAAATTTCGAATTAATTCCATCCTTTCATTTGATGTCGTTCAAAAAATTGACTCAATTAATTTAAATTTATCACAAAACAAAGTGACATGATTAATTTAAATTTATCCTTTTATTTTACACACCCAAGGATACTGGTTCTATATTGTGTTGAAGACTTAAGTTTTGTCTTTTGTCTTTTATTTTTTATTTTTATTTTTTTCTCATCCTTCTATTTAAAACTCCAGATTTTTCAATTCTTGCATTTAACACCCACCATTATAAATGAAGACAAAATAATATATATTGCGAATGTTCATATAATAATATTTTGATTGTCAGATACGTAGATAAGTATTAGTGATAACTTTTATATATAATTCGATCCAATCTCATGTATTGATATATTTTATAATTATAATTTAATACAAATTTATTTTATGGTTTGGGAGCAAAGAAAATTACTAAATAAATGGAAGAAGCCTGGATTCAGATCTAATATTCATACACCTATTTGAAGATTTACTGTGATAATTGTTGTCATATTTTTTATTTTTTCTATATGTTTTATGTATATACACTGTGGCTGTAAGGAGTTGCAATGGCAAAACCTTAGATATGGAGATTTGAAGGTTGATGATGAGTTTAATTTTGGTTGAATCCGTGTATGAAAATCAGATACTGAGGAAATGAGAAGCAACAGAGAAAGTGTATATTTCTTAATGATTGTAACTTGTATATACAAACATAACTGGTTTGTTACTCTCTAAGCCAAAAAGTATTTATACAAAAAAAGAAAATCTTGATACAAGAAGGCTAACTAACTATTCCTATATCTGCTATAATCTGATTACACGTGTATGTATATATGCACTAATTCTAAAGTATAGAATCCTTGCTGGCAATCTGTTGCAATCCTTGTGCTAGGTTGTGCTGGATCTATCCATGTGTGTTTGGCTGCTGTTGTCCATGTGTGCAGAGCCGGTCCTGGGCCAGGTCTACCAAGGCCACTGCCCAGGTCCCAAAGTTGAGGAGGACCCAAATTTTTAAAAAATTATGTATATATGTGTATACAAAATTAAAAATTAATTATAAAATATAATATAAAACAAATCAACAAATATGGAGAATCAAAATAGACTCTTAATCACAAAAAGAAGGAAAAACCCTTCGACCCTTTAATCAGTTCATTACGCAACGCAAGCAATTTTTTTCCCGATGATTCTCCTCTTCTCCAACAAAGTTGAAAAATAAATCATCCACCAGCTAGACCAATGCCTTTCTTTGAAAGATAATTTTTTAAAAAAATACATATAGAATCTAGATATATAAATTTTGTAAATTGTAATATATATTTTTGTTAACTTTTTCTTATTTATTATTTAATTCAACAGAAAACTTGGCTGAGATTCTTGTTCTTCGTTTTTAATGCAATGTTTACAATTCGGGGTACTCTTTTTTCTTCGTTTGGGGTTTTGTCCCATTAGATTTTTCCCAAACAAATTTTTTAACGAGGCCCCAAAGTGTTCTTACTTATTTTTTGTAAATTCTTATAATTTTAATAAAATTAATTAGTTGATAATTTATTTATTATTTTATTTAATTTATATAAAGGGGCACACTTAAATTTTTTTTGCCCTGAGTCTTATAAAATCCAGGACCGTCTCTGTATGTGTGATTGCACTGGCCACAAGTGTACTTGTTTTACCTCAATACTATTACCTGCAATACTGTGTTATAGTTGAGATTACTCTGTGTTTGGGAAGTGCTGGTTTTGATAGTGGAGTAGTGATGGTCGAATGGTAGGTTTTTTTTTTGGTGCAACAGAGAAGGTATTATTATTATTATTTGAGATATTTTAAAAATAAATTTTGACTCATTTATATAGTAAATTATAAATTATATAAAAGGTATCATTAATTATAATTTTTTTTGTTAATAAATATTTAAATTGAATTTAAAACTTAAACACTAATTTTGTATTTCAGAATGAAAAGGGTAAACCAATAATATTATTAATAATAATAACAATAATAGTTAAAAATAAGAAGAGAAAGTTATATTGTCAATGAGTATATGTATTGGGATAAATATAGTTGATTTGAATTGTTTACTACTCCTTCCGTTCCTAAAATATTGTCGTTTTAGGAGAAAAAATTTGTTCCAAAAAGTTTATTGTTTACAACTTTCGAGGAGAAAAAATTATTTACTTTCCTATACTACCCATACCTTCTTTCATCGTCCCAATAAATTCTCTCCATTGTATTAATAGTTTTCAATTTGGGTAGTGATGGAATTTCAAACAAATTTTACTTGGTAAATGACACTTTCTTAATCTATGTGCCAAAACTTTAAACGACGATCTTTTAGAAACGGAGAGAATATTTTCTACTCACTCCGTCCCTATTTAAATGACGTTTTAGAGATGGACACAAGAATTAAGATAATGATTGAAAAACATTAAATATAGTACTCAATTATCTATAATACCCTTAAATCATTAATTTATCATAGCACAAGAGTTTAAAGTACCAAAAAAGTAGGTAGAGTAATGAGGGGTACTTTTAGAAAAAGTATCATTAATTCTCTTATATTTGAACAAACGTCAATTAATTAGGGAAAAATATAAAACTCTAAAACGTCATTTAAATAGGGACGGAGAGAGTATATATGAATCGTTAGTTATGCTTAGGGGGTGTTTGTTTAGAGCTGAATGGAGCTGAATCTAAATGACTGAATCGGTTAGTGTGTTTTTTTTTGTCTGAATGACTGAATCGATAAGATAGACCAGATGAATGGCTAAGTTAGATTTTTTGAGCTGAATGGCTGAATGAATTAAAAAAATTAAAAAAATTAAAAAATATTAACCATTATATTAAGTAATATTAAATAAATTTACAACAATTTTAAATTTTTTTAGAGGGAGTAAAATAATAATGTTTTGTCATTTAGATATTTCAGACATGTTAATTATTAAATAATTTTTTCATTCAGATTTAGATTCAACTCATTTAAATTTAAATTCAGATTCAGTTCATTCAAATTCAGATTTATATTTATTTAATTTTTATCAAATATCTCCTGTTAATTGCACATTTTCTTTATGAGTTTTAATCATTTTGGGGATTAATTTAGACCCATTAATTGATTGAATTTATATTAAATAAATTGTGCATTTGATAGCCTATTACAAGGAGATTAATAGAGAGCAATATATGGTTCAAGTAGGAGTTATATATTGTGTTTTAATTGTATCCAAAGTGGAGTACATGAAAAGGTTTATTGTTGTTTAAGAAAATTATTTTCTTTAAGTCCCACATTGAGTAGGAATAAAACTATTTAATACTTTATAAGTATATGTGGAATAGTTTAATTCACTAGTGGAACTAAAGGAAAGGCTTGGAGTTGGTCACAATGGCGTGGTGCAAAGCACCACCCGCCCACGCCCGCGACCCGAGGACCGTGGTTCGGGTCGCAAAGTCGCATTGGCGCTTTAGGCGCACTACCATGAGTTTCTTTTTAACATTAAACCAGAATAATAAACTTCATTAATGATTAAAACAGTTTTTTGTTTAATCATTATGGGATGCAAAACTGATATGTGACTAATATATTATTTATTTTATAAATGATTCTTAACTCACAATTCAGTTATGAAATTGGAGAGTCTCCTCTTCTTTCTTCTATCTTCTTTTACACAGCAGCATAAATTGAGGTTTAGAGTGAATTGCTATCACTTAGAACAGATATAAGCTTTGACATAAAATCCTGGAAGTATATTGCTAGTAGCTTCTAGTAAACCTTAGTGGTAAGGGGCAATAAACACCTTAAGAACATGGACTACCCGTGTCAATCCTTGGTCCTAATTTTCTGTATTCATTATATTCTTTTTCATCTCCTTAGTCAGAAAAGAATATACGACCCCATTAATCTAAGGGTACAATTAATTTAAAATTTATAACGTTAAAGGTAAATTTGAGAAAAAAAAGGTTAATAATATAAATGAATTTTCGGATAAACATAACATTTTTGGACCTTTGCACTTATAAAAAGCCACTTAAGATTCCTTTGTTTGACAAAAAAGAAAAAGAAAATAAAAATATTGTTTTTAAAACTTCTTCAAGTTTCCAGTTCTACATAAAAGTTGTGCCCAATCTCAAACTCAAAGAGGCCCAATTCTCATCGTCTTCTCTCTCCCCCGCCAATTCTCTCTCATACTAAACCCTGGAGATCGACAATCAATAATGGCGAACGTGAATTCTTACTTCAAAAATGGAGCAGATATCGAGATCAGCAGCAATGACGACGGTTTCCGCGGCGCGTGGTATGTTGGAACCGTAGTTGGCCCATCAAAATCAAAGGACAGCAAGATATTGGTCGAATACAAAACCCTAATGGCCGACGAGGCCCAGACCAAGCCGCTCAGGGAAATGCTGGACGTCGTGCAACTAAGGCCACCGGCGCCTCGGGAAAGGTGTCGGAGTTTCAAGTTCAGCGAAGAGGTGGATGCGTACCACAATGATGGGTGGTGGGAGGGAGTGATCACGCGAGTTCATCGGGAAAATGATTCGTACACTGTGTTCTTTAGGATGAAGAGGGAGGAGATGGAATTCGGGCCGTCGGAGCTCCGGCTTCATCGCGAATGGGTTAATGGTAAATGGATTCCGCCTATGGAAAAGGAGGTATGGGGTTTTTCTCTTATCAGGGTATTGTTTTAGGTGTAAATTGAAATTAGTTGAATTACTGTATTTTATAATTAGGTTCCGTTTCAGAAAAAGAGTCCCATTTTCTAAATTTGCAATTTGTAAGGTTATCAATTGTCAGAAAATTTATTTTCTGGAAAATATAACGAGTAATTGAGTGTTTGGTGGTGGCTGCAGCATGGTATTGAAATTTAGAACATTGTATTTTTTTATACTACCATAAATAAAAAGAAGACTCTTTTCACGAAACAATTTATTTATTTACAAAAGGGACTTTTTTTTTCGGTGAAAGGAGGGATAATATATATAGGTTTTGCATTTGAAGAATATATCAAGACTGAAGTTGAAATGCTTTGGGTGTGAGATGGATCATGGATGAGTTGATTAATAAGCTTTTATAGTTGATTTTGGGGAGGTAAAAGAAAAATGTTTTCCACTGCATATACTTATAACCATTCTAGAGTACTGAAGTATAGCTACAAAACTCCTAATTCCCCCTACCCTTACCCCTATCCCTACTCCTATACTGACCAGTATAAAGTGTATTAATTTGTGGCAACAACATCTTAATTTTCATTTATCATCTGATGCTAATGTAGATTCTTCAAGATGCATACAAAAGTGTTGAAATAAATTACTATTGTAATTGTCATCCCTTGAAGATGTTCGTGTTATGTTTCATGTAAGAAAATTGGATATTTGCTGAACATAGTTTTGTCTAAGCATGATAAAATCATCTCTGGCATAAAGGGTTCCATGAATGAACTGAAACCTAATCCCTTTTGAACTTTTTGCCATTAGTTGTTGCTGAAAGGACAATTGAAAGTGAAGGCTGTGCCATTTGAATTTCTAGGGGAGTACTAACTAGGTGCATAAACAATTTCAGAGCATTTTTTTCCTGGACAAATATGTATGTATAAGTAATATCGTCTAGTAGAACATTTCTTCTCATAAATATGTTACTTTGTAGTAGTTTCCAGTTTGCCACTACAATGTATATCATAAAGACACTTGTATTGACTATTTTTTTCATAATAGCATGCACATTTGGTTGCACTTGTTATATTGTTGTTCTGTACGTATTTGGTCACTTTTCAGTTTTGTGTCTGTTGGGGTGGGTATACTTACTATTTCCACAAATACTAATGCAGAATGAGTCAATTTCAACTGTGAAGGAACCTTGCAATGAGATGGTGAAGGAGAAGTTTAGTAGAGGGACACTGGTTGAAGTTAGTAGCGACGAAGATGGTTTTCAAGGTGCTTGGTTTGCTGCAACTGTTGTTGAACAATTAATCAATGAAGAATACCTGATCGAGTACCAGAGCCTGAGAAATGATGATGATACAGAACTTTTAAAAGAAAAAGTTAATAGTCTGCACATACGGCCTTATCCTCCTGAAACTGTTGGTCCTTTCAATCTGCTTGAAGAAGTTGATGCTCTGTACAATGATGGGTGGTGGGTGGGTGTAATTTCTAAAGTACTTGAGGGCCAAAAATACAACGTCTACTTCAGGGGAACCAATGAGGAAATGGAGTTTAAACACAATGATTTAAGGCTACATCAGGACTGGATTGATGGCAAGTGGGTTACCGTTTCTCAGGTATGTCTTCTTATGCTTTCTTAAACAACTTTCTTCAAGTGGATTTTGCAAGATCAATTTTCAGTCTTTTCCATTCTTAAGGTTTGCAAGATCTATTTTCAGTCTTCAATATCAAGACGATTGAACTGCAGCTGCTAGGAGTTAGATGTCCCCTAGTGTGGAATAGTTTGTTCTCGCCCTTGTTTTCTTACTTTTCTTTCTGATTTTCAGTTTCCAAATTCGACAATGACAATTCCATGAACAACCCATCCTCTTTCTCTCTAAAATATAGTATGTAAGCATGCATGTATTCAGGGGAGGTTCCAGGATTTGTTCCCAGCGGGGACGGATTTTTTTGGGCTGAAGATTGTAGTGAAGGGTTTAAGCTTAACGAGTTAAAGAGTGAGAGTTTGGATACATTATACACTATGTGCTTAGTTCATTTAGAGTAGTAGTAGTTTAAGTTTTTTTTGTCCCCTCTAAGTTAAACTTTCCGTAAGTTTAATTTTTTTTGCCTATGCTGTGCTATGAATAGATCTGTCCCTGTATGTATTGACACTGATATTACTCCCACTTTGTTCTCCTGGTAGGCATTGAAGTTATAATTCTCAAGGGAGGTGCAAGTGGTAGATGAAGATGCAACAAGTAGCTATGATTAATTTCTAAATTCTGTACATTCTTTTGCCTCAATGTTAAACACTGTGTGTACTGCACCATCTCTCAACTTAATGAAATTGATTCTGTTGAAGTGATATTTTCAACATGTTTTGTTTTGGGAAGAGGGAGTATTACATCTTTGTATGTCAAACTTCTTGCATGTGAAGTAATTTTGCAATAATTTTCACTTGTGAAGGGGTTAGTAAGAGTAGTTCTTGTGTCATAGCTTGATTCTTTGTAGTCAAACTTCTTGCATGTGAAGAAGTACTTTCTGGAAAGGTACATAGTCAATTTTGCAATGTAGTCTCACTGATAGTGATTGTGGTCGCACATGTAGACAATAAGGATGCGGTTAGTATGAAGTTATTTTTTTTGGTAAGTTGGTTAATTGGCCAATAGAATACTGACACACATACAACCTTGCCTGCGTGTCAGTATTCTATTGGTCAATTGACCAACTTATCTCAAAATAAACTTCATACTAACAGCTTCCAGACAATAAGAGTGCATTTGAAACTTGAAATATTAGATTAAAAAGAAAAGACAATTAAATAGTTTAACTAATTTTGACCAATATTAGTATATACTCCCTCCGTCCCAAATTAACTGCTCAGTTTTGACTTTTTTTAGTCAAATTGACTATTTTTAGAATTAATAATTAAGCATATATAAATATATTTCTAAAATTATAAAATTTAGGATTAGTAATAAATTGTATATACTTTCTTTTGGTTATAATCTCTTCACCTATATTTTAGCAAAATAGTAAAAAGATTAGTTTTAAAAATGGTCAATTTGACTTTATAAAGTCAAAACTGAGCAATTAATTTGGGACGGAGGGAGTAATAGTTTTGGTTCATATTGACTACTAACATGTAGAGCTTTCGGATATACTCCCACCAACCTCAATATAATGAATTAATTCCCTTTTTTACGTAAAAAAATAAAAATAAATCAAAGTGTGGATTCCAAATTTACAATATAATAACATAATAACATTTAATGACGTAACTCAAAAGTTTTAAAAACTTGTAGACCATAATAAAAATATTATATTGAATAAAATAACTAGAGATCTTTTAGGATCCATTATTAAAAAATAGTACTCCCTCCGAATATAATTTAATTTAAAAATCAATTTGATATATTTTTAAATTTAAATTAATATAATTTTATTTAATTTTAGTCAACAAACTACACAAATCTAGATTATTAGATACAAGTGCAGATCTATGGACACTTGTTTGATCCAATACTTAATTATTTCGATCCAATCTACACCGTGAATATTAATTAGTCCTTTTTCTTAATTTACACAAATCCAATCTACACAAATCTAGATTATTAAACTCATTTTTATAGAAATTTTATATAAACATAACATAGACTACACATTGAATATTAATTAATCTTTTTTCTTAATTTTTTTATTTAATCATAATAAATAAAAAAATTAAAAACCAACTGAACGAGTAGCTACTAGTACTATTTTATTCTTCTTTTTAAAATTTGAAAGAAATATAAAATGATTGAAGATAATGGTTTATTATATTAGTAAATAGATAAATATATTATTAAATAGATAGATATTAATTAGGATTTTGAGAAGATAATTGTAATTATTAGATTATTAAATATTTATTTAAATAATTAATACTGAATTATATTTTTTTGGTTACTTCGATCAATTATTAAGCTAAATATTTGAATATAATGCATTTTTATTTAGTTATGTTTTTTTGTGAAACTAATTATTTTAATTTTATTTAAGTTTAATAGAATTCTAATTTGTTTATATCATATTAATTTTTTAATAGTCAATTTGACACTTTTCAAATTTATAAACGATTTAAGTTTATTAGTTTTTATCAATACAGTTGTAATTATTATAACCGGTTTAATAAGTACTCTTTATTTAGTGTAATTTATTTGCATCAGATTATAATTTAAAATTAAGTTATATTGCAATACTTGATGTAACCTAATTAATATTTGGTGTATACTGTTACTGTAGTTTAAATATGCATAGTTTTAAGTTGCTTAGATGGTGTAAATCATTTTGGTAAGTAAATGAATAAAGAGAGGGCAAACTCTATATGGGTTGAACTGGATTAGAATCATAATTATATGGGTCCAAATTATATTATCTATATTTAAAATAGATAATATGATTTTAGTTCCCTAATGGATCCATAATCCATATTGTGAAAACCATAACCAACTAAATCTATATTTTGCCAAGTCTAATTTTAGATATACAACTAGATACAAACCCGCGCGTTGCGGCGAGATTATTTAATTTTTAAATAATAAATGTGAACGTACAATTAATAAATTAAAATATAATAAAAAGATGCATGGTCATGCATGCCTGATTAATCAACATGTCCTCAGCAAGCCATAAAAGAATGACACACAAATAAGATTATGATAAATATGTAGACCAACAGTTGGTGATGGATAATTCCTCCTTGTAACTTGTATATCTCTTTCTTGCAGTTTGAAAAGGCTCTAAATGATGCTGAAAAGCTTATTCGAGCTTCCACAGATGAACTAAAATATGTAGCTGGTGATCTGTCCAAAACTCTTGTACAGGTCGGCTGCTTTGATTCAACTATAGAAGGGAAGAAGAATCAATCGAAAAAAAGAGACAAAAAGCTCTAGTTGCATTGATGGTCACATCTCCTTTAGAGTGCCTTGATACTCTAAATAAACTCCTATATTCACCTAATGTAGATGTCAATCAACATATAATGATCCTTGATGTCATGACAGAAACATCTCAATAGCTTGTTCATGCAACAACCACAAAACCAAAAGCTCTGTCAAGAGCCCAAATATCAACCGTTTCAGAATCATATTTTGCGATATGCTTGGGCTGCTAGAGTATGCAATTGCTTCTATAAAAGAAAAAAGAGGATACAACGATAGCGAGGCATAACTCCTCACCATAGAAATCCTCGTTAATGTAGCAACCATGGCTCCTTAAATCATTAACAATCATTTTGAAACTGAAAAATGAAAACTTTTTCAAATTTAGATAATAACCTAAAGTCGACAACACTCACAATGGTCTTGATGGTGTTGTCAAATAAGGATTCCAACCAATACTCATGACCATCTTGTAAACGCCTCGAGTTGATAATCCAGCCCAACCAAAATAGACACCAGAGGGGTGTTCTGAAAGGATGATTGAGTAGCTTTCTATGGATAAATTAGCTGAAAGAGCAAATACAACCAGTAAAAACTGAACTTTATGAGATTAGTAAACAGAAGAGGAAACCATAAAAAGGATCACATCATCGGTAAACAAAGGTAAGACCTCCTCATGGTCATATCAAGAACAACCCACAAAACCATCTTTGTACAAAACTGAAGTGAAAGATTTTATAACGAAACTAATTGCCACATAACAATCTAGATTTTGAAATGCAAAAAATCAATTAAAGCAAGGTATAACAGAAAAATTCAATTAAATGGTTTCTTTTTTAAGAAAAAAGTGGGATCAAAAATAGAATTCAAATGGTAGCCCCAAAAAATATAAATAAAATACAAACATCATACAGTTTTTTGAGAGCTCATCGCCGCTTGTACAAGCAAGGCTTCAACTCAGGCCATTCAATTTCCTTCTTTGAATTTTGCTTCTCTTGTAGAGTATAAAATAAAGGAATCATTCGTGAGTATACAAACTTAATAGAAATCTACGGCACGTAGTGAATCTTGCATATTACTAATAGAAAAGCTCCCAACCTTTTTCTTGAAATAGAAAAGTATAAACATTTTATTTGAAAAGTCCTGCACAGAAGTAAAACTTATTAGCACAAAGATGGAAAATAAATTGGAAGAAAATATGAAAATCCTTTCAGGCTCCATATGTGTTTTTCACACCAGTGAACAGTCTCATTCTTCTCACCTTCGTATACACAAAAACTATTTTCGAAACAATAATTACGGGCCCCTAATTATTCTCCTTGAAAGTTTCATGGGGAAACCCCATTATAGGAAGAAGATAAAATATAGAGTTCTTTTGTAAACTTATAAAGAACCTTTATAAAGACTGTTTTGAAAGATAAATACAAGGTTGTTTTCCATGTAAGAGATGAGTATTTTCAGGCTTTCTTAGTTTCTATCTACGTTTTTTATATTTAAATAATTATTTAAATATAAAAAACGTAGATAGAAACTAAGAAAGCCTGAAAATACTCATCTCTTACATGGAAAACAGCCTTGTATTTATCTTTCAATTTTTCCATCATCATATGACTAAGACCACAAATATAAGCTCCACTTAATGAAAGAAGAGGACTCTTTTCAAAGCATCTCGCAATAATAGCCTTTGATGCTAAAGAATAAAACTTGCATAACAAACCTTTTACCAACCCCAAAGGAAATAGCACATACACACATTTTTTTCACTCACTAACAGGGTCGGTCGTAAGAATTTGGACGCCCAGTGCGAGAAAAAAATAGGGGCTCTCTCGCATATAAAAATACTAATTTTTTTTATCAGCACCAATATATAAAGCACAATTTATATCAAAATTCATCATTAATTAAAATAATAAATATCAACGTTTTCAATATTTATATAAAGTATATTTGACCTATAGGCTATATACATATACACAAATTAATAAAATTTTGGGGCCATGTACGTCGCTCCTTCTGCACCTCCTCATGGCCGGCCCTGCTCACTAACATTCTTGCTTACACTACAAGCATACACAAGATTCCAAACCCACAAAACAAAACTAATCCAAATAAAGTCCAACTGTTTGTTAACCAAGAAAAAACAACCCCAAAGTAAAGAATATCAAATTCTGACATCTTATTCTTCAAACTGTTTTCTTTTTTAAAAAAAAATTACAACACAGATTAATTATTTCACATTATTCCATTTCTAAAACTTTTCCCACCTGCCAAATAGAGCTTCCAAATACAAATATAAAGATATATATTATACAAATAATTATACAAAGAGAGAGAGAGAGAGAGAATGACTGACCCCATGCAAGCAAAGATGTGACAGACCCAAGAAGTGACTGATCTACAGAATTGGGTAAAAATGGGCATACTAAGCTGCTGTAAATTGAAAAAAGAATTAAGAGTCTCACAATAATTGGTTGTATATATATATGATCGAATCACAAAAGAATATATGATCATAATCAGCAAAAGATTCAAGAAATTACATCTAAAAATAGCCCAAAAAGATGATAAATGTAAGCTTCAAGAAATTACAACAGCTAAAAAATAGCCCAAAAAGATGATAAAATGTAAGATTCAAGAAATTTACCATCCATGAACCATCTTCCATCTGAAGAAATGTAAGCTTTTTTAATTGACAAGTTCAGATCTGTGAGAACTTGAACGACTTCTAGATGAATTCCATGTTTTCTAGCACTATCAACCTGTTGAAAATAATGGACAAATTTTAGTCAATTTCAATTCCAGTTAATTCTCTTTTTTGGAAAATCAAACCAAGTTGTTGGAGGAACGTCGACAATTTTTCGGCCATCTTCCCTCTCATAGCTTTCACAAGCTCTTTTCTCAGCTTTCTCTTTTCTTCAATGGACATAGATGTCTTGGGCAATGACCTTACATACATAGGAGATTTTAACTCTGCCTTGCCTCTTGGGTTTTCCCTTTCCTGCAACTTGAAATACAACTCTCTTCAATATTTATCCTATCACGATTCCATTTTGCCTCCAGAGATTTTCATTTACTATTGAACATACTATCTAATTTCTTTGTTGCCTTACTAAAATGGTTAAAAGGAAGGTTATACGTAATGGCATTGGAAAAAGTCAGTCTGACATTTGCAGTAAATTCCTCGACATTAAAACTTCTGGAAAAATGGAATAAGAGTTGGACAAATTTCAAAATTGGGAACAAAATCAAATATTGGTGTTAATATGGAAAATACTCCGAAGATTTGGTCAACCAAACAGAGTTCACCAAAACCTAAAAATCCATGAAAATTTTCAAAGAGAAGTTAGAGAACCAAATATATTTCCATATATATGTTGAGGAGCATGTGAAATTATCCAGTGTCAAGTCTTCCCGATCGAAGTGTGCTGGGCTGGAGAGAGGGGTTGAGAACTCCTCGATCGGCTGAAGCTCCTCAAACTTTGTAAAAGTGACCAAGACTTGAATTGTTGGCACAATTGAGATAACAATATACAGGATGTTTATCTTTGGGGCTGAGTCTTCTTCGCCGTTTGAAAGAATTTGAAATGAATTTAGTTGCCGTATTTGAATATATATGTGATCCCAGATTTAGGGGAATTATAGATGGGCATAAAGGATAATTAGGAGCATTAATTAGGATAAACAGGTGTTAATTTTTTAGAATGACAGATGTCAACTTATTGTGTTATGTATTGTGTTTTAGTATATATAGATTACTCATTGATCCGTTCCAAAATACTTAATTCGTTTCAAATTATAAGATAATTATTATCTTTTAAATGTTTATTTGAAATATTTTTAAACTTAAAAAATAAAATGACTCATTAAAAATTATTGTAGGAAACGATAAAGTTTACAATGAGTAATACTTATTATATAGTTTGTAATATTCATCATTGTATTAATTATTGATTAGAGTTAAGAGAATTAAAATGTCTTAAGTTGTCTTTAAAAAGTATGTCTTTAAAAAGTAAATAATAATATTATAACATGGAACAAAGGGGGTATAAATTATAATTAACTTTTTGAAAGTGAATTTAAAATATAAAATTTATGATAATTTCATTGAACTTATAAACTGTTCTCACAATCAAATAGTATGTTTTTAGTTATTTTTCAATGATAACCATCATTTTGACTAAAATCAAACGAATAAATTGTTAGAATTTGAGTCAAAATTAAAGTGGATTTTAATTATTTAAAATAAATTTCCATATCAATGTGTTTTATTTCATAATTAGATTAAATTAAGTATTTAGAGACTCAAATCCATGGAGTAATGAATGAGATATTAACTCGCAAATATCAACTTTGGAAATGATAATAAATAATTGTGGGAAGCTAAGTCCCACATTGGTTAAAAACTAAAATTTTAATGTGTTTATATACAAGAAAGTTGCTCTTGCGTTTGAGCCCCAAGGGGAACTCTTCTTTTGTAGAAGGGAGAGGATCTAGCGAAAGCTTGGTTTGAACCCACATGTGCACGACGCCGACCGACCGTTTGGTCTAGGTCCTTGTATAATATTTTTTGGAATTTTTTTTTAGTTATATTATCAAAACTATGTCATTTTGATAAATGTTATTTATTATCAATACTGTGTCGTTTTGGGAAGAATCAGCCGAACGGACGCGTTAATACATCGTCGTTTTGGAAAGCACTATCTCTCTGAACGGGCGCCCCAAAACAATGTTCTTTTTGCCTGAATGGACGCGCCCTTTTCTGTTAAAGCTCTGTTAAAGCCTAAACTACGTCGTTTTTGTTTTGCTGAGCCTAAAAACTACGTCGTTTTGTGACCCAAAAACGGACGCGCCCTTTCTGTTAAGGCTTAAAACTACGTCGTTTTGGCTAAAGACTACCTTTCCAAGAGGTTGTGTCCCTTCTGAATATTAGTCACTAACCCCAACTATAAATAGATAGGGGGTTGCTGTAAGATCCCGAATTTTATGAAATAAAAGTATTCAATTTTTTTAATAAATATTATTCTAAATAGTAAGGTGATAATTTAATAAATGTTATAGTTATGGGTGATATGTGCAAATTTTATAAAGTAATCAAGTTTTAATAAAAAATTCGTTGTGTCGAAGAATATTCGTTTGGTCAGAGAATATTCTTTTTGACGGGAAATATTCTTACAACGGCGCAATTGGTGGACCCCACAACGAAATATTTTTTGGATATAGAAAGTGGCAAAAATAACCTTTTTATAAAAATAACGACAAGACTTTTACTGTTAAACTGTTGAAATACCCGGTGATAAAAGTACAGTAATACGTGTTGTTGCACAGTAGCATACGGTATTGCACAGTATCTCTGATTATTGATGGTTACGTAAGAAGTCAGTCAATATTTCATTCAATAATTATCACAGTAGTTGCTGCATAGTATCTCATATTATTGATTCAATTATTGTCACAGTATCATCTACACAATACGTTATATTATTAAAACAATAATTGACATGACACAGTTACACATATTATTATTAGCGTTATTGACAATGTTTAAAAAATTTTGTCGAGGAAAGGGGTTAGGTTATTTAATTGCGCGCCGGTAAGGAGAAATTCTTATCGAAAACCCCCCTCTTTCTTTGGAACGATTTGATTGTCAATATTGTGAATTATAATATTAAGGATGAATAATTATTGATAAAAATATTTCCATTGTATTGTTAATATTAATGTTAGTGGAAATCAACATTTATTTCAATAATAGTTGATTTCTAGATGTTAAATTAACCAAACCGATAATTAATCGGATAAATAAGCAATTAATTACTATTAGTTCACATGCAATGAACTATTGGTTCACATGCAAGTACTATTAGGGAAGGTTATGCAAGATTGATAATACTTGAAGGAATAAATTAAAAATGGAGGCACAAATAAAGATACTAAAGTATAATAAGTAGAGCCCCTAAAAGTGCACTTAGTGAAACTATGTTTTTCTATAATCAGAAGCTCATTTCTTCCTTATTTCTAACCAATTCACTAAAACTATAGAGAAACTATAAAGAGAGATTAAGAGAGAAAGAAGAAGAGTATTCTGCTATTACGCTATTGCAGTATCCAATCTCCTACTAAGGTAAGAGATATTATTTATTTTATATTCGTAAATGATGTTATTTTCTTTCAATACTTGTAAGGGTTGTCATTCTATTCCTTATTAATCTGTGGGAATAACCTGTCTACGCGGACTACCGCATGCCTGATGAATAACCCTTTGTTTTCATTCTTTATTAAGCTATGAGAATAACCTGTCTATACGGATTATCGCATGCCTGGTGAATAGCCTTTCATATTTATTCTCTATTAAGTTGTGGAAATAATCTGTTTATGCGGATTACCGCATAACGGGTGAAAATCCATTTACAGTTTCTTATATTATTTCATTTCATATTCCTAAATCTAAATTTACTATGGTAAATATTGCTTCTATAATTTTAATATTTTCATGTCGGGGTACTATTTATTCGGAGTACTATTCATACCGGAGTACTATTCACGACAAAATTAGTTTCTTTTTCTGTCCAAATTATCTTTGATATATGAATCTTATTCTTAAATTTTAATCTACGTTTTAATCATCATGTTGACCATTTGGACATTCTTGAACTCTGAATAAATTGAATTATAAATATCTAATATTTATCCTTGATCTCAATTGATTCATTCTTTATATCATTGTCATAATACCGAGGCTTAAATTGTGGTTAAAGTTAACTTTGGCCCATAGTGCAAAGATGAACTGTTGATTGATGAATATTTTTGGCACGTAGTGCAAATATGAACTATTGATTGATATGACCAGGATCTGTGTATTGGTATAATCATGACCTTTAATGTTACATATAAAGACTTGTGATGAAAGTTCTTTTTGGCTCTTAGTGAAAAGAAGAACTATTGATTGATATCTTTGGCCGTAGTGCAAAATAAAGAACTGTTGATTGATATCTTTGGCCCGTAGTGCAAAGATGGACATGTGTTTGACATGATCATGACCACTGATGATAAAAATGAATATCTTTGGCCCGTAGTGCAAAGATAGATTATTCTTTGACATGATCATTGGTTTTACAGTTAAACATCTTTGGTCCGTAGTGCAAAGATAGACAATTGATTAGTATGATCATGACCATTGATATTACAGTTGAATATCTTTGGCCCGTAATGCAAAGATAAACAATTGATTGGTATAATCATGACCATTGTTGTTACATTTGAATGTCTTTGGTGTACGGTGTAAAGACAATAATATTATTAAGTGTCTTTAGCCTTTGTGGAAAAGACATTGAGTGAAAGTTCTATTAAGCCTTTGTGGCAAGGAGAAACTGTTAATTTATATTATTATAAACATAAATTGTGAATTTAACTATAATCTTTTGTGGTTCAGGTGAAGACATGTGATGAAAGTTCTCTTTGTCTTGGGTACAACAAAGAATTGTTGATGGGTATTACAGAAATGAAATATTAATGATGGACTTTTTATTTGGAGGAGATAGTAGACATTATGTTCTAATTAACTCTTCTAATGGATTGTTGATTTCACTGTAATTATGGTTGAACACTTTTATTATCTACCATATGTTCTAAATATATGATTTATTACTAATGAATGCTATTAATAATTTGATTACCTTTAGTCATAATATTCTTTAATGGGCTATTTGTGCTCACCTTTTACTTCACAATTCCTTTCAGGTAATAAGAGTGTAGCTGGATCGAGCGGGGATAACAAGAGAATAGAGTGATGGTCTGTGACTGTTGAAGTTTCTCAATACATTATAAAACAGGATGACAATATATAATTGTATTGAGAACTTAAAATGTGTGTGTCGTATTTTATACGTCATTTAATAGTTAATTTTTGTGAACAACAATAGGGTGATGAGAACCCGGCTTTGAAAGTGTAAAAAATGCGCCTCATTATAATGAGGAGAACATAATTGTACTGAGAGCTTAAAGGGTGTGTTGCCACTATCTTACATGATGTCTAACCACATACAAATTCGTGTTATTTTATGATATGGTTGTGCGCATCCACTTGCTGACTATATCTATGAGCATTAGCTATATAATCTTGGAGTATGGTTGGAATATAATCCTCAGTTTGAGACAATGAAGATAATTATATGGCAATGAGATACACACCATTGGATTGAACATGATAGTAATCTTTTCGTTCTTCTTTGGAGTCTATTAGGTCAACCAAAGTTAATTCTCAAGTCCTATGATATCTATTATAACTTAGATGCATGGTCTCTCATGTATGAAGGATTCATTGAGTATTTTCTTAAGATTTTAATTTCTAAAACAATTATCGACTGTAACTTTATATAAAGTTTTATTGGTTTGGAGTGTGAGTACTCTTATTTGTATTCAAACTCACAACTTATGTATTGTCGTATTTTTCACTACAGTTCAATAGTTGTAAATCGGAAGATTTGTATTTAAATTATGTAGTGTGTATTTGGCGACCCAAAATGGGTTGTGTGGACCTATTTTGGGGGCGTTACAGTTAGTATCAAAACTTAGGGATATGATCTCTAGCGGAGATCTGAGACTAGAACTAGGAGGGGAGAGACGAGTAATATCCTTTGCTAGTGTGTGTCCTACCTAAAACTGATTTTTCTTACTTAATAAGTTGACAAATTATGATATGTTAATTAACCATTGTTTTGAAGCTGTATTCTGGAATGATATATGAAATCCAAGAGATGAGCAATGGAGAAATCATGATACAAAGGAAATGACCGAGAAGATAGAATCTGAAATGAAAGCAATGTATTCTCACCTTTTCGAACTACCAGGTACGTAAATTTCGGGGACAAAATTTCATAAGGAGGGGAGATTATAAGACCCCAAATTTTATGAAATAAAAATATTCAATTTTTCTTATAAATATTATACTAAATAGCAAGGTGATAATTTAATAAATGATATAGTTATGGGTGATGTGCAAATTTTATAAAGTAAACAAGTTGTCATAAAATATTCGTTGCGTCAGAGAATATTCGTTTGGTCGGGAAATATATTCTTTTTGACGGGAAATATTCGTATAACGGCAAGACTTTTATCGATTTATAAAAATAAAGGCAAGACTTTTATTGTTAAACTGTTGAAATACCCGGTAATAAAAGTAAATTAATACGCGTTGTGAAATCCCAGATTTTATGAATAAAGATTTAATTTTCTCGAAATATTTTTTTTAATATTATGGCGTGGATTTGAGATAATGTTATAGTTGTGGGTAGTATTTATAAATTTTGAAAAGTATGCAAGTTATTGTATAATATTCGATTTGTCGGGGAATATTCTTTTTGTCGGGGAATATTCGTACGACGGTACAATCATTGGTGGACCCCACAACGAAATTATTGTCGGATTGAGAAAATGACAAAAATACTTTATTGAAATAACGGCGAAAGTTTTACCGTTAACTGTTGAAACACCCGGTGTTAAAAGTACAGTAATACGCGTGATTGCATAGTAACACACGGTATTGATTATTGATGCTTACGTGATAAGTCACTCAGTTTTGTTTTATTGATATTATTAATGTAATAAAATGGAGTACTTTTATAAAGTTATTCTATAAATAGAATATATTATATTCTATTATGCATAGTGTTGCATAGTATTTTGCATAGTAAAATCTTTTTATATAAAACAGAATATTTTTATAAAGTTATTCTATAAATAGAATATATTATATTTTATTATGCATAGTGTTGCATAGTGCCTGCATAGTATTTTGCATAGTAAAATCTTTTTATATAAAACAGAATACTTTTATAAAGTTATTTGTTTTATTAGATAATAATTAGAATATATTATATTTTATTATGCATAGTGTTTGCATAGTGCCTGCATAGTGTTTGCATAGTAAAATCTTTTATAAAGTTATTCGTTTTATTAGATTATAAATAGAATATATTATATTTTATTTAAAAGATTTTGTTTTTTTAAATATGGATCGTCAGATTAAAGTAAATCAATCTGGACCGTTAATGAGTTAGTTACTATGCTGTCCATTTTTTTATAAATAGAAGCTCATTCATTCATCATTTTTTACGAATTCACTGAAACTCTAGAGAGAGAAACTATAGAGAGAAAGAAGAAAAGTGTTCTGCTACTTCACTACTTCTATATCCAGTACTCTTCTTTCTAAGGTAAGGGATATTATTTGTTGTACTCGTAAGGGGTATTATTTCTTTTGTATTCATGAACAGAACTTCTGTTATTATATTCTTTATTATTCTGCTGGAATAACCAGTATACACGGACTACCCTATACTTGGTGACATTCTTCTATTATTCCATCTTTATTATTATTCTGTTAAAATATCCTGTCTGTGCATTTTATGTCGGACCTGGTTCCGTCTTTATTATTATTCTGTTGGAATATACTGTCTGTGCGTTTTACGCCGGACCTGGTTCCGTCTTTATTGGTATTCTGTTGGAATAACCTGTCTATGCAAAGTACCGCATGCATGGTGATTTCCGTTATTATTCCGTTCTTTATTATTCTGTTGGAACATCCTGTCTGTGCTTTACGCAAGACCTGATTCCGTTAATTATTATTCTGTTGGAATAACCTGTCTATGCGAAGTACCGCATGCATGGTGATTTCTTTTGTTATTCCATTCTTTTTTATACTCAGTTGGTTAAAACTTTGACTTCCATACTCCATGAAATTAGTGGAATATCCTTGATATTTGCGCTTCATCCAGTATCTTTTCATGGAAATATTCTTCTGAGCATTCTTGAATTTTACTCTACAAAGCAGTATCTTGTTGACAATTTGGGCGTTATTAGTTCCTGGATAAATTAATTCTTGAACTTGTTTTATTGAATTCTTATATCATTGTCATCATCCTCATGCTTATATATTGTTGAAAGTCATCTGTGGCCTGTAGTGCATAGATGGACTTAGTATGATTATGACCAGGGATTATTCGGTGTAATCATGACCGTAATGTTACAAATGATGTGGAAAAAGTCTTTATTGGCCAGTAGTGCATTGATGGACAGTTTTTGGTATGATTATGACTATGGATTCTCTTCGGCCAAGGGTGCAAAAATGAATTATTTTATGGCATGATTAGGACCGTTGATGAAAACATGATTATCTTTAGCCGTAGTGCATGGATAATTCGTGGTCGTGATACTAAAGAATATCCTTAGCCGTAGTGTAGGGGTGATTCGATGATGTGGATTATTTATTAAGCTGAGTCCCAGCGATAAAAGTGATGAAAAACCTTTTAAATTATAAAAATAGTAGATTTTATTTTCTACTTGACTCTTTTAGTGGATTGCTTGTTCTGCTGCAGTTAAACTTGATGTTTGTTATATTGTATTAGTTTAACACTGTTTAAGGCTAATGATAATTTATTCTGCATTATCTTAGTCATAATATTTCTTACTGGGCTAGTTGAGCTCACCCTTTCTTTCACTGTTCTCTTCAGGAAATGAGAATATAGCTGGGACGAGTCGGGGAACTGAGTGATGGTCCTAGTTGGTGCATTAGTAGTCCTCACTATTCTGTGAAATAGTGTGATAATAATTGTAATGAGGACTCCTTTTGAGTTTGTATACTCTCTAGTAGACAATATTTGTATTCAAACTCACAGTTTATGTTTTGTCGTATTGTACACGATAGTTGTATTATTAAGTTGTATTTGAATTCTGTACCATGTATCTGGCGACTCAAGATGGGTGATGTATACCTAATTTTGGGGGCGTCACACGCGTTGTTGCATAGTAGCACACAATATTGCACAATATCTCTGATTAATGATGGTTACGTGAGAAGTCACTCAGTATTTCATTCATTAATTGCCAAATGAGTAGTTGCTGCATAGTATCTCATATATATATATATATATGTATATATGAATACTAATTCTGTCACTATAGTCGGTTCTTCTTCTGCACTAATAAATTCAAATGTACCTGTGAACCATGGTGAAAAACTAGAAATGTTTAATGGTTTTTGTTGTGAATAGTACCTGGGTGAATAGTACCCAAGTGAATAGTACCCCATGAATAGTACTTCGTGAATAGTACCTTGTGAATAGTACCGTATAAATAGTACTGTATGTATGAATAGTGTAGTATGCATGAATAGTACCCATGAATAGTTCTTCGCCATGAAAAGATTAAAATTTAATAAGAATGTCCAGAAAAATATTTCAGTGAAACGATACTAGATGAAACACAAATATCAATGATATTCTACTAATTTTAAGGAGTATAGAAGCAATACTTATCAAAATAAGTGTAGATTTAGGAATATGAAACAAAATAATATTACTTACATACTACAAAGTATGAAAGAAAATATTATTTCTTACGAATATTGAACAAAATAATATCCCTTGCCTTAAAAAGAGAGTACTTTTGACTGGTATAGCAGGGATATTCTTGAAGAAAACTTGAACTGTTTTTTACATTTAAAGCTTCCTTAAACTCAAAGAAATACGCTCAATATTATAGAAGAAGAATTATCTGATTCTGGTGTGATTTTTATTTCTAAACTAAGCATCCTATTTATAGGAGAATGGCAGGATACTATTTAAGAAAAAAATATCACGGACCAACAGTAATTGAAATTCACGGGCTTATTCTTCGGCTGATTTCATTGGATTTTTTTGAATTTTACTATGCAAACACTATACAGTACTATGAAACACTATGCAACACTATACAGTACTATGTAAACACTATGCAAACACTATGCAATATAAAACAAAAACTAAAATAACTTTCTACCGACGATTTTGAAAAATGAGTATGTGGAGTCCATGTAATAAGCCAAATTTATAATAAATACTTCATGACAAACCCCTTTTATTTATCATAATTCACTTTACTAATCACATTTTTAATCTTTCAATATTTATTCATCATTAATATTATATATAACTCACAATATTAACAACCAGATCATTCCCAAGAAAGAGGGGGCTTTCCGATAAGGACTTCTCCTTATTGGCGCGTAATTAGATGACCAAACCCCTTTCCTCAATAGAAATTTTTAGAAATTGTCAATAATACAAATAATAATATGAATAACTGTGTTGTACATCTCATTTATTAATTTAATAATATAAAATATTGTACAGATGATAATGTGACAATAATTGAATCAATAATACGAGGTACTATGCATCAGCTACTATTGCAATAATTGAATAAAACTAAGTAATTTCTCACGTAAGCATCAATAATCAGAGATATTATGCTACCGTGTGCTACTGTGCAACCACGCGTATTATTGTATTTTTATCACCAGGTATTTCAATAGTTAACAGTAAAAGTTTTGCCGTTATTTTATAAAAGGTTATCTCTATCGCTTTCTATATCCGACAGTAATTTCGTTGTGAGGTCCACCAATGATTGTGCCGTCGTATGGATATTCCCTGATAAAATGAATATTTCTCGACCAAACGAATATTTTATGACAAATTACTTACTTTGCAAAATTTGTAAATATTACCCACAACTATAATATTAAATCAAATCCACACCTTATTATTCAAAATGACATTTAGCGAAAATTAAATCTTTATTCATAAAAGTTGGGGTTTTACAGGATGAGTTAGTATTATCACAATCACACTATATTGAAAAAATACTCAGAAAATTCAATCAATACGATTGCAATCATATGGGAACGTCGGTAGATAAATATTTATTTATCTAAAAATAAAGGAAAAAGAATATCACAACTTGAGTATGCACAAATTATTGGAAGCCTTATGTACATAATAAATTATACACGTCCTGACATAACATACATATGCTGTCAATAAATTAAGTAGATTTACAAGAAATTCAGGACACGATCAATAAAAAGCAATTATAAGAGTTTTAAGGTATTTAACACTTAAAACTTTGGATTTCACTACTCAAAAAATCTAGCAGTACTCAAAGGATACTGTGATGCAAACTGAATATCAGATAGAAAAGATTCTAAATCCACAAGTGCTTTTGTGTTTACACTAAGTGGAGGAGCAATATCATAAAAATCTTCTAAACACACATGCATTGCTCGATCAATGATGGAATTTAATTTGAGTTTATTGCATTGGATAATGTTGGAGAAGAAGCTGAGTAGCTTCATCATTTTTTAGAAGATATTCTTATGTGGCCTAAACATGTGCTGCCTATTTGTATCTATTGTGATAGTTAATCAACAATTGGAAAGGCACATAGTCACATGTATAATGGTACGTCTAGATATATTCGTCGTAGCTAGACACAGTACCATAAAACAATTGCTCTCTATAATGACATTATGTCTATTGAGTACATAAAGTCTAAAGAAAATATAGCAGATCCGTTAACTAAATGTTTGAATAGAGAGCAAGTAAAAATAACATCGAGGAGAATGAGTTTAAAGTATCTAAATAAGGATCGTCGTGATGGAAACCCAACCTAGTTGACTAGAGATCCCAAGATTTAGGTTCAAAGGGACAATTAAATTGTGAACGATTCAACCAAATCATTATGAAGAAATTAATTTCTTCTACTCATTCCTATGATACGAGATAGTGATATCTTTAACGGTTTCAAGATAAGTTATTCTTTTAATGATTCTTAAATCTTGATAAACAAGTGAAGTAAGACACGATACTCTTATTAAGAATCACCTATTTGAGTGTGAACTTGGCCAATTCTATGAGAATGATAAAGCTATACTTCTTTCAATTAAAGCACTCATAAATTCGGGATTGTTCGGGGTCAAAATGAACAAAATCATGAGAACCAAATTATGTCTGGAAATATTCCGTGTGAATTATTATTGTCTCGATTTACACAAACTTCTGGACAGTTCAAGACATCACGTTCACTGGACAACCAGTAAACCCGATAGTCTTTCACAAGGGAAGATTCAAAGCCAAAAGTCACCTCTCTCGATACAGATGATTTCCAATTCTGTCTCTCTCAGAGTCTGCATAACATTTGAATAAGTCCGACTGTCAATATCATTCATGTGAGGGATTGTTAGAATTTGAGCCAAATTTAAAGTGGGTTTTAATAATTATTTAATGTGAATCCACATATCAATGTGTTTTACTCCATGAGTAGATTAAATTAACTATTTGAAAACTCAAATTCATGAAGTAATGAATGAGATATTAAATCACAAAGATCACTCTTGGAAATAATAATAAATAATTATGGGAAGCTAAGTCCCACATCGGTTAAAAACTAAAATTTTAATGTGTCTATAATACAAGAAAGTTGCTCTTGGGTTTGGGCCCCAAGGGGCATCCCACTTTTGTGGAAGGGAGATGACCTAGCCAATGCTTGGTTCGAGAACCCACCGCCGATTGGCCTGGCTATAGGGCTCGTGGGTCTGGGTCCTTGTAAATAATTTTTTGGACAAAATTTATTTAAATTTTTATTTAAAATTTATTTTATTACGCGTCAATACTGCGTCGTTTTGGGAAGCACTATCTACCTGAACAGACGCCCCCAAAGTACGTCGTTTTTGCCTGAACGGACGTGCCCTTTTCTGTTAAAGCCTAAACTACGTCGTTTTTATTCCGCTGAGCCTAAAACTACCTCGTTTTGTGGCCTGAACGGATGCACCCTTTCTGTTAAGGGTTAAAACTACGTCGTTTTGACTAAACAATGTCTTTTCAAGGGGTTGTGTCCCTTCTAATTAGTCACTTTACCCCTACTATAAATAGATAGGGGCTGCCATTCGATTCATTCAATTTATCCAAGCATTAAACATTCTAAGTCTTCAAGTCTTCATTATTTCATTAGCAGTTTATAATTTATATTAAGAGAGTTTTGAGCATTACTTTGGTTCGTTGTGTATGCTATTTGGAGTGCTACTATAACATTCGTTGTCATTTTATCATGGGAGATAAGTGCTATCAACTTTGAGCACCGTAAGGAGGGTATAATTGTCTTAAGAATATAGGTACTAGTCTTGACAAATTTATTTATGCAGTTTTTGATATATATATATATATATATATATATATATATATATATATTCCATTCTATTTTTATAACATAAATATCAGGTGTGAAAATATTTTAAAAAGTCAATAATAATTATTTATATTTCAAAACTTCTCTGGGGAGGGTAAAACATTAATTTGGGGTTTTGGACAGTAAATAAATAATGACCCAAATGCATAAAAAGAGAGCACACATTCATTGCAGTAGTATCTTGCAAGCCAAATAATCTTTCCTCATTTTGCTACAAGGAACCTAAAGATCATCTATATTAACTACCCTTTTGTCCTTCACCTATTTTTATTTCTATTAAATTGTGCTTAGGTGGTTGTTGAGTACAGGACGGACAGTCGGACACGAATAATAAATTCATATTCAATAGTCTCTAAAATTGCAAAGCAGTAATAAGTAAACCAAATTAAATGCATAATAAGACCTGAACTATAAGGGTGTAAACGAATCGAATTAATCCGTATATTGAACTGCGTTCAGATTTAGTTTATAAAATTTATCGAATATAAAATAAAGTTTGATTGAGACTCATTTAACTATCAAGTCGAGCACGATTCCGAATCGAGTCCGAGCAATTTGGACTTTTCCAACGAATATGATCCGAGTATCAACAGAATATTATAATTTGAGTAGGTTCGACTAATTTATCGAAATTTAAAATGTGCTCATATTTGACTCATTTATATTTCGAGTCGAGCTCGAATCAAACTTTTAATCGAGAAAGTATGAATCGAGTCCGAATAGTTTGTTCATTTTACAGCCTTACTGACCTGGTAATCGGTAAATCATAATTTTTCCATTTTCTGGAAACCCTACTGTTATGTAGGGGTGCTCATCGGTAAAAAACCGAATCGGTACCGAAAAAACCGAACCAGTACCGAACCGAAAAACTTAGAAAACCAAGAACCGGCACCGGTACCGAATAACCGGTTTCGGTACCGGTTCGGTACAAAAGTCGGTACCGGTTTTTTCGATTTGGTTTTCGGTTTTACCGCAATAATTAAATAAAATTTTTTTTATATCACCAAAATTTTTAAAACTAAGAAATGAGACTAGTAAACATTAAATTAAAATTAAAATTTGTGTAATAATAATATTTATTTACTAGGAACCACTTAAATATTAACAGTATATGGTAAATATGAAATTATACCATGCATTAAGAAGTTGACATATTATACCATGCATTTAATTTCCTATAAAGCTACATTATATGGTAAATATGAAATTATAAGCACAAGGGATAGATAGGTTGGATCAGTAGAAGGACCACAATAAGTAATAACTATCTGGTACTGGTGAGCAATGAAGTTTTATGGGAGCAATATCGAAACATTTTCCTTGGACATTATATTGAAACCTTAATATCTTGTATTTAAATACTATCTTGTATGAATTTCATATTATCTTGTATGAAATTCATACTATCTTAGTATTTTGTAGTGCTAACGGTCCCTTCCTTCTTTTACATAAAACTTTTATACTTTCGGTTTTTTTCAAACTTTTCGGTTTTTTTCGGTTTTTCGGTATTTACCGAATTCAAAATTCTCATTACTGCTACCGGTACCAAAAAATCTAAAAAAACCGAAAACCGAAACCGAAAAAACCAAAACCGAAAAAAACCGGTACCGCCGGTACCGGTTTCAACCGATTTGGTAAAAAAAATCGAAAAACCGAATTTTTTGAATACCCCTATTGTTATGCCACAAAAATAAAGCACAATTTGTCCTACAATAAAGCCTAAAATAGTTTAAACTACAAAACTTATCCCTTTAAACACAAATTTATTAGCATAATAACATAACACGAGCAATCCTAGACAGATACCGTCTAGTTTACTTTGACGGATTTGACATATATATAATAAAACCACTTAACTTGATGATTAAAAACTCGTCTTTAAACCTCTTTCACTTCAACTTCCTTGGCTCCATTGACTCCTTCCTTTGCATCCTTCACCTCAATTTGGAACGCCGACTCCGGTAAGGTTCTGAAAAGGCCGGTCGGAGTCTTGAAAGTGATCTTTCCGGTGGGCGGATCGTCGACGTAAATATCGCTCAGTGTGATCCACATCAGCAGCTCCTTGGTCTTGACTCCTGTCAGTTTCTTGATCTTGCCTTTCTCAACAACAGCAGTGACTTCATTCGCATAGGAAACAAGTTTCCCAATTTTGTCAAACTTGTGCTCACATTTTTTCTTTTGTTTGAGCCAAACAAAGCCTGTGTCTTTCACATACCCACATTCCACCATGTCCTCCATGGGTAACAGCCCATTTGGTAACCCCATTTCTGTGAGCAAAAACTTTGATTTTTCCTGGCACTTTTCATTTCCTTGGTACATTTCTGAAGCACTTGCCTTGATTTCCTCTGTCACTAGAGACATTTCCCCCCTCTACTATAATTATAATTCCTTGTTTGCTAACTTAACTTTCTTTTTTCGCTCAGTTTCTATTGGCATGGGAGAACGAGGTGGGGGGTACCTAATATAGTTGCCATGCTATAGTGTTGTCCTTGGATTTGTATATAATTGCCAAAATACCCTTTATGGTGGAGGTCTTTTTTTTTTTTTTTTTTTTTATACTGCGAGGTTGCTAAATGCAGCCTTGAAGTAACGGTTGCCTGCCAGATATGGAAGGAGATAAAATTTAAATTTCAAGCTGTGAATATTTTATAATTAAATAATAACTGTTTATTCTCTTAATTAAATTGTAATTAAACTCGGTCCAATCTTTTATTAAAAAGATTGACTGGAATACAAAGACCTTATTGCATAATCCTATTTGCATATGTATATTTTTTTTTAGATAGATACATACTTGTTTATATATAGAAAAATATATATACAAAATTTAAGACTACTTCTCGTTTCTCGCAAAAATTAGCTAAATGGCACTTTTGTTCTTCTAAGTTGCCATTTAGTCCTATAGTTGTTTCTAAAGTTCATTTTGCGTCAATTAAATTCTTAAATTGGTATTTAGTGTCAATTATATTCCTTTTTCTTAATTTCATTGAAACTCGCTCAAAATTTGACCTGGTCGGTCCCATTTTGATCTGACCTCAATTTCATTAATTATTTTTTTAAAGAATCTAAAAAGTTTTAAAGTTAATTATTCAATAATTCGGACCTTTTTAATGAATGAATACCCCTAGATTCAACCTAGGGTTCTAAAAAAAAGGTTAATTTGATAAAAAAAAGTCAAATGAAGTCAATTTTTGAGAGGAAGATAGTATTATTCTGCATGCTACTATGAGAGGCAAGATTGTAATATTGGGCAAAAAGGAGGAGGAGGAGGAGGAGGAGGAGGAGGAGGAGGCGGAGGGGGAGGAGGAGGGGGAGGGGGAGGGGTGGGGGCGTTGGAGGGCATTTGATACATAATTTTGTAATGAAGACAGTTGAATAAGGCGAATTTAAATCGGGGAAAAAGGGGTAGTTGGAATAATTAAGGGACAGTTGAATAATTCAATAATTTTAGAAATGTACAGTTGGGAAGGTTAACCCAATTAGTGTGGTGAGGTAATTTATTTAAAACATGAGAGAGAAAGAAGAAATGTTATCTCATTCAAGTCAATTTATGAAAAGATGAGAAAAACACAAATTTATATTTAATTTTTAGGGATAATACGAGAAATTTATGCTCGCTTCTCCAGACTCATAATCGAAGTGGTTTTGTGTGATTTCATGTGCAAAATTTATAAGTGACAGATAAAAAGAAAAATGAATTCTTTCTCTAAATAAAAAAGAAGGAATTGAGGAATAATAACCCATGACCCATCCGTCTCACAAGAAGAATTTTATTTGTAAAAAATTATAAATTTTGTGATTATAGTTTAGTTTTATATTTATTTTATATTTATTAAATGTTTAGTTTAATAATAATAATATAATAATAATATTGGAGTATAGTGGTCAAGTTTGACAACATCTTATTTTATACTACCATAAAAAAAATGAAACTGTTATTTAAAATAAGAAAATCAACTAATATAATTTCTTTGTAAAACATATGGAGTAGTATGATTCAATGAAACTTGAATGAGGTGGGTGCAACTCAAATGATTACAACTCAGAACTGACAAATAATCAATTAAATTTACCAAACCATATTCAATGATTTTGGATTTTGGAACACTAACTTCTTATGGCTATTTTTCTTGAATTAAATAGAAGTAATAGTAAAATTAGGTTCTTTTGCCGTGTGAAAAAATAAAAAAAATCAAAACTCAATAAAATTAGGTTATTTTCCCATGCCAAAAATACCCCTGTTTTTTTCTTTTTTTTATTTTTAATATAATATAAAGAAGGAAAAAGAAACATAAACCACTTAGGGCCAACTGATTGGATCCCCTCATTTGTTTAAAATTTTGTTAACCCTCTCATTGAGAAGAAATTCTAACTATTCAAATTTGAATGGTTATTTTTATAATTAAATATTGATATTTTAATTTACAAGGTCTTTTTTCGCGTAGAGGTGGGACCCACTTATAAGTATATGAGAAGGATCATGTGCAAATGACACTTTTACTTGTGAAAATATTAATTCTCTAAATTATTGAGCTTGTAAGTATTTTTTCATGTGGTTATCTTGTTATTTAAACAAAATAAGTGCAAGATACTCTATTTTTTAAGGGAAGAAAATTGTTGTTTTCATAAGATCACACGAATATGGGTCTTATTTACTATTCACAATTATGGACGTCCTTGCAAGCAGGGGCATATTTTAACTAATTTTTTTGTTAAAATTAATTAAATAGAAAAGACTTGAACTAATCTTAATAATGTTTACAAATTACAATTAATATTCATAATCTAAATTAAAAAGAAATTTCAAATAAAAAATATTTAGATACTTAGAAACTTACTTCAGTTACTTGTCATAGTTCAATTTGAATGATTCCCTAAACTCATGAATTAATTTCAAAGTACAAACCAATTTTGGTATCATTTTATAAGTTTCAAATAAGTCTCAATGTTTCTTTTAATTTCTTATTATTCCATTTTGTAGGATTTGTATATGATAATTATTTTATTTATCCTAAAAAGGTAAAAATGAGAGTAGTAGTAAATCAATACTATAATGATTTACTGTTACTTCTTTTGAGACTTATTGTTGTTCAGCTTGTGGTGCATGTGCATTTAAGAAAAAATGATTGATTTCTCGTTTAACCTCCTAGTTCTAATACTAGTTAGCAATAAAATTTGAAAAATCATAAAACTACAAGTATTGGAAGAAATCTTGAAAAAATAGTATCGATCCAACTTTTTTCACTATCACTATAAGAAAAAAATGCATACAGTTCTGATTTTTTATTCCAGTGCCCCATCTTTATCTTTTTCAGAGACCACAACTCTCATTGAAACTCACATAATTAAAGAACAGAGGCATAACTGCAGATAAAAATAATTTGACATAAATCCAATTCTCGACACAATTACATCATTTCATTTTAACACTAAAACTACATGCTCATCCAATATTAACAACAACAACAACAACAACAATTATACTCACTGAAAGTCCCCAATTCACAGGGCCACAATAAATTCAAATAATCTGTCAAACAAAAAAATCCTATTTAGTTTCCTCTTAAGTCCAAAATATAACAAATACATCAAATAAATTAAATTGAGTTTAACCCCAAGTTCTCAAATCAACAACAAATTCAAACAGATTATAAATTTTAAATTATCAAATAAAAAAACCCTAATTTAGTTACCTCTAAGTTTGATTACTCTGATATGCACAAGAGGTAGTGTCGTAATGGAGCTGTAGAAAAAGTAGTGTGGGCCTAATGTCGAAGCCGTACATAATGGCAGAGAATGGAGATGTAGAAGATGTAGTGGCGAAGTCACGGAGGCGGAGATGTAGAAGATGTTAGTTTGCAGAAACAATACATACATACAATCATCATATTGTAAAATAGCGGTAACATGATATAAATTTTATTTAAAATATTTTTGTAGTCCCATGAATCACCTTATGAAATATTATTATTAATTGAAGAAGGATTAAAGATATACCTTACAAGATGATCAACTCCTTGATGTAATCTTCAAGCTCCAATCATTTGTTCCTTCGCGCTTATCCAAATCCTCGGATCAAAACGTTCGCTACTCAAAGTGTGCAACGCCAAAGAGGTGATCCACCAAAAGATACTGATTGAAGAAAATGAATTTAGATTCTACTAGATCGTGGGTGGCTAGCATTAATTCTCTCACTCTCCTAACTTTTCAGGGTTTTGAGAATACTTGCAATAACAATAGTTGCATTAATCTATCCCATAAATAAGATACCTCTTATTTATAGACTAACCCTCTTTCCTAAACCTTTTTAGGAGTTCGGGTTTTAATTTATTTCCTAAGGAACTAAATAATAAGCTTCTCTTATTAATTTATAATTAGTATTCCTTCATATACATAATTATAATTATAAATATTAAAATATTTAATTTAATTATTCCACTAATAAATTAAATACACTTAATTTATTATTATTAAGCCAGTCACTTTTAAAATTATATTTCTCTTTTATGGTGTGACCCTCTAGGTTCAATATTAAGCCAGTAATAGAATAAATAAATTAGAATCATTCTAATATTATTTATCTCCTTCAATTCAAACATAAATAAATAATATTTATTCTATATCATGAGTGACACCTTAAAAATAATGTATCATGACTATCTGGATAATATGAAATCAACGTTTAATCATAAAGAACCTACTCTGTAAATAGTTACGTACCGTACAATTAAATTCTTCTACATACCATAAAATGTTCTAATCGAATATAAATATGAAATTACTGTCAAGTTTTATTCATTTGATTGTATGTATTTCGATTATATGTACAACTTTGATTAATGTAAATTAGAAATTCCTTTCTAATTTCTATTCACTCCGACTAGGAATTTTTGAGTTGTCACTTATCGAATACATAAGACATTCTTCTCTCCCTTTAGTGGAAGTGGTAGATCATTTGTTGATCATTCACCTATCTTCATGTATAATTTATTATACCCGAACATACCTTATGACATACTCGGATGTATTAAGAAATATGACAGAGTATAATTCAGTATAAACATGATATTATGATGATCTCAAGTCCAAAGATCACTTGTACTATTATTACTATAGAAACTCTTATTGACACACAAGTAAAACTCTATTAGGGGTTCTTTTAAGTGAGTCATGTTCAGTAAAATTATTCTCTAATAAATACATACATACTTAATTTAGTGTCTTCACATAAATGATTATGAGATTAATCAACATCTTGAACAGAGCAAACATAATATGTACTAATCTATCCGGAATCAGTAACCATATTAGTGATTCATACGATTGCGAACATTTTAGTTTTGAGCTATCTAGATTTTAGATCTCACTAGCATGGTCATTATCATGATTCTAAAAGTATTGCTCCAAAACTACGAGTTTATCACATTTATTAATTCAACTAATTAACATGAATAAAGAATGCCTTTTTATTAAATAAATTCTTTATTAATAAATGAACAAGATTACAAACTAAATGTTTATCACATCTAACATGATTGGCTTGTTTGTACTTGTATTTAGAATATAAATGATTTTTTCCCTCCTCCAAGTTTAACTATTCTATTAATTTGTTCCCTTAAATTTATTCATTTACATTTTCCCCTACCCCTATACCTATAAAAAAAATTTAGTAGGGGCTATGTTGCCCCTTAACAGATCCGCCCTGCCTGTAAGGCACGTGCTAATTCTTATAATCTATTTTAATATAAAAGTCAATTTTTTTAATTAAAATGTTGTGATAACTTTGATAATTTTTTATATTAAAATGTTGAGATAGCTTTGAAGATTTATTTTTTTAAACAAATAATTATTGCAAGTAACCACAAATTCTTAATATGTTTTATTTTTTAAAATAATTTTTGAAACTAAATTATGTGTTATGTTTATTAGATAGATCTTTTAATATTTTAATTTTATATGATGTTTTATTTTTCTAATTAAATAAATAACTTAAAAAATGAATTGCATCACTAAATCACATGTTATGTGTAAGACTCCAACTTATTATAAATAAAATCGTATTTCCTCTATTTATTATTGTGAATAATAAGGTGTTAATTTGATATAAGGCTTTGGTTATGAGTGAAATATGTAAATTTTACAAAATAAGCAAGTAGTTATAAAATATTCATTTTGTCGGGGAATATTCATTTGGTCGTGGAATATTCTTTCTGTCGGGGAATATTCGTACGACGGCGCAACCATTTGTGGGCCCCATAACGGATAAATGTCAGATGAAAAAAACGACAAGTTTGAGTTTTTATAAATAACGACGTAATTATTACCGTTAACACTGTTGGAATACCTGGTGGTTAAAATACAGTAAAACGCGTGGTTGCACAGTAGCACACGGTATTGCACAGTATTTTTGAAATTATTGATTCTTACGTAAGAAGACACTACTCAATAATTGTTACAGTAATTATTGTTCAATATTTTATTTTATTGATATTCAATAATTGCTGCGTTGATATTTTATATTATTGTTGTTCAATAATTGTCACTGCACATTATTTCCCATTATCAGATCAATAATTCATATTATTTGAATAATATTATTAGATAGCATTATTGTCCATGTCTAGAAAGTTCTAACAAGGAGAGGTTTGGTCACCTAATTGTGAGCTAGTAAGGAGAAATTCTTATCGAAAAGCCCCCTCTTTCCTGAGAACTGCCTGGTTGTCATTATTGTGATTCTGTAATATTATTTGCGAATAATTAATTATTGATTTATATGATAAGAAAATATTTATTTGATGTGGATATAAGTGATGGATTTATTTATTTATGCGGTTATAAATAAAGGAATTAATGCTGAGTTATTTTATCAGTATTTTATCGGATTGGAAGTATTAAAAATCATCCATTTGTGTATTTCAGATATTTTTTGTTTGAAATTTGGAGAAACTCATAGCTACAAAGTTGTAGAGAATTCGATTTCGTGTAGAATGGACATAAAATTCGTATTTTCAGATAAACGAGCTATTTTCTATGAATTACTGAATTTTTAGAAAATAAAATAATTTTTATTAAATTATGGGTGGGACCCATTTTTGGTTGGTGTTGAATACACACGGGCTGCTCTTTTTTTTTGTCCAAGATGGCATGCTTGATTCAAAATTGGTTGATGCGTAGAGAAAAAGAAAAGAATAATAATATTGTATTATTTTAGTCTCCTATGGCGTTCTAGCATTTTTCTATAAATAAGCGCTTAGGTTAGAATTGAAAATCACACATGAAACAAGTTTTCTTTCTCTCTATATTTTCAAGCATATTTTAGTGAGTATTTTGGTACTTTGAGAGTTGTTATTCGGTGCAATTTTCTTCGGCTTTATATTCGATATTCCAAACAAAAGTATTATCATTTTGAGGTAAGGGATGCTATTTTCTTCCTAAATGATGTTATTCTTTCAATATCATTATACCAAAATATTGGTATGGATTTTATTATGAAATTTCTACCATTTTGTGTTGGGGTTACTATTCACGTATACGGCACTATTCACCGAAAAATAAAATTTTCTTCTTTTTGTCCAAGATGTCTATTATGGTTACTATCTTTGATTGTATCTATGTTTTGATCTTTATTTTTGAATTCTGCTTCAAAATTGGTTATTATGGAGTATTATTGAACTTGGATAAACTGTAATACGAATTCCTAATATTTGTTTTTTATCTCACTGGATTCGTTTTCTTTAAGATATTTTTTATCATCCTTAGTCCTAAATGATGATATAATTGAATATCTTTGGCATGTAGTGGAAAGATGAATAATTACCTAATGAATATCTTTGGCCCGTAGTGCAAAGATGAACATATGTTGAGATGAACATGACCAACTGGTGATACAAATGAATATCTTTGGCCTGTAGTGCAAAGATGAATATTTGACTCAAGATGTATATTGATTGATATTACAGGGATAAAATATTTATGATGGACTTTTAAATCTTAGAAGATAGTAGAATTCTTTCTCTACTTGACTCTTCTAATGGATTGATGTTTCCGCTGCAGTTGTTGATCTAAAACTTGTTGTCTATTATATTTTATTAAATTTTTCCCTGTTGAAGGCTAATGATAAATTGTTGTATATTATCTTAGTCATAATATTTTTTACTGGGCTGGTTGAGCTCACCCTTTTCCTTTTTGTTCTATTTTTCTTCTCAGGAGGTGAGAACATAGCAGGAACTAGTCGGGGTATGGAGTGATGGTTCAGGATAGTTATATTAATGGTCCTCACTATTTTATAAAATAGTGTATCAATAATTGTAATGATGACTCCTTTTGAGTTTGTATACTCTCTATTAGATAATAGTTGTATCCAAACTCACAGTATATGTGTTATCGTATTTTGCACGACAATTATATTACTGAAGTTGTATTTGTTTCTGTACCATGTATTTGGCAACTCAGAATGGGTGATGTATACCTATTTTTGGGGCGTCACAGTTGGTATCAAATACACGGTACACGGTACATCACCCATCTTAAGTCGCCGAATACACGGTACAGAATCAAATACAAACTTCGTTTATACAATATGACAAAAGCGTATTTGAGAGTTTTTACACGAATATTATTTTCTAGACACTATTCAAACTCAAATGGAGTCCTCATTATAATTATTGATACACTATTTCATAGAATAATGAGTACTAATATAGCCACCATCTCGGACCATCACTCTGTTCCCCGAATACAAACTTCCTCATACAATTGTCGTGTAGAATACGACAACACATATGCGGTGGATACCAATTGTTACTCTTATCCCTTTACTTGGATAACACCACACAATGATGCCTTACAATGTTACCTTACATAATGGTACAATCAATAACTGTTTTACAAATTAAAATCTTTGGAAAATGCTCAAGAAAACCTTCATACATGAGAGGCCATGCATCTAAGTTATAAAAGATATCATATGACTCGAGAATTATCCTTGATTGACCCAATAGACCCAAAAGAAAAATGAGAAGATTGCTATCATATTCTTTCCAATGGCGAGTATCCTCTTGACATATGATTATCTTCATTGCCTCCAATAGAGAATTATATTTCAACCAAACTCTAAGATTATATAGGTAGTGCTCGTAGATATAATCAGCAAGTGGATGTGCATAACTCTGTCTTATGATAACACGAAGTCGTAGGTCATTAGAAATCTTGTATGATAGTGGCAAAATACCCTTCCAAAGTTGGGTTAACCTCACCCTATTCGGTTCACCAAAATTAATGTTTAAATTACATATAAAATACGACACACTTATCTAAAATTCTCAATAAAATTATTTTTATACTGTTTCAGGAGAAACCTCAACAGCTATCGACCACCGTTCTATTCCCATGTTACCCCCGCCTGACCCAGCTAAACTCATATTACCTGAAAGGAATTGTGAAACAAAAGGGTGAGCACAACTAGTCCAGTAAAGAATATCAAGACTAAATATAATTAAATTATCAATAGCATTCATCAGTAATGAATCAGAGATTTAGAACATATGGTAGATGATAAAACTTTTCAACCATAGTTGCAGCAGAACGAGCAATCCATTAGAAGAGTCAAATAGACCATAAAGTCTATTATTTTCTCCATGTTAAAAGTCCACCAACAATGTTTTAACCCTATAACATCAATCAATAGTTCTTGTCCACAATCATGTGAATACCTCATAATCATAATTGTAGTTCTAAATTCCTTTTCTCATCCAGGACGAAGATAATTTTCATCACCTGTCTTTACCTGAAACATCAAAGATCATGGTTATACCAAATCACATTTCATGTTCATAATCATACTAATAAATTTGTCTTTACACTACGGGCCAAAGATGTTCATTAACAATTTATCTTTGCACTACAGGCCAAAGACTTGTAACTGTATTTTAAAAGAGTCAAGTAGAGCATGATATCTATTATCTTCTATGAATTAAAAGTTTATTATCAATATTTTATCGCTGAGACTCAGTTAAATAATCCACATCACCGAATTATCCATGCATTACGGCCAATGATATTCGTTAGTATCACATTCATGAATTATCCATGTACTACGGGCCAATGATATTCATTATTATCACATCCAAGAATTAATATTTCATCGTTGAGACTCAGCTCAATAATTAACCCACATCACCGAATTATCCATGCACTACGGGCCAATGATATTCATGTTTTCACCAATGGTCATGATCATGTCAAACAACAATTCATCTTTGCACCCTTGACCGAAGAGAACGCATGGTCATGATCATACCAATAACTGTTCATCAATGCACTATGTGCCAATAGGAACTTTTGCCACATCATTTATAACATTATGGGTCATGATTATGCCGAATAATCCCTAGTCATAATCATACCCATCAACAACCCATCTTTGCATTACGGGCCAAAGATGACTTTTATCACAATAAAAACATGAGGATGATGACAATGATATACGAATTCAATTAAATGAGAGCAAGGATAAATATTAAATATTTTATAATTTAATTTATCCAGAATTCAATAATGCCTAAATTGTCAACATGATACCGCTTTGTGGAGTAAAATTCAAGAATAATATTGTATTAAAAATGATTTGGACAACAAAAAAATCAATTTTTATCATGAATAGTTCCCCGGGTGAAAAGTACCTGAGTGAATAATACCCCGTAAATAGTACTTCATGAATAGTACCCGTGAATAGTACTTTGTGAATAGTTCCCAAGAATAGTACTTTGTGAATAGTACCCTGTGAATAGTATTCCGACATGAAAAGATCAATAATTATCAAAAATGCTCAGAATAATATTTCTATGAAAAAAATATTGGATGAAGCGCAAATATCAATGATATTCTACTAATTTCACGGAGTATAGAAGCAATACTTTAACAAAATGAGGGTATAATCAGAAATACGAGACGAAATAATATTACTAACATACTACAGAGTATGGAAGAAAATATTATTCCTTATGAATACTAAACAAAAATAATATCTCTTACCTTAGAAGAATATTGGATACTGGAATAATGAAGTAGCAGAATACTCTCCTTCTTCCTCTCTATAGCTTTTCTATCTATAATTGCTCTTGTGAGTCTTAGTGAATTGGTGAGAATGAAAGAAGAATGAGCTTCTATTTATAGAAAAACATAGTTTCGATAATTGCACGTTTGGGGCTCGAATTATTACAGTATACTACCTTCATTTTTTCCTCTATTTTTAATTTAGTCATGTAAGTATTATCAATCTTGCACCACCTCCCCTAATAATAATGTTTGTGAACTAATAGTTCCATTCATGTGAGCAAATAGTTATATGCATGTGAACTAATATCAATTAATTGCTCATTTATCCAATTAATTACCCGATTGGTAAATTTAACATCCAGAAATCAATTATTATCGAAATAAATGTCGATTTCCACTAACACAAATAATCCCAACACAATGAAAATATTTTTATCAATAATTTCATCTTTAATCGACACGAACTTATTCATCATTAATACTATAACTCACAATATTTAACACCAGATCATTCCCAGAAAAGAGGGGGCATTTCGATAAGGATTTCTCCCTACTGGCGCGTAATTAGGTGACCAAATCCCTTTTCTCGATAGAATTTTTTAGACATCGTCAATATTATAAATAATAATATGAATAATTTTGTCGTCTCAATTATTGATTTAAAAATATAAAATATTATGCAGATGATACTATGACAATAATTGAATCAATAATATGAGATATTATGCAGCAATTATTGTAGCAATAATTGAGTATAACTGAGTGACATCTCACGTAAGCATCAATAATCAATACCGTGTGCTACTATGCAACCACGCGTATTACTGTACTTTTACCACCGAGTAGTTCAACAATTTAATGGTAAAATTTTTGTCGTTATTTTTATAAAAAGACGTTTCCGTCGTTTTCTAACTCCGACAATACTTCCGTTGTGAGTCCACCAATGATTGTGCCATCGTACGAATATTCTCCGACAAAAAGAATATTTCCCTACCAAACGAATATTTTATTACAACTTGCTTACTTTGCAAAAAATTTCACATATCACCCTTAACTTACCCTTTATCAATTTAATCATTTACTAAATAAAATAATAATTATAAGAAAATTGAATACTTTTCTTTCATAAAATTCGGGTCTTACACGTTACTCAACTCAATTAATGAGTAACAAAAAATAACTCAGTTGTCACAACCAATAAGAATAATCGTTTGTCTAATTAATGATTGATCTCCTAGCACGTTCTTGAGGCTTTTTATTGCCAAATTTCCATAAAATAGTAAAAAAGAAAAAGAATGGAAAAATTCCGATGATAACTTTATAAAAAAACATTTTTTGTAATTTTTGTAACACTGGTTCAAATCATTGCAAAATTTTAAAAATAATTTAAATAGAGAAAATATCTTACACTCAAGGACCATTTTTAATTGATTTGAGATTGTTTTTTCCAACAATTTATATATAAAAAAGAAGAAGTCACAAACGATATAAGAAGTGAGAAAAATCAAATACATATAATATGCAAAAATACTAATTAAAAAAAGTGCTAATTTGAGAAAGAAAACATAAAGTAAACAAATTAAAGAGACGATAAGATATATACTGGGATGAGAAAGAAATAAGACATGAAATCAAATTCATTGATATCCGTATAGAGAGATTTTGCTGAAGGAAGAATTAAGAAGATGAATGGGAATTAATAAATATATCATATGAATGAAGAATGAAGAATGAAGAATGAAAATAAAGATAAAGATGAAAACTTTTTTGTTGGGTTTATCTTTATATTAGACATTTTTTCTTTTAGTTGCGTTGATTTTTTATTATATTTTCTGAACTCTCTTTCTTTCTCTCTTTAAACATTATCTTATGTAAAATTAGTTATATTTTTAACAAAGATAATTACATAATAAAGATAATTATAGGCCAAGATAAATATATATTTTATAATATCTATATATGTCTGAGGTAACACATGACCAACCAAAAAAACCCAGTTAACTCAACCAATTTTATTTTGTTCTCCTATTTATAAATGGTACAAATTAATGTGAGGAGACCATTATAGAATGACAAATGATAATTTTACACGTATTTTTTATATTTTTACATGAACATCTCTTATATGAAGATGAAACATTTCTACATAATCCTCTCTTATATGAAGGTGGGACCCACTCCACTCTCATATGAGATAAAACTTTGTGAAAATATCAAAATTACATGCGAAAATAGTGTCTATCTTGCAGAATTATGCTTCATGTTTTGTACCTTTATTACTCCTATATAGTATATTTTTATAAATTTTTGGATATTGAATTTGTAGAGGAAGTCCTAATGTCTGATCGCATGCCAAAAATGAAGATTAGTAAATATCTATGTTATAACTGAGCCCTTAATGTGCCAATTGTATCGATTTGGACCATCAAGTATTGTTAAGTAAGCATGTTAGACCCAAATTGGTAATGTAATATGTTTTTATTCGAAAATAATGATGTGACACGACTCTTTTGACAGAAAGAAGGTCAGAATATCGAATTTGGGTGTGTATCGATAACCTAATAATATTTTGGGGTCCATATCAGAAGGGTTATTACTTTAAGGGTTCAATTATAAAATGTGTGAAACTTTGAGCGACTAAAGTGCTATTAAACCCTATTTTTTTTAACCATGACTCTTAAATGACAAATCCAATATTTGAGTTGAGAATGTATTTAAGGGATAAAATGTTTAAAAACCTGTTTATAACACACTAACCAGAGGAATTAAGATATAAGAATGATGCTCATAAGGTGAGATTCATGTTCACTCCAACTTGTCCATGGAAACTATACGTTGTAAATCAATTCCTTATATATAAAGGCAACACAACCGATCATTTAAATTGCATAATTGGGTGAGTCAACTCACTCAATTTGAAATCAATTAGTAGTTAACTCATTCAATTGGAAACAACTCGCGCTACAATCGACAAAACCGTTTCTCTTTCCAGATTTCCCAATTCTTTCTCTTCCTCAATTCTTCACTACCCTCACCCCTACTTCACTTCCATATACCAGTTCCCCTTCTCTCGCTCCTTTCACTTGGTCCAACGCCTCACCGACCCTTCTCCTTCCTCTTACTCCTCCACCTCCACCTCCCCCCCGCCGCCTCTGCATTTGCAAATCATGATTTGGCTATGCCGAAGAAGAACACTTTTGAAGGTCATAATCATCGATGACATCGGGTATACATGTTTATGTGTTGTAGATCGATTGGATCTAAGTTCTAGGGTTTGGTATGCCATGTGATTGAATTTACCATTTTCCATAAATTTATAACGAAATTGATTGTTTGAAATTGGATATGATTTTGCAGCGGAAGAAAAAAAGATCCATAAATTTATAACGAAATTGATTGTTTGAAATTGGATATGATTTTGCAGCGGAAGAAAAAAAGAATGAGGAGGTTGAAGAGGCAACATCGAAAGATGAGGTTGATCAGATCTAAGTAATTCATTTCTGTTAGTCATCGATATCCCTTTTGCAGGCTCTCAGTAATGTTCTAGCCTCTAGGCTCTGTTTCAGTTTTCTGTATTTTTTTTGCTTATCCTAAGTTGTGACGCCCCTAAAATTAGGTATACATCACCCATCTTGAGTCGCCAGATACATGGTACAGAATTCAAATAAAACTTAATAATACAATTGTCGTGTACAATACGACAAAACATAAACTGTGAGTTTGAATACAAATATTGTCTACTAGAGAGTATACAAACTCAAAAGGAGTCCTCATTACAATTATTATCACACTATATCACAGATTAGTGAGGACTACTAATGCACCATCTAGGACCATCACTCCGTTCCCCGACTCGTCCCAGCTATATTCTCATTTCCTGAAGAGAACAGTGAAAGGAATGGTGAGCTCAACTAGCCCAGTAAGAAATATTATGACTAAGATAATGCAGAATAAATTATCATTAGCCTTAAACAGTGTTAAACTGATATAATATAATAAACATCAAGTTTAACTGTAGCAGAACAAGCAATCCATTAAAAGATTCAAGTAGAGAATAAAATCTACAATCTTATATGATTTAAAAGGTTTTTCATCACTTTTATCGCTGGGACTCAGCTTAATAAATAATCCACATCATCGAATCACCCCTGCACTACGGCCAAGGATATTCTTTGGTATCACGACCACAATTATCCATGCACTACGAGCCAAGAATATTTGTGTATTCATTAATGGTCATGATCATGCCAATAACTGTCCATCAATGCACTACGGGCAATGAGGACTTTTACCACATCATTTGTAACATTACGGTCATGATTACACCGAATAATCCCTGGTCATAATCATACCAAGTCCATCTATGCACTACAGGCCACATATGACTTTCAATAAAATATAAACATGAGGATGATGACAATGATATAAGAATTCAATAAAACAAGTTCAAGAATTAATTTATCCAGGAACCAATAACGTCCAAACTGTCAACATGATACTGCTTTATAGAGTAAAAATCAAGAATGCTAAGAATAATATTTCCATGAAAAGATACTGGATGAAGAGCAAATAGCAAGAATATTCCACTAATTTCATGGAGTATAGAAGTCAAAGTTTTAACCAACTGAGTATAATAAAGAATGGAATAACAAAAAAAATCACCATGCATGCGATAGACCGCACAGGCAGTCTATTCCAACAGAATAATAAAGAATGAAACTAGGTCCGGCGTAAAACGTACAGACAGGATATTCCAACAGAATAATAAAGACTGGAACCAGGTCCGGCGTAAAACACACAGACAGGATATTCCAACAGAATAATAAAGACTGGAATAACAGAAGAATTCACCATGTATAGGGTAGCCCGCTTATATAGGTTATTCCAACAGAATTATAAATAATGGAATAACAGAAGTTCTCTTCATGAATACAAAATAAATAACACCCCTTACATTAGTAGGAGATTGAATACTGCAGTAGTGTAGTAACAGAATACTCTTCTTCTTTCTCTCTTATTCTCTCTATACTTTCTCTCTCTATAGCTTGAATGAATTCGTGAAAAATAATGAAGAACTAGACCTCTATTTATAGAAGATTTCTAGCTTAGCACTTGCAATATGAAAAGGCAAGTGGCTTGACGACTGGTGATGTGAAAAGAAAAGTGGTTTGACACCTGTAATGTGAAACACCAAGTGGTTTGACGCCTGTAATGTGAAACGACAATTGATTCGACGCCTGTAATATGAAACGACAATTGGTTCGACGCCTGTAATATGAAACGGCAAATTTACCAAATGGGCCCCCCCATAGAATAACCAAATTTACCACAAACGTCTCATAATAGACTCTTTATATACATCAAGGATTGGATAAATATTACCACAAATCATTTTATTTTTTAATCAACTCATATTTAATCTTTCAACAATTATTAATCATTAATATTATAACTTGTCGTCTCAATTATTGATTTAATAATATAACATATTATACAGATGATACTGTGACAATAATTGAATCAATAATATAAGAGATATGATGCAACAATTACTGTAGCAATAATTGAGTATAACTGAGTGACTTCTCACGTAAGCATCAATAATCAATACCGTATGCTACTATGCAACCACGCGTATTACTGTACTTTTACTACCGGGTAGTTCAATAGTTTTAATGGTAACACCTCTGCTGTTATTTTTATAGAAAGATAATTTTATCGTTTTCTAACTACGACAATACTTCCGTTGTGGGGTCCACCAATGATTGTGCCGTCGTACGATTATTCCCTGATAAAAATAATATTCTCCGACCAATAGAATATTATATAACCACTTGCTTACTTTGCAAAATTTGTAAATATTACCCATAACTATAACATTATATCAAATCAACACCATAATATTTTAAAATATAATTCGAGAAAATTATTCTTTATTCATAAAAGTTGGGGTCTTACATAAGTACTTTTTCTTTGATTCCAGAATTCATGGACCTTATTTTAGTGAAAGTATGTTATATGTTCTTACTAATTGTTGGTAAATTATATTTGGCTCTGCCTTAACTCTTTTTTCTATTTTTTTAGAGTTTCTATTATTGCAAAATTTCTTTGTTATGATAAGTTACAATTTGAATGAAACTTAGTAGTCAGTTTGTGTTCTTGCAGATTGTTTATCCTGGAATTAATATAAGTGGCACCAATGGAGAGGTTATGCCTGGCCATGTCTGTTCTCCTCATTCGCCCTCCTTCCCAAACATATGAACCCGTGTTCCAAATCATTGGTTCTGTCCGTATTCATAACAAGATATCTGGAAATTGTTTTGCAGTAGGAATTTCAAGTGGGTCCTAGTGTTGGTGTTGAAGCTGGAGATCATATCTGGTGTGCTAGATACCTCGTTGAGGTAAGATATCTTCAATAACTATGGCTATATAGATAAATTTATACATCTCAGGGAAAAATTACTTCTTGAAATATGATTGAGGCACCGCGTAATTCATGTTCCTTAGTAACTAATTCATAAATGCTTGAAGTTGCATTGAAGCCTATTATTTATTTTTCTTTCGACTCCCTTTTATATCTTATAATCATAATTTCTAATTATAAGATGCATTTGTTATCTTTTTATACTGAAATAGTTTTTTTTTGTTTTTTTCCTCTTTTGTTCCAACAGAGAATTGTTGAACAAGCTGGTGTTGTTCTAACACTTGACCCAAAACCAATAGACGTAAGCTAGATCACAAAAAAGTGAAATTTTACTATCATGGTTGACTAATTTAATAATAAGTAATCCTTTTCTTCTTTGCATTCATAGGGTGACTGGAATGGAGCAGGATGCCACACTAATTACATATACTTACTTTTTTTATTGATAATTTGTGATAGCATGCCAGCATTGTGAAAGCTGAACCATACCCATAATCTGCCTTAGGTGCTGGCATTTTGCTATGGTTAGTATATTGTGATATTAACACCATAAATCTATCATATATTACTCCTATAGAATAATACATAAATTAAAATGTATGCAAATGAAGTCTAATTATGCAATTGCAGTTGGAACTGAAGATAATCATGGCCTAAATGTCTGTAATCCCATATTTGAATATCACAACCGCAACAACAATTTCCAGGCCAATCAAAGAAAACATTCCTCACGTAAGTATATATTCATTTTTACACGACGTGCATACATATTTGATGAGTAACAATGAATTCCATTGCCTATAAAAAAACAAATGAATATAGTTTACTGTTTCTACAAATATTTCATAATTGATTTTAGTTGTTGATTAATTTTTTTTTGAGTAATAGTAGTTTAGTGTTTATATGATTTGCTTGATTCTCCATTCTGTTACTGAACTTGCTAATTGTCTTGATTTATTATTGAAAAGGTGTTCCTCTTTGCTAATTCAAAATTCAAGAGGTACTTCCACAACCGACTTAAGTCTTTAAAGCTTACTGGGACCGCAATGTACAGGGAACAATATAAGAAGGTACATTATCTTTTGTAATTCAGGAGTGAGTTTTTTTTGACTCATTCTTCTAAATCTCTCAACTCCAAGAAATCACCACCTTTCTGCCACCAAGATCCAGGCAACCTATAGAGGTTATATGGTAATCATCTATGAATTTTTGTTGGATTTTTTTTTGTCAAAATCAACCCATAAAGTGTTGGGCTTGGAATTTCATGCCTTCTTTAGATTTTCATAGAGAAAATCAAACCTCTAACTCTGTATCATGACACTTAGGATTGATTTTGTGAAATCTAAGAAACGGTCTTTATTTTAATTCAGTTCAAACTTTATGAGCTAAAATGTACGGGAAATCGAAAGTTTAAAGCTTATTGTTTGCAAAATTACTAGGAGTTGACCTTAATTGTGATCTATATACTGATGCCACATTGTGGCTATTGCTTTTGTTGTCATTGATACCAATATCAATTCTCATAAAGAAAACCTATAGGTGAACAAACACAAATAGTTGAGTAGTCTTTAGTTATTTGTTATTTGGGATTATCTGAACTGAATATTACTAACCTATTCAAGTTGATTGTCCTAGATCTTATTGTGCTTCAAAAGTGTACAAAGCAGCGTACTTTTGTTAATTTTGTCTAGGCGGTGCTAGGCATTGGGTATCTCAGATTGTCAAAGAAATGCTCCTTCTCTCTGCACCTTCATCAAAGATCCATGTACTTGGCTTTTGGTACCGTTCAAAATGTTAAAAATATGGATTGAACATAGGTTTTTTTTATGTGGGTTTGATTCATGATTTTAGTTGGTATTTCAATTTTAATACGTAGTTGCAAAGTACATTGCCAATTTCGATTCAAATATTTTTGTGATTTCTTGATTATATGGATATTAATTCTTTGTTTAGAAAAATTTAATATTCTAAAGTTTATATGTCATGGAAAAATATATTCTAAACTTTCACAATTTTAACAAATTATATAATTAGCTTTTCCAACTAACCCGTGCATTGCACGGGCTACAAACTAGTATAAATAATGAGAACACATTGCGGATTAAAAAGTTGATAGATTTGCGCACTTACTCTAGGATTTGTTGGGACAAAAACAAACTAAACAACACTAACAACACAATAGAACAATATAATTCTCCTCTCTTGTGTAAACCCAATAATAAAAATAATCTAAGAAGTTAATAATTGAGAACAAGTACACACAAGAACACAATCAAATTTTTATGTGAAAACTCCCTCAATGTGAGGAGTAAAAATCATGGGACCATAGTCCACCAAATGTTCCACTATCAATAATAACGAGCAATACAACGTTCTCTCTAACAACAACTAGAGGCATAAATCAACAACCACCATCAAGAATAACATATTCTTGGCATACATCTTCAACAAGAAGAAATACAAGAGAAAACTTAAACACTCCACCAACTTTCGCAAAAAAATATATCAACAATGTACAGGAAAAGCCTAATGCCAGGAGACTCAGATGCTCAATCCCACTGTTCAGATTGAAGACCAACAAGTTATGACATCACCCACCAAAAATCAACCAAATCGGATCACGAATGATCTTGCGATCGCTGAGTTAAAAAATACTACACTATTTACTGCAAGAATCAATTTTTCCTTTTTCTCTCTTCCGTTGTGTTACTCATTTTTTTTGTTTTTCCTGAAACATATGTTATATGGGTCAATGAATTGAGCATTATATATTTATATATGAAGTATTAGTTTTAATTATTGGCTCAATATGCATTAGTTTGAAACAAGTATGACATCTATATCTTGAAATATTAAATTTAATATTTATTAAAGCAATTAATAAAAATAATAGTAATAATAAATATGAAATCACTGATTTGAAAATTAATTATAATTTGCAATGAATTTTGATTATTTATACATTTATTTTTTATTTACAAATTTATAATTTGTGAAGGATTTTACTTGAGAAATGGACATTAATGAATGATTATTTCCCTCACTAAAATCTTTTCTAGTTAATTAGTTAGTCATCACTGAAGGATTTTTTTTCCCACTAAATTGAAGAAAGATTCTCAATTTATAATTAGTGAAGGAAAATATTCTCTCGTTAAATAAATTTGTTCTTAACAATATATTATTTGTGAGAGAATAAAGTTATTCACTAATTTCAAATAGTCCTTAAAATATTATTAAAGAAGGAAACTAATCTTTCACTAAATAACAATATTCCATTACCAAATATAATTTGTGAATAAAAAGTTATTCACAATATATCCTTCACAAAAAATATTTAGTTACTACTTAACGAAGGATACTCTATTGCGAAGAGGTCTTATGCGAGCAATCGTGTGAAGGAATTATTTCTTCGCAATAAATCTCTTGTGAGTGATATATTATATCTTGTGAAGGATTTGCCCTTCACTAGAGGCAATTTTTGGTGTAGCGTTAAAGTTTAAAACCTAGAATGGAAATAGAGGATTAACAAAAAAAATTTAAAACCTATATGGTTTGATTTGAATTTTTAAGCAATGTAAAGAAATTAATTAAGAATGATAAAAATTTTGAAAAAAAATATGAGATTATGTAATATTGGTATATGTGGAAATTTATTAAGGAATTAAATTTCAAAGGAAAAGATATTACGGGATTAAAGTTAATGCGTTTATGTGTGTGTGTGTGTGTGTGTGTGTGTATATATATAGACACTTATATAGAAGGTGCTATTTTTAGCCAAATAAGATGAATGGTTAATTTAAAAATTAATTATACAAGAATAAATAAAAAGCTTAATTATAGAAACTTGTGAAAATTAATCCTAACCTAGTAGTCAAATATTAGAAAAGGGATTAAGAATATGACAAGTCAAAATAATATATATATGACAAGCCATATGAAGAAGGTTTATTGAATGTAGCAAATCGTATTAAGAGGTTTAATAGACATTAAATTAAATGTCTAGTTTAATATATGAGTATATAAATTATTTTATTATTTATGAAGGATATGTAAGTTTACGTAATATGGTAAATATATTATATTTGATATATGTAAATAAATTGATATAAAAAATTTATAATATTAGAGACTAAATTTATTATTATTTTCTATATGTAATGTGTGCATGTTTGGTGTAATTTGTAATTGGGAGATAATATATATATATATATATATATATATATATATATATATATATATATATATATATATTACGCGATGAAATAAAATTGTTGGGGAACAATTTACGTAATGAAGCGAAAATAGGCAGGTTAAGCATATAATATTTATATATGTGACAGCCAGAAAATTTAGAAAATCTTGAATGATTAAATTAAAGGTTAAAGTTTAAAAACCTAAAGTGAAAATAGATAATTTATTTAAAATTTTTAAGAAAAATATAAAGAAATGGTACGTTGAAATGATTCAACGATAAGGTTACGAGAAAGAATAAAATCTAAACCGATTAAGAATGATTCGGTATTGTGATTCCGGGGACGGAATCCTTATAAGGGGGAAAGAATGTGATAACCCAATTTTTGGGTAATATTAAAATAAGAATTTAATAAATAAAATTCTTATTAGATAATATGTTGTTATGACCTTGGGATTAAATTATATTACAAAAATATATATATATATATATATCAAATGAGGTAGATTGGATTTACCTTATTATAATAGTATTTAAATACCAAGATTGAAAAGGAAAGCCAACATGGCTTAATTGAGATATATTCTTGATATGAAGCTATCTATGTGTTCAAAGAATTAATTATATTAAGATATAATTAAAAATGTTATTTAATAACAAATAAAGAAAATTGTGTACTTCCATGAGTTGTGTAATTAAATAGAGTTGTCATCATAATAATATATGTGCCAACTATTGTTGCTATCCAAAAAGGTAATATGATAGATAAGATTCATGTGTTTTAAATTTAATAGGAGTCCATATTGGAATATTGGGCCATACTAAAAGTTTTTAAGAATGCTTGCAAATATGTTACATTGGTTATAAGGTTTTGGGGCCCAAATTAAAACAGTACCCAGCCTCCTCACAGCCCCATCCAGTAATCCTTAGAGAAGAAAAAAGGAGCTGTGTAGTTAAGTTTCATAAATCAGTTAGTTGGCTTCAAGTAACAGCTAACTTAAATTAACATAATAGTTAGCAAGTTAGTTGATTTCTAGAATGCAGTGGTCGGCTATTAGGGGCCAAGTTAACTAGACTAGGAATGAGTGTTGCTGCTTGGTAGGGTGGCTATGTAGAGGCCAGCTAGGGGTCAGGTAGAGTGATTGAGAGAAGGAGATTCAGCCGTATATGGCCATATAAGACATCTCATGCTCAGATAGTCATACTACTTCACTGAGCTCCAAAGTTTAGCAATCACAAAGATAGAGCAGTTAAGGCTACGACTGAGAAGGAGAAAGAAATTAAGCAACAACTAATTGCAGTATCTGAGCTATTAAGGTAAGCCTCCCAAGTCTCTCCCACTTTATTCTCTTGCTACTATTTGACTGCAATGGCCGAATGGCCTGAAAGGAAAATAAAGGGGCTGTTTCTGGTATTAGTTTTGTTAATGTTTTAATGTAGTTGGTGTGTATTAGTTCCTTTTTGTTTTGATTACCAACTGATACCAGTATGCTATCAATAAGACCTTGTGATTCTGATGGTATGAAACCAATTGGATAGCAGAGTAGCTATGTGATGGGCATTTAGCACTAAAACTGTTACATTAAAATTTATAAGTTGCTATGTTATTGCTTTAGGAAATAAGTGATTGCTATGCTATTTTTGTATTGCTATGAATTGAAACTAGGCACAAGGAGATAGGTTGGACTGAGAAGGAATAAGGAGACTAAAATGGGTTTATGATGTAAACCAATGGCTATGAATCTAGTAAATCAAAACTGTGCACACCATGTGCTTGCTAAAAGTCCCAAGTGATTTATAGTGACTAGAAAACTGAAATTGAGAAGGAAGTAAATCATGGTTCTTATTTAGTTAACACGTGTGATGTTAATTAAAGTAATTTAGCATGCTAAACTCAATCACAGTGCACTTTTTAGGCTAAAGCTAATGGTTGAGATTTAAACATGTTAGAAACCGAAAAAAATTGTGAACCGCTGACCCTAAAAGCAAAATCCGTGGATATCTAGAGTTTCCAGAAACTTTTGGGCTTTTGGGGATGTATATTTCACTGAATAAGCTTTCCATAGACTCCGGAACGGACTAATTCCGACTTCGGAGCAAAGAGTTACGATCTTTCATAGTAGTCGCGTCAAAACTGTCTAATCAACTCGGGTCAGTCCCTTTGCACGAAATTCTGGAATTCTGTGTTTTGAATTTGGAAATGGTCAAAGAATGAAAGTTGTAGCCTCGGAAGTTATCTTCGCGTGGGCTCAAGAATTGCTCAAAAATGTTTTGAAACGAAGGAGTTATGACCATTTTAGCGAAGGAGGGTCGTGCAGTTTAAAAACAGAACATTCTGTCCACATAGAGCAGATTTCTGTTCTGTTCGGTTTGGAATTTGGATTTGTGATCTGAAGAGAAGTTGTAGTCCCGGAAGTTATCTTCTCGTGGGCTCAAGAATCGCTCAAAAATGTTTTGAAACGAAAAAGTTATGACTGTTTTTGCGAGTGAGGTAAAGCCCAAATGAAATTGAAAATTTTAATAAACGTCCACTTTTGATCGCTGTGTTGGGCTGTTTGTAAGGCCTGAAATGGACGTCTATTATCTTAATAATATAGCTTGATATGGCATGTTTATCATAATCAACAATGGATGTGAACCAAAATAGGAGCTAGAACTTTAAGATATCTCAAAGTGGCAAAAAGGGGAATCTTGTTGCTGCGTTTCTGCAACAATGGGTTGTAGCAGCGTGCTAGAGGGCAGCAGCGGGATCTCCCTTGCGCTCTCAAATGTTGTGTTATTTACCTAAGATATTTGGCTAATATTTTCTTAAATAAGTGGATATAACACCTATACAATATTCAAACTTTAACATCAATGAATCAAAATTATGGGGAACGAAGTACTATCAAAATAAAAGACGAGAAGTTGGGGCTGCTGCCCGTTGGCAGCAGCAGTTGGCAGCGAGCAGCTGCAATAGCAGCGTTAGCGGCCTATTTTTGGCTTTGTGGTGTAATTTGATAAATTACCCATGAAGTTTGGGTTATTATTTCTATATAAGTACGGAGGGTATAAAATGTGTATATGAATTATGTATTATGTAATATGATGCAGTAAGTTTTAAGTATGAGAGTTATGGGTTAAAGTATGTATGATATATACATAAGTGCTGAGTCAAATGCTTTTAAGCATGAGGTATTAAGTTGTGAGCTAATTAAGAGACACGATGCATTCTTTAGCTAATAAATGAAAATGCTTGCTTGGAACTGTTATGAGGATTTAACATCTAAGCATGCCTAAAGTGTCTTATATGGACTGTTTTTGTATTCAAAAGATGGCTGACTTTTGCAAACATAAATAGAGAAATGATTCTATGTTATAAGCATGTTTTAAGGATTGCTTGAATGCCTAAAGTTCCCTTTTTCCTACTTGTGGACTGTTTTGGGAGTTATAGCCAAAACTGTGTCTAAATTCTAGTTTTGGGGCTGATTTGGATAAAGTTTAGTAACTGAACTCCTGAGTCATGTAGAAGACCATGAAAGGACATAAAAAGCATCTAAAAGTTGTTCCTTAAGTTAGTTAAGGTCTACAAGGTGTATTGTGCAATGTCAAGCTTAAAATCTATAAAAGTAAGCTTTAAAGAGCAATTAGCACCTAAATAAAGAAATACCATTTCTGGACCATGTAGGCAAGTTTCAATAGTCATAATAGGACATAAGAAAGCTACACAAACTAAAGGAACCAAGCCTAAGCCATTTTGAGCATGAGACTTGTCTCAAAATCACATTTTCAAGTCAAAATGGACTGTTTTGAACAATTCATAGTACCTGACCTTAAAGGACTGTTATGAGCAGATACAAAGTTGTTCATACATGCTAGTAATGATTCCAAATCATGGTCATGGCTAAAGCTAACAAGAAAACCAATTTAAACTCTCTTTTCAAGCTTAAAGTGAGCTTTGATAAGTCAAAATGAGTTAGATGATTAAATAAAGTGTGGTGATGCTAAAAGTAACCTTAAGTAACTTAAATATACATGCCTATACTATCCTAGTGTCCAGAGTTGGAAAAATTTGGAAAAAGTACAAAATCAATTTTGTAAAAAAAGTAAGAAAATGGCTAAGTTTGAGCCCTGTTTTGGAAAGCCTAATGGGCATGAACCAGAATCCTAAACCTTGATTAAAATACCTTGTAGTATGGTCTAGAAGTTGGGCCAAGTGGTTAAGCTCTTGGCTTAACAAAGGAGTCTAAACAAATCACCAAACTAACTTGGAAAATCACTAAAACTGCAGTTTTTGCAAATTTGTCTAAGTATGAAAATTTGAGATTTTTCCATTTGGCCTAGAACTTAGTTTCGACACCTTAGACAAGTGAGTTAGAGTTATGCTAGGCTATTCCAAGTGTTGGAATGCTAATGTATGCATTAACTCGAGAAGTTAGTATGTAAAAGCTTGAAAAAGCTTGGTTTAGAGGGTCAAAACCAAATCTATGCTTAGCAAACCTAAAGGAATGCTAGAAATAGTCTTAACTAGATAAAATTCAAGTGTTGGAATGAACTAAAGTGGCTAGAAATGAAATTGGCAAGAGTTGACCAAAACTAGTGAACTCAAGAACACATGAACCCTTTATGTTCTAAATCCTGAATAAGATGTAAATGATGACTTTAAAGTCATTCCTATTGCATGATATAAACATGTCAAACCCCATCAAAGTGAAAGATAACTAATGAGAAAACATGGATGAGGTAATTGAAAAAATGTATACAATATCTCAAATATAGAAATCTAAACTACAACCATGATAACTAAAATTACGTGTTTTGTTATCAATCCCACATACAATGTAGGTTGTGCAAGGAACGCAGAAGTTGGTGTAATGGTAAAACCCCGGTACAGGCAAGTTTCTCAGTTTATTTATGTGGACTTATAATTGCTATAGATAACTGTTAGCATGACTTATGTTTACAAGTATGTAATACCTATTAACTGCATTATTTGCTTTGTGAATAATGAATGTCAAATTATGACTAATTATTGAATTGAGTCGGGGAACTTAATATATATGTGCAATGAATGACAGGTACATGACATGTGTAATATGCTTGAACACCAAGATTATAAATGCATGAACTGAATACGAAACTTATGTGCTACGTGATGCATGATAAACTGTTAGACTTGCTGGGCCGTCGTGCTCAATCTTGCTTAATTTGCAGGTTAAAGCTAGGATGCGATCTATCGTGATTAGGAGCGAATGAAAAGAAGACTAGTGATTTAATTGATATTGTGTTAAATCATTTGATGGTATTCTCATGTGTAAATCACAAATGTGTAAATTTATGAATTATTCGATAGATGAAGAAAATTTGTTCTGAAAAGGGGATATGTTTGAAAGAATGAATTGTATATATATTCATATCTACTCAGGCTAAAAAAGTCATATAATAAATATGATTTCAGTATAAAGAAGCATTGTAAAGGTTGCGATTAAGGGAATGAATGGAAAAAAAAATTTATTCCGCATTTTTAGCTATTTTAAGCTTAAATAATGTTTTAAAGCTAGAACATGATAATATTAACGCACAAGATCGGGAAGGAAAATAGTCTCGATTTTGGGGGCGTTACAATATATACTTTACCCAAGAGTATTAAAATAAATTCTTATATGAAATTAATTTAATAAAGAAAAGATATTATATTTATTGAAGTAAATAAATTCTTAATTTAATTTATGATAATGAGGTAAGAATATTACATTATAATATTTTGGGTATGTAAATAATTCTATTTACATGAGGAATTATGTGTATCATATTTATTTTGTAATTATAAAATAAATATGTAATTTAAGTATGTTAAGTTGCTTTTATAGAATTTATATATCTAAAAGGGGTTATATAAATTATATGATTTCATGAGGATAAAATAGTTTAAGGAGATGTATGTAGTAACTTATTTGTTTAAATTAAGTTACTAAGGTTGAGTAATTAAATTACTTAACAAAAATATTAAAAGAAGGGTTGAATTAATTATTTAACCAAGCAAATAAAACAAATGTAATAAAGTGCAAAATTGGGCATAAAAGTTTAAAAGTTCTAAAACCTATTTGAATGTTTTTTGTTCTAAAAGTTCTCTGCCTGTTCTGCTGCGGTCCCTGTTGAGGTTCCCGCAAATTCTGCCAACTTGGTGAACCGTCATGAAATTCTGATGGTAATCTTGTTCAACTCCTTGTAGTCTATGCACAACCTCGTAGACACATCATTCTCTTCACAAACAAAACTGGAGCACCCCACGATGAAACACTCGGTCGAATCACACCACGATCTAACAGCTCTTGCAACTGCTCCTTCAACTCCTGTAACTCCAATGGTGCCATCTGATACGGCGCCTTAGAGACAGTACAACAAAAAGGCTTATCAGCGACCGCACCTGGTTGCAGATGACTATCAGCGATTAAAAGCGGTCGCAGATAGTAGTCGCAGGTAATCTTATCGCCGGATGGACCTCAGCGACCAACAATAGCGACCGCAATCAGTGACCGACGCCATCGCTATCCTGACTCATGCTGAGTCATTTGTCAGGTGTGACGTGACACACGTGTCAGCGACCGATTCGGTCGCTAGTTTCCTAGTGGTTATCAGTGACCGCGTTTAAGTATTAGCGACCACATGCGGTCGCTGATGTGTATAGAATTAGGTATACATCACCAATCTTGAGTCGCCAGATACATGGTACAGAATTCAAATACAACTTAATAATACAACTGTCGTGTGACAAAACATGAGCTGTGAGTTTTAATATAAACATTGTCTATTAGACAGTATAAAAACTCAAAAGGAGTCCTCAATACATTTATTGTCACACTATATAATAGAATAGTGAGGACTACTAATGCAAACATCTAGGATCATTACTCTGTTCCCCGACTAGTCCCAGCTACGTTCTCATTTCCTGAAGAGAACATTGAAAGAAAGGGTGAGCTCAACTAGCCCAGTAAGAAATATTATGACTAAGATAATGTAGAATAAATTATCATTAGCCTTAAACAGTGTTAAACTGATACAATATAACAAACATCAAGTTTAACTGCAGTGGAAACAAACAATCCATTAGAAGAGTCAAGTAGAGAATAAAATCTACTATATTCTATGATTTAAAAGGTTTTTCATGACTTTTATCGCTGGGACTCAGCATAATAAATAACCTACATCATCGAATCACCCCTGCACTACGGCCAAGGATATTCTTTAGTATCACGACCACAATTATCCATGCACTACGAGCCAAAGATAATTGTGTTTTCATCAATGGTCCTGATCATGCCAATAACTAAATTCATCTTTGCACCCTTGGCCGAAGAGAATCCATAGCCATAATCATACCAAAAACTATCCATCAATGCATTACGGGCCAATGAGGACTTTTTCCACATCATTTGTAACATTACGGTCATGATTATACCGAATAATCCCTGGTCATAATCATACCAAGTCCATCTATGCACTACTGGCCACAGATGACTTTCAACATAATATAAACATGAGGATGCTGACAATGATATAGGAATTCAATAAAACAAGTTCAAGAATTAAATTATCCAGGAACTAATAACGTTCAAATTATCAACATGATACTTCTTTGTAGAGTAAAATTCAAGAATGCTCAGAAGAATATTTCCATGAAAAGATACTGGATGAAGCGCAAATACCACGAATATTCCACTAATTTTATGGAAAATAGAAGTTAAAACTTTAACCAACTGAGTATAATAAAGAACGGAATAACAAAAGAAATCACCATGCATGCGGTACTTCGCATAGACAGGTTATTCCAACAGAATAATAATTAACGGAACCAGGTCATGCGTAAAGCACAGACATGATGTTCCAACAGAATAATAAAGAACGGAATAATAACAGAAATCACCATGCATGCGGTACTTCGCATAGACAGGTTATTCCAACAGAATACCAATAAAGACGGAACCAGGTCTGGCGTAAAACGCACAGACATGATATTCCAACAGAATAATAATAAAGACAGAACCAGGTCCGGCGTAAAACGCACATACATGATATTCCAACAGAATAATAATAAAGACGGAACCAGGTCCGGCGTAAAACGCACAGACAGGATATTTCAATAGAATAATAAAGAATGAAATAACAGAAGAATTTCACCAAGTATAGGGTATCCCGCGTATACAGGTTAATTATTCCAACAGAATAATAAAGAATGGAATAACAGAAGTTCTCTTCATGAATAAGAAAGAAAGAATACCCCTTATGAGTATAACAAATAATATTTCCTACCTTAAGAAGAAGAGTACTGGATATAGTAGTGAAGTAGCATAACACTTTTCTTCTTTCTCTCTATAGTTTCTCTCTCTAGAGTTTCGGTGAATTCGTAAGAAATAATGAATGAATGAGCTTCTATTTATAGAAAAATGGACTGCATAGTAACTAACTCATGAACGGTCCAGATTGATTTACTTTAATCTGACGGTCCATATTTAAAGCAAAATATTTTAAATAAAATATAATATATTCTATTTATAATCTAATAAAATGAATAACTTTATAAAAGATTTTACTATGCAAACACTATGCAGGCACTATGCAAATACTATACATAATAAAATATAATATATTCTAATTATTATCTAATAAAATAGATAACTTTATAAAAGTATTTTGTTTTATATAAAAAAAATTTACTATGCAAAACACTATGCAGGCACTATGCAACACTATACATAATAAAATATAATATATTCTATTTATAGAATAACTTTATAAAAGTATTCTGTTTTATATAAAAAGATTTTACTATACAAAATACTATGCAGACACTATGCAACACTATGCATAATAGAATATAATATATTCTATTTATATAATAACTTTATAAAAGTATTCTGTTTTATTACATTAATAATACCAATAAAACAAAACTGAGTGATTTATCACGTAAGCATCAATAATCAATACCGTGTGCTACTATGCAACCACGCGTATTACTGTACTTTTAACACCGGGTGTTTCAATAGTTAACGGTAAAACTTCCGCCGTTATTTTCATAAAATATTTTGTCATTTTCTCAATCCGACAATAATTCTGTTGTGGGGTCCACCAATGATTGTACCGTCGTACGAATAATCCCCGACAAAAAGAATATTCCCCGACCAATCGAATATTATACAACAACTTGCATACTTTTCAAAATTTATAAATATTACCCACAACTATAACATTATATCAAATCTACACCATAATATTTAAAAAAATTATTTCGAGAAAATTAAATCTTTATTCATAAAATCAGGGGTCTCACAAGCAATATGCTGAAGCTGTGATATATTACCGCCCTTGTACGTGCCTTTAACCATTTCACCTTTAGATACACCTGAAGATCTGTTCGAGGCGGCAATCTTGCGTCTTTTGACCCAACTCTCAGCTCTCCACTGGTCACACGTCTGCACCCATATGTTCTGTGCACACCACCAGGGGCTATGCTCATGCATATACTGCTCACCTTATTTTGGATGGTCAATCTCAGCATTATGCCGGGCTTTCTGTCGTTCCTTGTTCAGATTATCTTTAATCCGTATGACGCACTTCTGCCAGAACAGTGTCTGAATAACTGAAGACTACGCGTCGTCCCATCTATATCGCTTCTGCAAATAAAACAAAAATAATAATATTAAAACTGTTATATTACCATAATCCAACATTACTAAACAATATTATTTGATTAAATATGTATTATCTATCAGAGTGATAAAAAAATATACATGAAATTCAGCCCAAACTGCATCCTTATGGGCGAGAGGTGTGCTCGCCCATGTAATCACTGGCGTAAGCCAGTTCTGTAAGCATAATTGTGAAATGCACTTCACAATTTTACTATCTTGGAAATCACTACAATATACAATAATTTATATTAAAATATATTTATAACAATGGAAATATTAAATTGTTATATATACACGATGTTTAACTTACGTGCTTTCTGGAGGAGGACAGATCTGTATGAGAATGCGATCATTCGGATTAGCCGGGGTCTTCGGCACATGATTAGGGCCTCGACCCAACCCGCATTTTTGTGCTGCTGGTTTAGAAGACATCTATAAATGAAAGGTACACAAACATGTCAAGGATATAGAGAAAATGTATATATGTGATTGTATGTAATACAATTAAAACTAAACATTCATTTTATAGAAAAGGAAAAAATAGTTAACTACGACAACTATAAATGAAAGGTACATAAACAATTTTACAAAAACTATTTTTGATAGTCTTATCCAGTCAGTTAATCTTCCCAAAATAGGGGCTCAAACTAGTTTATTTCCAACTTTTCACAAAAACTATTTTTGATTATTTTCTATTTTTCCCAGTTTTGGCTACTTGGATAGTCTAGGAATATGTATTTTAGTTGCCTAAGATTACTTTTATCATAATCTCACTTTATTTAGTGGCCTAGCCAAATTTGTCTTATTAAAGCTAACTTTGTACTTGTTAAATACACACAAACTTGATTCTTTTGTTAACATCAGTCTTAGCTATGATTGGGGATATTTACTAGCATGCATTTGAGACTTTATATGAGATCATTGCAATTTTTTAGGGTCAGGTGCCAAGACTTACTCAAAATAGTCCATATTTGGCTATAAAACATAATTTTCACAGGGATAACAATCAACACATTCTAGACTTGGTTTAGTTATCTTTTATAGCTTATTTATGTCATGTTATAGCTAATAAAACTTCCTTAAATGGTCCAGGTATTGTAATTCCTTAATTAGGTGTTAGTTGCCACTTAAAGCTCTCTTTTCATAGCTTTTAGACATGAAATTTGGACAACACACAACTTATACCTCAACTAAGTGAAGGATCACCTTCTTAATACCCCTTTTGGACATATTATGGTCTCCTTACTGACTAATAAGTCCATGTACTGACTTTTGCTATAACAATCCCTATTGAAGAACAGTTTTGGCTTTAAATCATAAAAGTCCTAACCTAGGACTCAAGGGACCTTTAAGCCCTCATACAAACTTTAAATCATCATTAAAACTTAACATTATATACATTAGCATGTTTGTGAATGTTAGTTCAGTTTCTAACACTAAAACAATCCCTTTTCTAGGCATATTAAGCATGAGTTAACACCATTTCACCAAAACAGTCCCAAGCATCGAAGTATATGCATTATCACAACATGAACCTACTATATATTCTATATGTTCATGGTTTAAAACAATTATATGTAAGAATTATAGCTTCAGTTCAAAATAGTCCCTATTAGGCTTTTAAATTCCACAATGAAGCATGGTTTGACAACATATCAAACAAAATAGCATGGTTATGCAACATATAAGCTTTGACTACTCTTTTACATAACCTTTATCAGGCATAGCTTTGGTCTAGGTGGCATTAAGCATTTTACAACCTTAACATGTCTCAAATAGACATTTAAGCTAGCTTTCAAGCACAACAAAATAGTGGCATGGTCTGGCCTGATTTAACAGGCCCAGACTGCCCTATTTTGGCTCTTTTATCACTTGTCAAAGTTACATACTTACACTACCATTAACCTTCAAGGTTTAGCATATTTAGACACCATGTATAACATGAAAACAACCTTAAAAGCATGTCAAGTCACTCATAAACGAGCTCTTAATTAACAGTCCAAATCTACTTTGTTTTGTTCATTAACAAAGCTATCATGGTATGCAAGGTTCTTTAAAACATGTTATATTTATGTATAGAGCATAATTGAAGCATAACAAATACTATTTTAGCACTAGCATCATTTTAGACTCTAAATCACAACTAGCATATATTGACACTATAACAGCCCTTAGTCTAGTATTTCATCAAACAAATGGTATGCAAGGTTTTCGGTTTATATAAAATAATCATTTTTAGGTTCATTTCATAGTAAAAAAGTACTCAAAGTATATTTATACCCATCACAGGCATATTGAATACCAAATATTAAGAATTCACAAAAAGAAATTAACATTTCAACTATAAAAATAAATCGGAAACTATCTAATTAGATTGAAGGAATAGACTGAAGGAATGGCTAAGAAGGGTAGAGCTGCAGGAGTTTAAGATAGGGTTTACCGGCGGTGGTACAATGGTGGTTAAGGCGTCGACCGGCCGGATGTTGGTGGTTCCTCTTCTCTTCTCCTCTTACTCCCTCTGTTCCCTCATTGCGTTTCTCCCTCTTTTTTTTTTCTTGTCGACTGGTTCGAGCGAATGCCTGAATCTGATTAAGGTTATAAGAATCAGCGACCGCCATCCACGATCGCACGCGGTCGCTAATTTTAATGATGTGGACATATCAGCGACCGCTAGCGGTTGCTGATATAGATTGGTCGTCGCGCCAAAGTTTCGTACCAAAATTTGGGTGGGAAACTCTTCTCAGCGACCGCATGTGGTCGCTGAAATATACTAGCGACTAGAATCCTTGGCGGTCGCAGATAGAGGTCGCTATTACTATTATCAGCGACCGGATAGTGTGGTCGCTGATATCATTGGTCGCAGATGGCCCTTTTTCTTGTAGTGAGATAGGCTCCGCACCAGGAACAAGCTCAATAGCAAACTCCACTTCCCGCTGTGGTGGCAACCCTGACAACTCCTCAGGAAACACATCTGAAAAGTCACGAATAATTGAAACATCCTCAATACAGGACTCACCCTTAGAGGTATCCTTTACAAACGCCAAATAGCCCCCACGACCTTTTGCCACCAACTTTCCAGTCTTCAAAGCTAAAACTAACTTCACCACTCTACTCGGCTGTGAACCCTGAAACACAAACTCTGGAGACTTCACATCTCCAAATATAACCTTCTTCGCCTGACAGTCTATAGTGGCCTGGTGCTTATCCAACCAGTCCATCCCAAGAATGACATCAAAATCATGCATACTCATCGGAAGAAGATTAGCCCTACGAATCTTATCCCCAAAACTGATCGCACACCCTTGATATAAATCAGAAATAACAACAGAAGTCCCCATCGGGGTAGCAATGGACATAACAAAATCTAAAGACTGAGATGGCACACCCAGGTGCCGAACAAAAGACTGAGCAACAATGGAATGAGTAGAACCCAGATCAAACAAAATAGACGCCTTACGATTGGCAACTAAAAGAGTGCCAGAAACAGTACTTGGTGCACCTGCCGCCTGGTTATACGTCAAGGCAAACACTCGGCCATCCGGACGCTGACCTCCATTGCCACCATTATCACCACCTCCACCATTTCCACGTGGATAGGTACAATCTCTAGTCATATGACCCATCTGTCCACACGAGAAGCATGCACCTGTGAGTCTGTGTCTACTACATGAAATAAATGAGTTTTTTAAAAAGATATGGATAGCTGTGTTGCTGAGACATGTCCTTTTTATATATGATTTAGCTATCATAATATAATGTAAAGACAACTTCTAATATGATTTTTTTCTTCATCTATTCTCACCTGCATCATTGTTTGACCTTCCTAAGTGATGTTTTTGCTATCTCAAGAAAATTAGGTTTTTTAATTTGTCAACTGCCAACATCCCTACATCGCTTAATTTAGGAAAAAAATATGACAAATTAAACTTTTTTGTAGTACGAAAGGAGTATCATATATGTTTATGCTCGACTTGTTCTCTTACCAAAGTTTTACTATACAAAAGTATTAAAACAATGGCTCTCAATAAATTAATGAGGATATCCTGATCAAAATAGATATAGTTGCTACACAAAACCTATTTTTATGACAAGACTTGGCGACTAGATATACCGATCTTAGCCTTGATTTGCACTTGATTCCTCTGGGAGTCCTTAGCACTTTCTTAACCATAACTCTTGTTGGAGGAGATATGACTCTTTAATTAAGTATGATATATCTTATAGATTTGGAATAAAATTTTAATAATTAAATTTCTGAAACCTATCTTTATGACAAGCCTTAGCTAAGATATATCTTATATAGTTTTGAATAGCAACTATACAAAACCAATAGTTGCAGAGTCTTGTCAATTTGCTAAGATCGGTATATCAGTTAAACATTTTTGTCTTAAGTTTCTAGGTTTTACTATTATTTTTTCCTTTTACACAATTCACCAATCAAAATAAATAAATTTATGCACCCCACTCTTTGCCACCATATATATAACAGAAGCCAAAAACAAAAATCCCTAAAAATTGTGTGTTTGTGGTTGTGTTAATAAATCAAATCCATAAAGGGTATGTTATGAACCAAATTGTTTTTTGATTGAATTGAAAAACAGAATTTTTGAATGCTTGGATTTTAATTCAAATTCAGCATTTCTATTTGAAAATATAAAGAAGGAATGACAGAAACTCACCTTTTGGTGAATTACCAATCCGATTGAATTATTTCATTGGTTGATGAACAAGTCATCATGATTCCCACCTTCGTCTTCCTCCTCATCTCCTTCTCCTCCTCCTGCCGTCTCAATAACTTTAGCAGCGCCGTACATTAGAGAATGAGGGTTTATGTACCTACTTCTCTCCTTTATATAACACATTATTTTCTAGGGTTTCTGCCCCCTTTTTATTTCTCATGCCAGAAATACCCCTGTTTTTTTAGGTGAAAATAATAAATAATTATGGTAGAATATACAAGAAGAAAACCTGAAGAAGTAAAACAAACACAAAGCACTTGGGGCCAATTTATTTGGATCCCCCCTGCCCTCATTTATTCAATATAAGGTTTCCCTTTCATGTTATTATTTAGATAAAAGTTCTCATGATTATACTTAGCACACAATATCCTAAGTCCAATAGTATTCTCAATTCAAATATCTCACACACTTATACTTACTTTAATTTATAATTTACTACTATACTTTATATTTTATGAATTTACGAAATTTATAAATTTGGGTATTAAGAATTTAAACTTTGAGATTAAAAATAATTAACAACCTGTTCTATAAACTTTGAGATTAAAAATAATTAACAACCTGTTCTATTAGTTTAAAATCTATGTTATTTATATTTTCACAATCAAAAGTGATAGTTCCGGAAGATTTCCTTACATGAATAGTAAGTGCCCATTTAGCGGAGCTGTGTGGAGTGGTGTGGTTATATGAAGTACTTTTAAGTGTAGTACACCATGTTGGGTGAAAACGTGAGTCGTGGGCTCGAGAATGATCTCAATCCGACTTCGAATGAGCAAGTTACGAAGTTTAGAAAATTCGACAATAAAAGCGTCATTTCGGTGAAAAAGTGACTCACGAGGGAGTTTTGACCCCATTTCCCGACAAGTTAGAGAATTATAAAAAAAAAATCTGTCTGGGGGATTTGAAGAATTTGTTACAAAGAAGAAATATACGCAAGAACGAGCTCATTCCAATATCACACGAGCAAGTTATGATGTTTCAAAGTAGGCGTGTTGAAATTGTTCGAAACCGATTTTTTTTTAAAATAAAACTTTTTGGGTGAGCAACCTATTGCTCTAATATTGATCAACACAGAGTGTAAATTGGCTGACCACCTATATGCCCGTAAGATATGTCGGTTTGCAGATAAATTTCAATTGAAACCTTTTCAGAAACAAAGTTTATGAACTTTATGATTTTTATCATGTTATAGAAAGCTCTTCCTAAGCGAATCGTTTGGATTCTTGAATTGAAAAATTAAATATTTGCAATGAGCTTACATTAATTTCTTAGGACACAAACAGATCATGAAAACCAATCAAAACATCAAGAAAAAAGCATGCTAGGCAGCTGCCCAGCGGCGAGGCGCCGAACGCCCAACGCGCGTGCACGCTGATGCCGCTGCTCTGTTGCTTAATTATCAAACTAGCTACTTCGCGAATTTCTTATGTGTTGCTCGTTAATCGGATTGATTCCAATTTTGGATATGTTTTTCGCATTACATGAGACAATTTTTAAAAAATATGAAACCCCCATTTCGGGTTCATTAAGCACTCCAAATTATTTGTCAAAAGTGTACGTTCACAACAGTTTTCATTATTTCCCCCAACTTTACCCTCTCTCGCTAAAATAGGCATAACTTTCTCATTTTAAAATATTTTTGAGCGATTCTTGAGCCCACGCGAAGCTAACTTAAGGGACTACAACTTTTATCTATCGACTTTTTTTCAAATGCCTAACACATCAGTCCAAAAAATCTTGTGCAAGGGGACTGCACTGAATTTGTTTTTCAATTTTCGACGCGGCTACTTTAAAATGTCATAACTCTCGTTTTAAAACATTTTTTAGCGATTCTTAAGTCCATCTGAAGCTAACTTCTAGGACTACAACTTTCACCTACTGACATTTTTCCAAATTCCGATTAAACTATTTAATATATATATATATATATATATATATATATATATATATATATAATTTAAATGTTATTTATTTTTTTTTTTTTAATTTTTACTGGGTATTACAACATATATGTTCAACATTAATTATCTTCAAATAGTTAAATATTACCATAGTCACTCGAATAGTTAAAATCATAGATACAAAATTAAATTAAAGAAGAATACATTGTACTTATTTGCTTGAGTTTCCATTGGGAATACTCATGCTGGTTCACTAGCACCTACTACAGGATTTTGCAAAGCAGAGTGAATGCTATTGCATTTTGTAAGAATACATTATACTTATTTGTTGAAGTTTCCACCGGGAATACTAATGCTGGTTCACTAGCAGCCACCAGATTCTTGCCATGTGGGATGCTCGATGATGACCACCAACTGGTGTCGGTGGAACCCTATTTTGCAGACCTCCTTGATGGGTTTGAAACCCTATCTTGCACACCTTTAAGTCGTCCATTTTCTGTTCCTTTAAACAGCCGACACCATATTCCTTCTCACACTATAAACAACATTAACGCAATTTTGTATGATCAATAAGCACTTGAAACTTGAGAACACTTGTAAAATTATGAAATTGCTAAGTACCTGATCGCAAATGATTACAGTGCGTGGGCCAAATCCGGATTTGCTGAAATCATGGCCTTAGCAACAATCAAGAGTTAAACAACTACAAAGTACCAAATACTTAATTTACTGGAAAAGAAAGAAAACTAGGAAAAGACAAGGATTGCATATAATCAAAAACCACATTTATCCTACCAGGAATGCATAATAATTAGATAAATGGTTCTCTCTCTTCATCTCTCTAAAGGGAAAAAACATTGCAAAAGAGAGAGAAACAATACTCTACAAATTAAAGCAATAACATATATGGTGCTTGCATGGGAAAAAGAAACAGGAACAATCTGCACCTATATCTCCATAGAATTCAGTTACATCAGAATTCTCTAATTCTTCGATCAATGAAGAAGTGTTTAATTCAAACCTTAGTTGAGTTTTGCTATTAACTTGTGATAAAATGTCTCTGTCGGAATTAACATCAACATTTTCCGGAATTTTTCCACAAACATGTGATGAAAATTCTCATTCAGAATTTTTATCTATTAATTCAAACCAAAATTATTCCTAAAAAATTCTTGATTGTTGTTGTTTGGACTTTCCTCGTCACTTGGAAAAACATTCAAATATATATCTCTAATTATTGCCATAGTGAAATTTTGCCTCCTTTTTTTCCCTTGCTTAAGAATTCATGTGGCATAGATAGCTTTTTATAAAGAAAACTTGGGGAAAGTAAGAAAATTAAAATTAAACAACAAAAGATGTGGAGCCATTTTTAACTTTTCCAAAATGAAAAGATTATTTTGGTTCCAAACTTCCATAAAGAAAAGGAGAGAAGGAAAGAGATTTTAAAAAGGAGAAGAGCTAGTAAATTTATGGAGAGAGAGAGAATGTAGACTTCTACATGAAATAAATGAGCATTTTAATAAGATATGGATAGACATGCTGCTAAAAATGTAAAAAAGAAGTTTACATAACTACATGAAATAAATGAGTTTTTTAAGAAGATGTGGATAGACGTGTTGCTGAGACATGTCTTTTTTTTATATGATCTAGCTATCATAATATAATGTAAAGACAACTTCTCATATGATTCTTTTCTTCATCTATTCTCACCCACATCATTGTTTGACCTTCCTAAGTGATGTTTATGCTCGACTTGTTCTCTTACCAAAGTTTTACTATACAAAAGTATTAAAACAATTGCTCTCAATAAATTAATGATGATATCCTGATCAAAATAGATATAGTTGCTATACAAAACCTATCTTTATGACAAGACTTGGCGACTAGATATACCGATCTTAGCCTTGATTTGCACTTGATTCCTCTGGGAGTCCTTAGCACTTTCTTAACCATAACTCTTGTTGGAGGAGATATGACTCTTTAATTAAGTATGATATATCTTATAGATTTGGAATAAAATTTTAATAATTAAATTTCTGAAACCTATCTTTATGACAAGCCTTAGCTACGATATATCTTATATAGTTTTGAATAGCAACTATACAAAACCAATAGTTGCAGAGTCTTGTCAATTTGCTAAGATCGGTATATCAGTTAAACATTTTTGTCTTAAGTTTCTAGGTTTTACTATTATTTTTTCCTTTTACACAATTCACCAATCAAAATAAATAAATTTATGCACCCCACCCTTTGCCACCATATATATAACAGAAGCCAAAAACAAAATCCCTAAAAATTGTGTGTTTGTGGTTGTGTTAATAAATCAAATCCATAAAGGGTATGTTATGAACCAAATTGTTTTTTGATTGAATTGAAAAACAGAATTTTTGAATGCTTGGATTTTAATTCAAATTCAGCATTTCTATTTGAAAATATAAAGAAGGAATGACAGAAACTCACCTTTTGGTGAATTACCAATCCGATTGAATTATTTCATTGGTTGATGAACAAGTCATCGTGATTCCCACCTTCGTCTTCCTCCTCATCTCCTTCTCCTCCTCCTGCCGTCTCAATAACTTTAGCAGCGCCGTACATTAGAGAATGAGGGTTTAGGTACCTACTTCTCTCCTTTATATAACACATTATTTTCTAGGGTTTCTGCCCCCTTTTTATTTCTCATGCCAGAAATACCCCTGTTTTTTTAGGTGAAAATAATAAATAATTATGGTAGAATATACAGAAGAAAACCTGAAGAAGTAAAACAAACACAAAGCACTTGGGGCCAATTTATTTGGATCCCCCCTGCCCTCATTTATTCAATATAAGGTTTCCCTTTCATGTTATTATTTAGACAAAAAGTTCTCATGATTATACTTAGCACACAATATCCTAAGTCCAATAGTATTCTCAATTCAAATATCTCACACACTTATACTTACTTTAATTTATAATTTACTACTATACTTTATATTTTATGAATTTACGAAATTTATAAATTTGGGTATTAAGAATATAAACTTTGAGATTAAAAAAAATTAACAACCTCTTCTATTAGTTTAAAATTTACGTTATTTATATTTTCACAATCAAAAGTGATAGTTCCGCAAGATTTCCTTACATGAATAGTAAGTGCCCATTTAGCGGAGCTGTGTGGTTATATGAAGTACTTTTATGTGTAGTACTTTTTACAAAATTGTTTTTATAAGAAAGTTAAAATAGTAATTTGCCGTATAATTATAAAATTTCTTTAAAATATATTAATAAGAATTATTTTGTAATTTGTGCTTTTACCAAAAGTGCTTCAAGTCAAATGCACAAATTTTCTACTTCAACTAAAGGTGTTCATGAACCCAAATCTAAAAGCATTTTTGAGGAATTACCAAACAAAAACACATAATCGTTTTTAATTCCACCTAAAAGCTCAAATGTGTCCTAGATTCGTGAAGGAGATTATCTGGAAATATCATATTTCACTTGTGAAAATATCAATTCGTTTTTGAAATGTTATACTCGTTTTATTTTCTTAATTTGCTTTAATTTCTTAATATACTACAAAATGAAAAGATTTTTATTTAATCTTGTTTAATTTTCTTCTTAGTATATTTTTCTTCTTATTTTAACTACATTTTAGTTATATTTTAATTCGTGTAAGTGTAGTTTTCTTATGTACAACTTATTAATCCCAAAGTTTCAGTTTCTACTTCTACTACGTTAAATGTGGTAGAAAACTCATACAGGTCTTACAGATTGGCTGATGAACCAAATTTTTCTTAAGCAATTATTAGACAAGGAAGTTATGGAAAATTTCCAAGTGGAACGAAGGAAAAATATACTATAATGAAGTTATGGTAGATTTTTTCATAAAAAGGTGTCAAACGTGAAAAACCCTAGCTTGGTACCCTTTAGGAGCCAAGTGTATGGGTAGTTAACGCTTCTGGAAAATTATTTCTTTCCAGGATAATTGTAGTTGGGTGAAAACGTGAGTCGTGGGCTCGAGAACGATCTCAATCCGACTTCGGATGAGCAAGTTGCGAAGTTTAGAAAATTCGACAATAAAAGCGTCATTTCGGTGAAAAAGTGACTCACGAGGGAGTTTTGAGCCCCTTTCCCGACAAGTTAGAGAATTCTAAAAAACATTCTATCTGGGGGATTTGAAGAATTTGTTACAAAGAAGAAATAGACGCAAGAACGAGCTCATTCCGATATCAGACGAGCAAGTTATGATGTTTCAAAGTAGGCGTGTTGAAATTGTTTGAAACCGAATTTTTTTGAAAATAAAACTTTTTGGCTGAGCAACCTACTTCTCTAATATTTATCAACACAGGGTGTAAATAGGCTGACCACCTATATGCCCGTAAGATATGTCGGTTTATAGATAAATTTCTATTGAAACCTTTTCCGAAACTAATTTTATTAACTTTATGATTTTTATCATGTTACAGAAAGCTCTTCCTAAGCGAATCTTTTGGATTCTTGAATTATTCTTGAATTGAAAAATTAAATATTTGCAATGACCTTACATTAATTTCTTAGGACACAAAAGTCTTCAAAGCCTTTGATCAACAATCCTTTAATCAACTTCTTGAAATTTCACAATAAATAATTTATTACAAAAACTTAAGTCATCATCAAAAAAATAAGGTTAGAATATTAACAAGTCAACACATACTGTAATTGTATAGTTAAAGAACATTGTATTGTATAGAAGAATAGTTAAGTTTAGTTGTGAGTTCATGGATACCTAAAACCCAATATATTCAAGTGAAACACATAATTTATAATTTGAAACTGTATAATTTAAATCAATATGATTTAAAAGCGTACTACCAGGTTGTAAAAGTTGTAGATTCTGGAAATGGAAAGAATTAATGTATTAATTGGTATCAAAGCGAGGTTGTATTCATTATTTTGTGAATAAAGGTTATAAATATTCATATGAATATTGTATAGTAATGCACCAGGTCTGAGGTAACAATTACCCGAATTTGGGGGTGTTGCAACAAATTTATTTGAACCTTATGGTAATCAAGGTGATCAGCCTTTCATATCTGATGAACATATGAAACATGCACTAAGTGCGAATCAATAATCATAGATGTGGAATAATTGTCAATAATTAATCTACTAGTATGCTTGAAACATAATAACTCGAGTTTTAGTTAGGAAAACTTGCCTTGACCGTCGATTACTGCTACGTACTCTAATTTAATCTCTTATGAAAGACCTATCATTTATCAGATTGATCTTTTAATCAGCATATCATATCATACAACAAATCATCTAACATTTAGCTACATAATCACATATTAAATAACACCTTAAACCATCAATATTATTATCGTTATTTGATAATAATAATAATTCAATCATTTTATCAACATCTTAAAACTCTGGCCTAATATTATTAATCATTTAATAGTATTTTAATTCACTTCTTATTATTAATCATTTAATAATATCTTGGTCACTTTCAACTATTATTAATCATGGAATAATATTATAATCCCTTACTAATATTATTAATCATTTAATAATATTTTAATCATTTACTAATATTCAAATCACTTCTTAATATAAATAATAAAGGTCTCACACATTTAAAGATGTAAATATTTTACATCTTGAAACTTAAACCATTTATATTCAATTCTAGAAATATCTTTTACCTTTACTCGCAAATTCGGGATTTAAACAGCTAATACATAGCTTTTATAGTAAAACTCAATTTACTATATTATTTCTTTAATTTAAATAATATTTTTATATCATTTTGTTCATTCACGAGTCAACTCGAACTATTGTCTCATATATAAACATTTCATTTCGCTAACACATTCGCTTTATTTTTTATTTTACGAATATTCACATTTTTGCTATTTATGTGAAACCCCAGATTTTTATGAATAAAGAATTAATTTTCTCGAAATAATTTTTTTATATTATGGTGTGAATTTGAGATAATATTATAGTTATGGGTAGTAGTTATAAATTTTGCAAAGTATGCAAGTTGTTATATTATATTCCATTGGTCAGGGAATATTCTTTGTGTCGGAAAATATTCGTACGACGGTACAATTATTGGTGGACCCCACAACGGAATTATTGTCGGATTGAGAAAACGACAAAAATATTTTATTGAAAATAACGGCGGAAGTTTTACCGTTGATACTGTTGAACTACTGAGTAGTAAAAGTACAGTAATACGCGTTGTTGCATAGTAGCACACGGTATTGATTATTGATATTTATGTGAGAAGTCGCTCAGTTTGATTCAATTATTGTCGATTAATAATATGAATTATTATAGCGATGATGACGTTTTGTTTTATTCGTATTATTAACGTAATAAAACAGAAACATCTTTTTATATAAAACAGAATACTTTATTAAAGTTATTATATAAATAGAATATATTATATTTTATTATGCATAGTGTTGCATAGTATTTTGCATAGTGTTGCTGTAACGCCCCCAAAATCGGAACTATTTTCCTTCCCAATCTTGTGCGTTAATATTATCCTGTTCTAGCTTTAAAACATTATTTAATGTTAAAATAACTAAAAATACGGAATAATTTTTTTTTTCTTTTCATTCATTCATTCCCTGAATCGCAACCTTTACAATTCTGCTTTATACTAGAATCATATTATATGATTTATTTAGTCTGAGTAGATATGAGTATAAATATACAATTCATTCTTTCAAGCATATTCCCTTTTTAGAACAACTAATCTTCATCTATCGAATAATTCAACAATTTACACATCTGTGATTTACACATGAAAATACCATCAAATGATTCAACATAATCTCAACTAAATCACTAGCCTTCTTTTCATGCGCTCCTAATCACGATAGATCGCATCATAGCTTTAACCTGCAAATTAAGCAAGATTGAGCACGACGGCCCAGCAAGTCTAACAGTCTATCATGCATCACATAGCACATATGTTCACATTCAGTTCATGCATTTATATTCTTGGGGTTCAAGCATATTACATATGCATTATCACATTTATGTCCTGCTGGTAGCAACATACGTACCGTAGCATATACTACGCATGTCCTGTACATGTCATTCATTGCACATATATATTGAGTTCCCCGCCTCAATTCAAGAATTAGTCATAATTTGACATTCGTCATTCCCAAAGCAAATAATGCAGTTCATAGGTAATACATACTTATAAACATAAATCATGTTAACAGTTATCTATAGCAATTATAAGTCCACATAAATAAACTGAGAAACTTGCCTCGAGTGCTGTTTAATGTTATAACTTATCTGCTCGATGATGATCCTACACAAATTGAGTATATATTCATACACACATTAGTTTCACATACTAAATTCGCATACTCAATGTAAACTAATTTATTTACATTAACTATAATCTTTTTGGTCTCGTCATAAAACTATTTCACGTTTCTTTAGAAACTTTCTTTCATTATAACCTTTCTTTTTATGCCAAAAAGGTTCTCTCATTGTTTTAGTATATAAATACTTTACATTTCAAAGCATAAACCATTTATATCTATTTATAGAAATATTTCTTGCCTCTATTTGTAAACTTGGGACTGTATAGTTTATACATGGCTTTTATAGCGTAAACATAGCTTATCTCATCATTTCCTTAACTTGCGTAATTTCCATGCCTTTTTGATAGTTTATGTGCTAAACCATTCTATCGCCACGTATGCGAATGCTTTACTTTATTAATAACTTAACTTTGCATTTTATATCATTGTGTTAGTCCATATACTAACTCATTATATAATTACGTACACGGACGTCTCGTATCATTAATTCATATAACGTATCCATAGCTCAATGTTTACTCTCGCGAATAAATGGAAATCTCATTTCATATGTATATTAGTTTTATACATGTCCTTTAATAAAATCTTGATTCCGTTTTCATAATCGTCATTTCGAAAACCCTTTTGTTTTCAAATTTTACATTCAATATTAACACATTCAATTCTAATATATAACTCTCTTTATATTTCATTACACCCATAGGCTCCGCATATGTAAACTTACGTTTACATAATACTTTTATTGTTTCTCTTGTATATTGACGAATTTATATTTTAAAAGGCTTCGACACGGCTTTAGCATATCATTACGTTACATGCTTGGTTTATAACCATTCATATCTCATGAATTCTCATACTTTTATATGTAAACTATAGTTTAGCTTACACATCAAATTTATTTATAATTTATAAATTATAAATATTAAATCATTTCACACAATTGTATTATTTCATTTCTATTCCATTTCCATACGCAAAATTATTAAAACCATAGAAGCAAAACACGACGACATCTAAACAGCGGGCACATCCAGAAGCTTGGCCCAGCGTAGCTCGACGTGCTTGGCCTTGGTTGGGCATCCCCAAGTACTCGATGTCCGTTTTGCGATTTTCTAATTCCTAATTCGCTAAATCGATCCCGTCCCAATTTGGATATATTGTAGATACCATAGGGGAATATATTTATAAAATATAAGCCACTCATTTTAGACATCATAGGCAGTCCAAAACAGAACTTAAAAATGCCCAATCATAACAGTTTTTTTAACTTTTTTCCAGCTTTACCCTCTCTCACTAAAACAGTTATAACTAATTCGTTTTAAAACATTTTTGAGCGATTCTTGAGCCCACGCGAAGCTAACTTCCGGGGCTACAACTTTCATTCTTTGACCATTTCCAAATTTAAAACACAGAATTCCAGAAAATTCGTGCAACGTGACTGCCCCGAGTTGATTAAACAGTTTTGACGCGACTACTTTGAACGGTCATAACTCTTTGCTCCGAAGTCGGAATTAGTCCGTTCCGGAGTCCATGGAAAGATTATTCAATGTACTATAATACCTCAAAAGCCCAGAATTTTCTGGATAAATATACTGTCCCCGAATTTATGTTTTAGGGTCAGCAGTCACACAATCTTTCGGACTTTTCGTTTTGTCTCAAAATTGTTTTTCGTTCTAATTTGAGTTGCCCAAACCCTTTAATTATGTACATATAGTGTATATATATGTAGCCTTAGCCTCCTTCTTCTGCAAGATTTTTAACCATTACTTCTCTAGATTACTTATGTTTTAGAGTTAACAAAGTGGCTTGACAAATACGATACCAAGCATGTATCCTTGACTCACCCACTGTTCAAAACAGAGGCCTAAAGGGCTATTATACAAAAACCTCAACTGTTAGTTTTAGCCAAAAAGTGCACCTTGTTTGTATTTAACATACTATAACATTCTCATTACCACCATATATATAATAACATAATTCTAAGTAACCAGTAGCATCCTGAATGATGACTTATCAAGAGTCCTAGCTAGTGCCTCTTAAGGCTATTGCTACTGCTACTTGTTTCTTGTTGCTGTTTACAGCAAAATGCTACTGCCAATAGGCAGCAACTGTACTCTTTATCTTGGGCCATTTTCGTCTTCAAGTAAGGTAGCTTATACACAACTTATTTCCAGAAATTTATAGATGATATACTCACTTATTTAGAAAAAGTACTAGCTCACTTGTTTAGATAGTTTAACCCTTCTGGCCGAGAGCTCAAAAGAACTCTCAGCCCCAACCGCACCACTGCTACTACTGCTGCAGTTAGCAGCAGCCCGACGCCCATTATGCCCACTTCGTGGTTCAATTACTTCTAGCTCATCCACCGGATTGTAACCCTTTTTAAACATAGCATATGAGTCTACATTTAGAAGTTATAAACTCTCCGTTTTGGGTTCTTTATGACGCCTAAGACAGTGATCAAGAATAGCTTGACCAACTAGTTTCAATTTTTTTCTTTGGCTTGAAATTTTAATTTCATTCTATCTTGGCATACTCAAACCCTCTAATTATCATTACATATGTTATATAAACCAAGCCCCAAGCTTTTGTTTTGTCAAATAACTGACTTTTAATTAAAACAGTCCACTTGGGACTTTTGTCGAGCATGTGGTATGCACAGTCTAGAACTACTTGTGTCATAGCAATTTGCTTGTATTAGAAAGCTATTTTCATCCTCCTTATTACTCCTCAGCCCAGCCTATCTCCTTGTGCCTAAATGTAGTCCATAACAGTCAAATACATAACCAAATATATTCAAGTAATTGACAACTATTTAGTCTATTTTCTTAACAGTTTTAGTTCTAAATTCCCATAGTTATGTATGTAATCACATGGCTTCTCTATTATTCGATTTGTTACATACAATTAGAAACACATGGCCTTATTCATAGCATACTGGTATCAGTGGTTAAACAAAATAAAAAGGAAACTAATGCACACCAAGCTACATTAAAACATTAACAAAACTAGCAACATAAAACAGCCCCTTTATTTTCTTTTCAGGTCATTCGGCTATTACAGATCACTAGTAGAAAAAAATGGAATGGAAAAGGATTGGAAAGGGCCAGAATTAGCTTACCTTGCTGAGATCTATTGGTGCAGGTTGTTGAACCTTTTCTCCCCTTTTGGTCGAAGCTCTTCCACTCATACTCTATATAGCTGCTACGGTTCTTGCTTAGTATTTTGGGATAGTGACTGAGATTGGTTGCAAAGTTTGGCCATATATTGTTGAGCTTATCTCTCTCTTAATAAACCTACTTGATCTATTGTTGCTCAATCATCATCACCTCTACATGGATACTTTCTGAAACCTCTACCCAACCCCTACATTGGCCCCTACCATGGCCCCTAATCAGCCTCCTCACAGCTCAGCTGATAACCATCAAAGGATAGCAGTCTACTTGGCCCCTAAGAGTAGCCATATCATCACAGCCACCCTATGCCTCTAACTACCTACTAGCCAATTGCTAACTTACTGACTACTAAAGCCAACTAACTGCTCAATTTTATTTGGCTAAAATATCCCTCTTTTTCATTTCATGTGGCTTTCGGATATGGACATCCAAAAAGGTTAGGCATTGATTTTGGTTTGGGCTCAAGGCACTTATCGCATAAGCAATAACTCATACTCTAGAAAATAATAGAGAAGGCTTGTAAGCATACGTAGTGGCATTAATATGGCCCAATAACTTAATATGGACTCTCATTACATATTCATATATATGAATTTTATCTACCATATATATTTAGGCTTGACAAAAATAATTAGCACATACATCAAGATGGCTTTATAAATACCAATGGTAGCACACCAATTTCCTTATTTGTCACTAAATAATACTTTTTGATGAAATTAATTATATTATAATATAATTATTTCATTGATCTCATAGGTAGATTTATGTCAAGAATATTTCCTAACTAAGCCATGTTGGCTTTCCTTTTCATTCTTGATGTTTATATAACATTATATTAATATATATACTATTCTTCTTTTCCTTTAATAAATTGCCCCTACAATTTATAAATATATAATACCAATATATTTATTAAGCATAAGCATCACATATTGTATAGTTCATACTCACTTATGCAATATAATATCATACCACATATTATCTAATAAGAATTTTATTTATTTAATTCTTATTTTAATATTACCCAAAAATTTGGGTTATCACATTCTTTCCCCCTCATAAGGATTCCGTCCCCAGAATCACAATACCGAATCATTTTTAATTGGTTTAGATCTTATTATTTCTCGTAACCTTATCGTTGAATCATTTCAACGTACCATTTCCTTAGATTTTTTTCTTAAAGATTTTAAATAACCCTCTATTTCCATTCTAGGCTTTAAACTTTAACCCTTAATTTAATTATTCAAGATTTTCTAAATTTTCGGGCTGTCACAGTTGCATAGTGTTTGCATAGTAAAAATCTTTTTATATAAATAGAATATATTATATTTTATTTAAAAGATTTTTCTTTAAATATGGACCGTAAGATTAAAGTAAATCAATCTGGACCGTTCATGGATTAGTTACTATGCATTCCATTTTTCTATAAATAGAAGCTCATTCCTTCATTATTTTCTTACGAATTCACTGAACTCTAGAGAGAGAAACTATAGAGAGATAGAAGAAAAGCTTTTGCTACTTAACTTTTCTTCTCCTATATCCAGTTTCTGTTACGGTAAGGGATATTATTCTTTTGTATTCAAGAAGAGAACTTTTGATATTCCATTTCTTTATCGTTCTGTTGGAATAACCTGTATACGCGGGCTACCCTATACTTGGTGACATTCTTCTATTATTCTGTTGGAACATCCTGTCTGTGTGTTTTACACCAGACCTGGTTCCGTCTTTATTATTATTCTGTTGGAACATCCTGTCTTTGTGTTTTACACCGGACCTGGTTCCGTCTTTATTATTATTCCGATGGAACATCCTGTCTGTGTGTTTTACACCGGACCTGGTTCCGTCTTTATTACTATTCCGTTGGAACATCCTGTCTGTGTGTTTACACCGGACCTGGTTCTGTTTTTATTATTCTGTTGGAACATCCTGTCGGTGCAAATTTTACCTGACCTGGTTCCGTTATTATTATTCTGTTGGAATAACCTGTCGATGCGAAGTACCGCATGCATGGTGATTTCTTTTGTTATACCATTCTTTATTATACTCAGTTGGATAAAACTTTGACTTCTATACTCCATGAAATTAGTAGAATATCCTTGATATTTGTGCTTCATCCAGTATCTTTTCATGGAAATATTCTTCTGATCATTCTTGAATTTTACTCTACAAAGCAGTATCATGTGGACAATTTGGACATTAGTAGTTCTTGGACAAATTAATTTTTGAACTTGTTTTGTTGAATTCTTATATCATTGTCATCATCCTCATGTTTATATTTTTTTGAAAGTCATCTGTGGCTTGTAGTGCATAGATGGACTTGGTATGATTATGACCAGGGATTATTCGGTGTAATCATGACCGTAATATTACAAATGATGTGGAAAAAGTCCTCATTGGCCCGTAGTGCATTGATGGACAGTTTTTGGTATGATTATGGCTATGGATTCTCTTTGGTCGTAGTGCAAAGATGAATTGTTTTATGGCATGATCAGGACCGTTGATGAAAACACGATTATCTTTGGCCCGTAGTGCATGAATAATTCGTGGTCGTGATACTAAAGAATATCCTTGGCCTGTAGTGCAGGGATGATTTAATGATGTGGTTTATTTATTGAGCTGAGTCTCAGCGATAAAAGTGATGAAAAACTTTTTAAATCATAAAAGATAGTAGATTCTATTCTCTACTTGACTCTTTTAATGGATTGCTTGTTCCGCTGCAGTTAAACTTGATGTCTATTATATTTTATCAGTTTAACATTGTTGGAGGCTAATGATAATTTATTCTGCATTATCTTAGTCATAATATTTCTTACTGGGCTAGTTGAGCTCACCCTTTCTTTCACTGTTCTCTACAGGAAATGAGAACATAGCAGGGACTAGTCGGGGAACGGAGTGACGGTCCAGAGGATAGCATTAGTAGTCCTCACTATTCTGTGAAATAATGTATTAATAATTGTAATGAGGACTCTTTTTGAGTTTGTATAATCTCTAGTAGACAATAATTGTATTCAAACTCACAGTTATGTTTTGTCGTATTGTACACGACAGTTGTATTAGTAAGTTGTATTTGAATTATGTACCATGTATCTGACGACCCAAGATGGGTGATGTATACCTAATTTTGGGGGCGTCACAATTTATATATATATATATATATATATATATATATATAATATTTTGTTACATAATTCTCAGCTTAAAAACCTCATTTCGAACCCTGGAAACCTCAAAATATCATTTTTATGGTTAATACAAATTTTTTAAAGGTTTCTAGTCTTTCGTTGCAGCACAAAACAATTTTATAGGCAACCTTAGTTTTTTTTTTTGCTTAAATATGTAAATTTGTTTTTATTACATATTTTTATTACTTTATTTATGTCTGAAAGGAAGTTTTCCGGCATAAATATCATTTATAGTCAAGCTGCCCTTCTTTCATTCCCATCCTCAGGTAGGTCAATCTTACACGTCGCCGCTGTTGAAAGAATTCCAGTTCTTAGGATGAAATCACTATTCTGCCAAGGTATGTAATCACTTTCCTTAGTAGTCGAGTGATTATTCTATCTGAACTTAGACAACTACGGGACTACACAATTCTCGCCCCGAAGGACTTCATTAGATTTATTATGATTTATTATTTCACCGGAACGCAATTCGGAATGTCGAATAATGTCAAAATCGCTCGACGCGCCGACGCTCGATGTTCGCTCGTGTAAGAGTTCTAACATGCTCCTTTGCTCATTTTTAATTCTCAAATCATAAGTCATATAACAGCAAAATGTTGGGCATGTTATAGACCTCATGACAAAGTATTTTATAAAAATTTCACACCTTGAAAACAGATCATGAAAACCAATCAAAACATCAAGAAAAAAGCATGCTAGGCAGCTGCCCAGCGGCGAGGCGCCGAACGCCCAACGCGCGTGCACGCTGATGCCGCTGCTCTGTTGCTTAATTATCAAACTAGCTACTTCGCGAATTTCTTATGTGTTGCTCGTTAATCGGATTGATTCCAATTTTGGATATGTTTTTCGCATTACATGAGACAATTTTTAAAAAATATGAAACCCCCATTTCGGGTTCATTAAGCACTCCAAATTATTTGTCAAAAGTGTACTTTCACAACAGTTTTCATTATTTCCCCCAACTTTACCCTCTCTCGCTAAAATAGGCATAACTTTCTCATTTTAAAATATTTTTGAGCGATTCTTGAGCCCACGCGAAGCTAACTTAAGGGACTACAACTTTTATCTATTGACTTTTTTTCAAATGCCTAACACATCAGTCCAAAAAATCTTGTGCAAGGGGACTGCACTGAATTTGTTTTTCAATTTTCGACGCGGCTACTTTAAAATATCATAACTCTTGTTTTAAAACATTTTTTAGCGATTCTTAAGTCCATCTGAAGCTAACTTCTAGGACTACAACTTTCACCTACTGACATTTTTCCAAATTCCGATTAAACTATTTAATATATATATATATATATATATATATATATATATATATAATTTAAATGTTATTTATTTATTTATTTTTTATTTTTACTGGGTATTACAACATATATGTTCAACATTAATTATCTTCAAATAGTTAAATATTACCATAGTCACTCGAATAGTTAAAATCATAGATACAAAATTAAATTAAAGAAGAATACATTGTACTTATTTGCTTGAGTTTCCATTGGGAATACTCATGCTGGTTCACTAGCACCTACTACAGGATTTTGCAAAGCAGAGTGAATGCTATTGCATTTTGTAAGAATACATTATACTTATTTGTTGAAGTTTCCACCGGGAATACTAATGCTGGTTCACTAGCAGCCACCAGATTCTTGCCATGTGGGATGCTTGCTGATGACCACCAACTGGTGTCGGTGGAACCCTATTTTGCAGACCTCCTTGATGAGTTTGAAACCCTATCTTGCACACCTTTAAGTCGTCCATTTTCTGTTCCTTTAAACAGCCGACACCATATTCCTTCTCACACTATAAACAACATGAACGCAATTTTGTATGATCAATAAGCACTTGAAACTTGAGAACACTTGTAAAATTATGAAATTGCTAAGTACCTGATCGCTAATGATTACAGTGCGTGGGCCAAATCCGGATTTGCTGAAATCATGGCCTTTGCAACAATCAAGAGTTAAACAACTACATAAGTACCAAATACTTAATTTACTGGAAAAGAAAGAAAACTAGGAAAAGACAAGGATTGCATATAATAAAAAACCACATTTATCCTACCAGGAATGCATAATAAATAGATAAATGGTTCTCTCTCTTCATCTCTCTAAAGGGAAAAAACATTGCAAAAGAGAGAGAAACAATACTCTACAAATTAAAGCAATAACATATATGGTGCTTGCATGGGAAAAAGAAACAGGAACAATCTGCACCTATATCTCCATAGAATTCAGTTACATCAGAATTCTCTAATTCGTCGATCAATGAAGAAGTGTTTAATTCAAACCTTAGTTGAGTTTCGCTATTAACTTGTGATAAAATGTCTCTGTCGGAATTAACATCAACATTTTCCGGAATTTTTCCACAAACATGTGATGAAAATTCTCATTCAGAATTTTTATCTATTAATTCAAACCAAAATTATTCCTAAATAATTCTTGATTGTTGTTGTTTGGACTTTCCTCGTCACTTGGAAAAACATTCAAATATATATCTCTAATTATTGCCATAGCGAAATTTTGCCTCCTTTTTTTCCCTCGCTTAAGAATTCATGTGGCATAGATAGCTTTTTATAAAGAAAACTTGGGGAAAGTAAGAAAATTAAAATTAAACAACAAAAGATGTGGAGCCATTTTTAACTTTTCCAAAATGAAAAGATTATTTTGGTTCCGAACTTCCATAAAGAAAAGGAGAGAAGGAAAGAGATTTTAAAAAGGAGAAGAGCTAGTAAATTTATGGTGAGAGAGATAATGTAGACTTCTACATGAAATAAATGAGCATTTTAATAAGATATGGATAGACATGCTGCTAAAAATGTAAAAAAGAAGTTTACATAACTACATGAAATAAATGAGTTTTTTAAGAAGATATGGATAGACGTGTTGCTGAGACATGTCTTTTTTTATATGATCTAGCTATCATAATATAATGTAAAGACAACTTCTCATATGATTCTTTTCTTCATCTATTCTCACCCACATCATTGTTTGACCTTCCTAAGTGATGTTTATGCTCGACTTGTTCTCTTACCAAAGTTTTACTATACAAAAGTATTAAAACAATGGCTCTCAATAAATTAATGATGATATCCTGATCAAAATAGATATAGTTGCTATACAAAACCTATCTTTATGACAAGACTTGGCGACTAGATATACTGATCTTAGCCTTGATTTGCACTTGATTCCTCTGGGAGTCCTTAGCACTTTCTTAACCATAACTCTTGTTGGAGGAGATATGACTCTTTAATTAAGTATGATATATCTTATAGATTTGGAATAAAATTTTAATAATTAAATTTCTGAAACCTATCTTTATGACAAGCCTTAGCTAAGATATATCTTATATAGTTTTGAATAGCAACTATACAAAACCAATAGTTGCAGAGTTGCAGAGTCTTGTCAATTTGCTAAGATCGATATCAGTTAAACATTTTTGTCTTAAGTTTCTAGGTTTTACTATTATTTTTTCCTTTTACACAATTCACCAATCAAAATAAATAAATTTATGCACCCCACCCTTTGCCACCATATATATAACAGAAGCCAAAAACAAAATCCCTAAAAATTGTGTGTTTGTGGTTGTGTTAATAAATCAAATCCATAAAGGGTACGATATAAACCAAATTGTTTTTTGATTGAATTGAAAAACAGAATTTTTGAATGCTTGGATTTTAATTCAAATTCAGCATTTCTATTTGAAAATATAAAGAAGGAATGACAGAAACTCACCTTTTGGTGAATTACCAATCCGATTGAATTATTTCATTGGTTGATGAACAAGTCATCGTGATTCCCACCTTCGTCTTCCTCCTCATCTCCTTCTCCTCCTCCTGCCGTCTCAATAACTTTAGCAGCGCCGTACATTAGAGAATGAGGGTTTAGGTACCTACTTCTCTCCTTTATATAACACATTATTTTCTAGGGTTTCTGCCCCCTTTTTATTTCTCATGCCAGAAATACCCCTGTTTTTTAGGTGAAAATAATAAATAATTATGGTAGAATATACAGAAGAAAACCTGAAACAGCCCCCCCCCCTCCCCCCTCCCCCCTCCCCCCCTCCCTCCCTCCCTCCCTCCCTCCCTCCCTCATTTATTCAATATAAGTTTTCCCTTTCTTGTTATTATTTAGACAAAAGTTCTCATGATTATACTTAGCACACAATATCCCAAGTCCAATAGTATTCTCATTTCAAATATCTCACACTTATACTTACTTTAATTTATAATTTACTACTATACTTTATATTTTATGAATTTACAAAATTTATAAATTTGGGTATTAAGAATATAAACTTTGAGATTAAAAATAATTAACAACCTGTTCTATTAGTTTAAAGTCTACGTTATTTATATTTTCACAATCAAAAGTGATAGTTCCGCAAGATTTCCTTACATGAATAGTAAGTGCCCATTTAGCGGTGCTGTGTGGAGTGGTGTGGTTATATGAAGTACTTTTAAGTGTAGTACACCATGTTGGGTGAAAACGTGAGTCGTGGGCTCGAGAACGATCTCAATCCGACTTCGAATGAGCAAGTTACGAAGTTTAAAAAATTCGACAATAAAAGCGTGATTTCGGTGAAAAAGTGACTCACGAGGGAGTTTTGACCCCATTTCCCGACAAGTTAGAGAATTATAAAAAAAAAATCTGTCAGAGGGATTTAAAGAATTTGTTACAAAGAAGAAATAGACGCAAGAACGAGCTCATTCCAATATCAGACGAGCAAGTTATGATGTTTCAAAGTAGGCGTGTTGAAATTGTTCGAAACCGATTTTTTTTGAAAATAAAACTTTTTGGGTGAGCAACCTATTGCTCTAATATTGATCAACACAGGGTGTAAATTGGCTGACCACCTATATGCCCGTAAGATATGTCGATTTGCAGATAAATTTCTATTGAAACCTTTTCAGAAGCAAAGTAAATGAACTTTATGATTTTTATCATGTTACAGAAAGCTCTTCCTAAGCGAATCGTTTGGATTCTTGAATTGAAAAATTAAATATTTGCAATGAGCTTACATTAATTCTTAGGACACAAAAATCTTCAAAGCCTTTGATCAATAATCCTTTAATCAACCTCCTGAAATTTTACAATAAACAATTTAGTACAAAAACTTAATTCATCATCAAAACAATAAGGTTAGAATATTAACAAGTCAACACATACTGTAATTGTATAGTTAAAGAACATTGTATAGAAGAATAGTTAAGTCTAGTTGTGAGTTCATGAATACCTAAAACCCAATATATTCAAGTGAAACAAATTATTTATAATTTGAAACTGTATAATTTAAATCAATATGATTTAAAAGTGTAATACTAGGTTGTAAAGGTTAACTGTAGATTCTGGAAATGAAAAGAATTAATGTATTAATTGGTATCAAAGGGCGGTTGTATTTATTATTTTGTGAATAAAGGTTATAAATATTCATATGAAGGTTGTATAGTAATGCACCAGGTTTGAGAATACATGAATAGTAAGTGCCCATTTAGCGGAGCTGTGTGGAGTGGTGTGGTTATATGAAGTACTTTTAAGTGTAGTACTTTTTAGAAAATTGTTTTTATAAGCAAGTTAAAATAGTAATTTGCCGTATAATTATAAAAGTTCTTTAAAATATATTAATAAGAATTATGTTGTAATTTGTGCTTTTACCAAAAGTGCTTCAAGTCAAATGCACAAATTTTCTACTTCAACTAAAGGTGTTCTTGAACCCAAATCTAAAAGCGTTTTTGAGGAGTTACCAAACAAAAACATATAATCGTTTTTAATTCCACCTAAAAGCTCAAATGTGTCCTAGATTCGTGAAGGAGATTATCTGGAAATATCAAATATCAGATTTCACTTGTAAAAATATCAATTCGTTTTTGAAATGTTATACTTGTTTTATTTTCTTAATTTGCTTTAATTTCTTAATATACTACAAAATGAAAAGATTTTTATTTAATCTTGTTTAATTTTCTTCTTAGTTTAACGACATTTTAGTTATATTTTAATTCGTGTAAGTGTAATTTTCTTATGTACAACTTATTAATCCCAAAGTTTCAGTTTTTACTTCTACTACGTTAAATGTGGTAGAAAACTCATACAGGTCTTACAGATAGGCTGATGAACCAAATTTTTCTTAAACAATTATTAGACAAGGAATTATGGAAAATTTCCAAGTGGAATGAAGGAAAAATACACTATAATAAAGTTATGGCAAAAATTTTCATAAAAAGGTGTCAAGCATGAAAAACCCTAGCTTGGTACCCTTTAGGAGCCAAGTGTATGGGTAGTTAACGCTTCTGGAAAATTATTCCTTTCCAGGATAATTGTAGTTGGGTGAAAACGTGAGTCGTGGGCTCGAGAACGATCTCAATCCGACTTCGATAAACAAGTTATGAAGTTTAGAAAATTCGACAATAAAAGCGTCATTTCGGTGAAAAAATGACTCACGCGGGAGTTTTGAGCCCATTTCCCGACAAGTTAGAGAATTCTAAAAAACATTCTATCTGGGGAATTTGAAGAATTTGTTACAAAAAAGAAATAGACGTAAGAATAAGCTCATTCCGATATCAGACGAACAAGTTATGATGTTTCAAAGTAGGCGTGTTGAAATTGATTGAAACCGATTTTTTTTGAAAATAAAACTTTTTGGCTAAGCAACCTACTTCTCTACTATTGATCAACATAGGGTGTAAATAGGCTGACCACCTATATGCCCGTAAGATATGTCGGTTTATAGATAAATTTCTATTAAAACCTTTTCAGAAACAAATTTTATGAACTTTATGATTTTTATCATGTTACAGAAAGCTCTTCCTAAGCGAATCTTTTGGATTCTTGATTTGAAAAATTAAATATTTGCAATGACCTTACATTAATTTCTTAGGACACAAAAGTCTTCAAAGCCTTTGATCAACAATCCTTTAATCAACTTCCTGAAATTTCACAATAAATAAATTATTACAAAAACTTAAGTCATCATCAAAAAAATAAGGCTAGAATATTAACAAGTCAACACATACTGTAATTGTATAGTTAAAGAACATTGTATTGTATAGAAGAATAGTTAAGTTTAGTTGTGAGTTCATGGATACCTAAAACCCAATATATTCAAGTGAAACACATTATTTATAATTTGAAACTGTATAATTTAAATCAATATGATTTAAAAGCGTACTACCAGGTTGTAAAAGTTGTAGATTCTGGAAATGGAAAGAATTAATGTATTAATTGGTATCAAAGCGAGGTTGTATTCATTATTTTGTGAATAAAGGTTATAAATATTCATATGAATATTGTATAGTAATGCACCAGGTCTGAGGTAACAATTACCCGAATTTGGGGGCGTTACAACAAATTTATTTGAACCTTATGGTAATCAAGGTGATCAGCCTTTCATAATTGATGAACATATGAAACATGCACTAAGTGCGAATCAATAATCATAGATGTGGAATAATTGTCAATAATTAATCTACTAGTATGCTTGAAACATAATAACTCGAGTTTGAGTTAGGAAAACTTGCCTTGACCGTCGATTACTGCTACGTACTCTAATTTAATCTCTTATGAAAGACCTATCATTTATCAAATTGATCTTTTAATCAGCATATCATATCATACAACAAATCATCTAACATTTAGCTACATAATCACATATTAAATAACACCTTAAACCATCAATATTATTATCGCCATTTGATAATAATAATAATTCAATCACTTTATCAACATCTTAAAACTCTCGCCTAATATTATTAATCATTTAATAGTATTTTAATTCACTTCTTATTATTAATCATTTAATAATATCTTGGTCACTTTCAACTATTATTAATCATGGAATAATATTATAATCCCTTACTAATATTATTAATCATTTACTAATATTCAAATCACTTCTTAATATAAATAATAAAGGTCTCACACATTTTAAGATGTAAATATTTTACATCTTGAAACTTAAACCATTTATATTCAATTTCAGAAATATCTTTTACCTTTACTCGCAAATTCGGGATTTAAACAGCTAATACATAGCTTTTATAATAAACTCAATTTACTATATTATTTCTTTAATTTAAATAATATTTTTATATCATTTTGTCCATTCACGAGTCAACTCGAACTATTGTCTCATATATAAACATTTCATTCCGCTAACACATTCGCTTTATTTTTATTTTACGAATATTCACATTTTTGCTATTTATATATATATATATATATAATATTTTGTTACATAATTCTCAGCTTAAAAACCTCATTTCGAACCCTGGAAACCTCAAAATATCATTTTTATGGTTAATACAAATTTTTTAAAGGTTTCTAGTCTTTCGTTGCAGCACAAAACAATTTTATAGGCAACCTTAGTTTTTTTTTTTTTGCTTAAATATGTAAATTTGTTTTTATTACATATTTTTATTACCTTATTTATGTCTGAAAGGAATTTTTCCGGCATAAATATCATTTATAGTCAAGTTGCCCTTCTTTCATTCCCATCCTCAGGTAGGTCAATCTTACATGTCGCCGCTGTTGAATGAATTCCAGTTCTTAGGATGAAATGACTATTCTGCCAAGGTATGTAATCACTTTCCCTTGTAGTCGAGTGATTATTCTATCTCAACTTAGACAACTACGGGACTACACAATTCTCGCCCCGAAGGACTTCATTAGATTTATTATGACTTATTATTTCACCGGAACGCAATTCGTAATGTCGAATAATGTCAAAATCGCTCGACGCGCCGACGCTCGATATTCGCTCGTTTATGAGTTCTAACATGCTCCTTTGCTCATTTTTAATTCTCAAATCATAAGTCATATAACAGCATAATGTTGGGCATGTTATAGACCTCATGACAAATTATTTTATAAAAATTTCACACCGCGAAAACGGATCATGAAAACCAATCAAAACATCAAGCAAAAAGCATGCCAAGCCGCTGCCCAGCAGTGATGCGCCGCACGCCCAGCGCGCGTGCACGCTGATGCCGTTGCTCTGTTTCTTACTTATCAAACTAGTTACTTCGCGAATTTCTGTGTTGCTCGTTAATCGGATTGATTCCAATTTTGGATATGTTTTTTGTATTAATGAGACAATTTTAAAAAAATTTGAAACCCCCATTTCGGGTTCATTAAGCACTCCAAATAATTTGCCAAAAGTGTACGTTCACAACAGTTATCATTATTTCCCCAACCTTTACTCTCTCTCGCTAAAATAGGCATAACTTTCTCATTTTAAAACATTTTTGAGCGATTCTTGAGCCCACGCGAAGCTAACTTAAGGGACTACAACTTTTATCTATTGACTTTTTTTCAAATTCCTAACACATCAGTCCAAAAAATCTTGTGCAAGGGTACTGTACTGAATTTGTTTTGCAGTTTCGACGCGGCTACTTTAAAATGTCATAACTCTCGTTTTAAAACATTTTTTAGCGATTCTTAAGTCCACCTGAAGCTAACTTCTAGGACTACAACTTTCACCTACTGACATTTTTCCAAATTCCGATTAAACTATTTTAAAATATATATATATATAATTTAAATGTTATTTATTTATTTATTTTTTATTTTTTACTGGGTATTACAACATATATGTTCAACATTAATTATCTTTAAATAGTTAAATATTACCAAAGTCACTCGAATAGTTAAAATCATAGATACAAAATTAAATTAAAGAAGAATACATTGTACTTATTTGCTTGAGTGAATGCTATTGCATTTTGTAAGAATACATTATACTTATTTGTTGAAGTTTCCACCGGGAATACTCATGCTGGTTCACTAGCAGCTACCAGATTCTTGCCATGTGGGATGCTCGCTGATGTCGGTGGAACCCTATTTTGCAGACCTCCTTGATGAGTTTGAAACCCTATCTTGCACACCTTTAAGTCGTCCATTTTCTGTTCCTTTAAACAGCCGACACCATATTCCTTCTCACACTATAAACAACATGAACGCAATTTTGTATGATAAATAAGCACTTGAAACTTGAGAACACTTGTAAAATTATGAAATTGCTAAGTACCTGATCGCAAATGATTACAGTGCGTGGGCCAAATCCGGATTTGCTGAAATCATGGCCTTAGCAACAATCAAGAGTTAAACAACTACATAAGTACCAAATACTTAATTTACTGGAAAAGAAAGAAAACTAGGAAAAGACAAGGATTGCATATAATCAAAAACCACATTTATCCTACCAGGAATGCATAATAATTAGATAAATGGTTCTCTCTCTTCATCTCTCTAAAGGGAAAAAACATTGCAAAAGAGAGAGAAACAATACTCTACAAATTAAAGCAATAACATATATGGTGCTTGCATGGGAAAAAGAAACAGGAACAATCTGCACCTATATCTCCATAGAATTCAGTTACATCAGAATTCTCTAACTCTTCGATCAATGAAGAAGTGTTTAATTCAAACCTTAGTTGAGTTTCGCTATTAACTTGTGATAAAATGTCTCTGTCGGAATTAACATCAACATTTTCCGGAATTTTTCCACAAACATGTGATGAAAATTCTCATTCAGAATTTTTATCTATTAATTCAAACCAAAATTATTCCTAAAAAATTCTTGATTGTTGTTGTTTGGACTTTCCTCGTCACTTGGAAAAACATTCAAATATATATATCTCTAATTATTGCCATAGTGAAATTTTGCCTCCTTTTTTCCCCTCACTTAAGAATTCATGTGGCATAGATAGCTTTTTATAAAGAAAACTTGGGGAAAGTAAGAAAATTAAAATTAAACAACAAAAGATGTGGAGCCATTTTTAACTTTTCCAAAATGAAAAGATTATTTTGGTTCCAAACTTCCATAAAGAAAAGGAGAGAAGGAAAGAGATTTTAAAAAGGAGAAGAGCTAGTAAATTTATGGAGAGAGAGAGAATGTAGACTTCTACATGAAATAAATGAGCATTTTAATAAGATATGGATAGACATGCTGCTAAAAATGTAAAAAAGAAGTTTACATAACTACATGAAATAAATGAGTTTTTTAAGAAGATGTGGATAGACGTGTTGCTGAGACATGTCTTTTTTTTATATGATCTAGCTATCATAATATAATGTAAAGACAACTTCTCATATGATTCTTTTCTTCATCTATTCTCACCCACATCATTGTTTGACCTTCCTAAGTGATGTTTATGCTCGACTTGTTCTCTTACCAAAGTTTTACTATACAAAAGTATTAAAACAATTGCTCTCAATAAATTAATGATGATATCCTGATCAAAATAGATATAGTTGCTATACAAAACCTATCTTTATGACAAGACTTGGCGACTAGATATACCGATCTTAGCCTTGATTTGCACTTGATTCCTCTGGGAGTCCTTAGCACTTTCTTAACCATAACTCTTGTTGGAGGAGATATGACTCTTTAATTAAGTATGATATATCTTATAGATTTGGAATAAAATTTTAATAATTAAATTTCTGAAACCTATCTTTATGACAAGCCTTAGCTACGATATATCTTATATAGTTTTGAATAGCAACTATACAAAACCAATAGTTGCAGAGTCTTGTCAATTTGCTAAGATCGGTATATCAGTTAAACATTTTTGTCTTAAGTTTCTAGGTTTTACTATTATTTTTCCTTTTACACAATTCACCAATCAAAATAAATAAATTTATGCACCCCACCCTTTGCCACCATATATATAACAGAAGCCAAAAACAAAATCCCTAAAAATTGTGTGTTTGTGGTTGTGTTAATAAATCAAATCCATAAAGGGTATGTTATGAACCAAATTGTTTTTTGATTGAATTGAAAAACAGAATTTTTGAATGCTTGGATTTTAATTCAAATTCAGCATTTCTATTTGAAAATATAAAGAAGGAATGACAGAAACTCACCTTTTGGTGAATTACCAATCCGATTGAATTATTTCATTGGTTGATGAACAAGTCATCGTGATTCCCACCTTCGTCTTCCTCCTCATCTCCTTCTCCTCCTCCTGCCGTCTCAATAACTTTAGCAGCGCCGTACATTAGAGAATGAGGGTTTAGGTACCTACTTCTCTCCTTTATATAACACATTATTTTCTAGGGTTTCTGCCCCCTTTTTATTTCTCATGCCAGAAATACCCCTGTTTTTTTAGGTGAAAATAATAAATAATTATGGTAGAATATACAGAAGAAAACCTGAAGAAGTAAAACAAACACAAAGCACTTGGGGCCAATTTATTTGGATCCCCCCTGCCCTCATTTATTCAATATAAGGTTTCCCTTTCATGTTATTATTTAGACAAAAAGTTCTCATGATTATACTTAGCACACAATATCCTAAGTCCAATAGTATTCTCAATTCAAATATCTCACACACTTATACTTACTTTAATTTATAATTTACTACTATACTTTATATTTTATGAATTTACGAAATTTATAAATTTGGGTATTAAGAATATAAACTTTGAGATTAAAAAAAATTAACAACCTCTTCTATTAGTTTAAAATTTACGTTATTTATATTTTCACAATCAAAAGTGATAGTTCCGCAAGATTTCCTTACATGAATAGTAAGTTCCCATTTAGCGGAGCTGTGTGGTTATATGAAGTACTTTTATGTGTAGTACTTTTTACAAAATTGTTTTTATAAGAAAGTTAAAATAGTAATTTGCCGTATAATTATAAAATTTCTTTAAAATATATTAATAAGAATTATTTTGTAATTTGTGCTTTTACCAAAAGTGCTTCAAGTCAAATGCACAAATTTTCTACTTCAACTAAAGGTGTTCATGAACCCAAATCTAAAAGCATTTTTGAGGAATTACCAAACAAAAACACATAATCGTTTTTAATTCCACCTAAAAGCTCAAATGTGTCCTAGATTCGTGAAGGAGATTATCTGGAAATATCATATTTCACTTGTGAAAATATCAATTCGTTTTTGAAATGTTATACTCGTTTTATTTTCTTAATTTGCTTTAATTTCTTAATATACTACAAAATGAAAAGATTTTTATTTAATCTTGTTTAATTTTCTTCTTAGTATATTTTTCTTCTTATTTTAACTACATTTTAGTTATATTTTAATTCGTGTAAGTGTAGTTTTCTTATGTACAACTTATTAATCCCAAAGTTTCAGTTTCTACTTCTACTACGTTAAATGTGGTAGAAAACTCATACAGGTCTTACAGATTGGCTGATGAACCAAATTTTTCTTAAGCAATTATTAGACAAGGAAGTTATGGAAAATTTCCAAGTGGAACGAAGGAAAAATATACTATAATGAAGTTATGGTAGATTTTTTCATAAAAAGGTGTCAAACGTGAAAAACCCTAGCTTGGTACCCTTTAGGAGCCAAGTGTATGGGTAGTTAACGCTTCTGGAAAATTATTTCTTTCCAGGATAATTGTAGTTGGGTGAAAACGTGAGTCGTGGGCTCGAGAACGATCTCAATCCGACTTCGGATGAGCAAGTTGCGAAGTTTAGAAAATTCGACAATAAAAGCGTCATTTCGGTGAAAAAGTGACTCACGAGGGAGTTTTGAGCCCCTTTCCCGACAAGTTAGAGAATTCTAAAAAACATTCTATCTGGGGGATTTGAAGAATTTGTTACAAAGAAGAAATAGACGCAAGAACGAGCTCATTCCGATATCAGACGAGCAAGTTATGATGTTTCAAAGTAGGCGTGTTGAAATTGTTTGAAACCGAATTTTTTTGAAAATAAAACTTTTTGGCTGAGCAACCTACTTCTCTAATATTTATCAACACAGGGTGTAAATAGGCTGACCACCTATATGCCCGTAAGATATGTCGGTTTATAGATAAATTTCTATTGAAACCTTTTCCGAAACAAATTTTATTAACTTTATGATTTTTATCATGTTACAGAAAGCTCTTCCTAAGCGAATCTTTTGGATTCTTGAATTATTCTTGAATTGAAAAATTAAATATTTGCAATGACCTTACATTAATTTCTTAGGACACAAAAGTCTTCAAAGCCTTTGATCAACAATCCTTTAATCAACTTCTTGAAATTTCACAATAAATAATTTATTACAAAAACTTAAGTCATCATCAAAAAAATAAGGTTAGAATATTAACAAGTCAACACATACTGTAATTGTATAGTTAAAGAACATTGTATTGTATAGAAGAATAGTTAAGTTTAGTTGTGAGTTCATGGATACCTAAAACCCAATATATTCAAGTGAAACACATAATTTATAATTTGAAACTGTATAATTTAAATCAATATGATTTAAAAGCGTACTACCAGGTTGTAAAAGTTGTAGATTCTGGAAATGGAAAGAATTAATGTATTAATTGGTATCAAAGCGAGGTTGTATTCATTATTTTGTGAATAAAGGTTATAAATATTCATATGAATATTGTATAGTAATGCACCAGGTCTGAGGTAACAATTACCCGAATTTGGGGGTGTTGCAACAAATTTATTTGAACCTTATGGTAATCAAGGTGATCAGCCTTTCATATCTGATGAACATATGAAACATGCACTAAGTGCGAATCAATAATCATAGATGTGGAATAATTGTCAATAATTAATCTACTAGTATGCTTGAAACATAATAACTCGAGTTTAAGTTAGGAAAACTTGCCTTGACCGTCGATTACTGCTACGTACTCTAATTTAATCTCTTATGAAAGACCTATCATTTATCAGATTGATCTTTTAATCAGCATATCATATCATACAACAAATCATCTAACATTTAGCTACATAATCACATATTAAATAACACCTTAAACCATCAATATTATTATCGTTATTTGATAATAATAATAATTCAATCATTTTATCAACATCTTAAAACTCTGGCCTAATATTATTAATCATTTAATAGTATTTTAATTCACTTCTTATTATTAATCATTTAATAATATCTTGGTCACTTTCAACTATTATTAATCATGGAATAATATTATAATCCCTTACTAATATTATTAATCATTTAATAATATTTTAATCATTTACTAATATTCAAATCACTTCTTAATATAAATAATAAAGGTCTCACACATTTAAAGATGTAAATATTTTACATCTTGAAACTTAAACCATTTATATTCAATTCTAGAAATATCTTTTACCTTTACTCGCAAATTCGGGATTTAAACAGCTAATACATAGCTTTTATAGTAAAACTCAATTTACTATATTATTTCTTTAATTTAAATAATATTTTTATATCATTTTGTCCATTCACGAGTCAACTCGAACTATTGTCTCATATATAAACATTTCATTTCGCTAACACATTCGCTTTATTTTTTATTTTACGAATATTCACATTTTTGCTATTTATGTGAAACCCCAGATTTTTATGAATAAAGAATTAATTTTCTCGAAATAATTTTTTTATATTATGGTGTGAATTTGAGATAATATTATAGTTGTGGGTAGTAGTTATAAATTTTGCAAAGTATGCAAGTTGTTATATTATATTCCATTGGTCAGGGAATATTCTTTGTGTCGGAAAATATTCGTACGACGGTACAATTATTGGTGGACCCCACAACGGAATTATTGTCGGATTGAGAAAACGACAAAAATATTTTATTGAAAATAACGGCGGAAGTTTTACCGTTGATACTGTTGAACTACTGAGTAGTAAAAGTACAGTAATACGCGTTGTTGCATAGTAGCACACGGTATTGATTATTGATATTTATGTGAGAAGTCGCTCAGTTTGATTCAATTATTGTCGATTAATAATATGAATTATTATAGCGATGATGACGTTTTGTTTTATTCGTATTATTAACGTAATAAAACAGAAACATCTTTTTATATAAAACAGAATACTTTATTAAAGTTATTATATAAATAGAATATATTATATTTTATTATGCATAGTGTTGCATAGTATTTTGCATAATGTTGCTGTAACGCCCCCAAAATCGGAACTATTTTCCTTCCCAATCTTGTGCGTTAATATTATCCTGTTCTAGCTTTAAAACATTATTTAATGTTAAAATAACTAAAAATACGGAATAATTTTTTTTTTCTTTTCATTCATTCATTCCCTGAATCGCAACCTTTACAATTCTGCTTTATACTAGAATCATATTATATGATTTATTTAGTCTGAGTAGATATGAGTATAAATATACAATTCATTCTTTCAAGCATATTCCCTTTTTAGAACAACTAATCTTCATCTATCGAATAATTCAACAATTTACACATCTGTGATTTACACATGAAAATACCATCAAATGATTCAACATAATCTCAACTAAATCACTAGCCTTCTTTTCATGCGCTCCTAATCACGATAGATCGCATCATAGCTTTAACCTGCAAATTAAGCAAGATTGAGCACGACGGCCCAGCAAGTCTAACAGTCTATCATGCATCACATAACACATATGTTCACATTCAGTACATGCATTTATATTCTTGGGGTTCAAGCATATTACATATGCATTATCACATTTATGTCCTGCTGGTAGCAACATACGTACCGTAGCATATACTACGCATGTCCTGTACATGTCATTCATTGCACATATATATTGAGTTCCCCGCCTCAATTCAAGAATTAGTCATAATTTGACATTCGTCATTCCCAAAGCAAATAATGCAGTTCATAGGTAATACATACTTATAAACATAAATCATGTTAACAGTTATCTATAGCAATTATAAGTCCATATAAATAAACTGAGAAACTTGCCTCGAGTGCTGTTTAATGTTATAACTTATCTGCTCGATGATGATCCTACACAAATTGAGTATATATTCATACACACATTAGTTTCACATACTAAATTCGCATACTCAATGTAAACTAATTTATTTACATTAACTATAATCTTTTTGGTCTCGTCATAAAACTATTTCACGTTTCTTTAGAAACTTTCTTTCATTATAACCTTTCTTTTTATGCCAAAAAGGTTCTCTCATTGTTTTAGTATATAAATATTTTACATTTCAAAGCATAAACCATTTATATCTATTTATAGAAATATTTCTTGCCTCTATTTGTAAACTTGGGACTGTATAGTTTATACATGGCTTTTATAGCGTAAACATAGCTTATCTCATCATTTCCTTAACTTGCGTAATTTCCATGCCTTTTTGATAGTTTATGTGCTAAACCATTCTATCGCCACGTATGCGAATGCTTTACTTTATTAATAACTTAACTTTGCATTTTATATCATTGTGTTAGTCCATATACTAACTCATTATATAATTACGTACACGGACGTCTCGTATCATTAATTCATATAGCGTATCCATAGCTCAATGTTTACTCTCGCGAATAAATTGAAATCTCATTTCATATGTATATTAGTTTTATACATGTCCTTTAATAAAATCTTGATTCCGTTTTCATAATCGTCATTTCGAAAACCCTTTTGTTTTCAAATTTTACATTCAATATTAACACATTCAATTCTAATATATAACTCTCTTTATATTTCATTACACCCATAGGCTCCGCATATGTAAACTTACGTTTACATAATACTTTTATTGTTTCTCTTGTATATTGACGAATTTATATTTTAAAAGGCTTCGACACGGCTTTAGCATATCATTACGTTACATGCTTGGTTTATAACCATTCATATCTCATGAATTCTCATACTTTTATATGTAAACTATAGTTTAGCTTACACATCAAATTTATTTATAATTTATAAATTATAAATATTAAATCATTTCACACAATTGTATTATTTCATTTCTATTCCATTTCCATACGCAAAATTATTAAAACCATAGAAGCAAAACACGACGACATCTAAACAGCGGGCACATCCAGAAGCTTGGCCCAGCGTAGCTCGACGTGCTTGGCCTTGGTTGGGCATCCCCAAGTACTCGATGTCCGTTTTGCGATTTTCTAATTCCTAATTCGCTAAATCGATCCCGTCCCAATTTGGATATATTGTAGATACCATAGGGGAATATATTTATAAAATATAAGCCACTCATTTTAGACATCATAGGCAGTCCAAAACAGAACTTAAAAATGCCCAATCATAACAGTTTTTTTAACTTTTTTCCAGCTTTACCCTCTCTCACTAAAACAGTCATAACTAATTCGTTTTAAAACATTTTTGAGCGATTCTTGAGCCCACGCGAAGCTAACTTCCGGGGCTACAACTTTCATTCTTTGACCATTTCCAAATTTAAAACACAGAATTCCAGAAAATTCGTGCAACGTGACTGCCCCGAGTTGATTAAACAGTTTTGACGCGACTACTTTGAACGGTCATAACTCTTTGCTCCGAAGTCGGAATTAGTCCGTTCCGGAGTCCATGGAAAGATTATTCAATGTACTATAATACCTCAAAAGCCCAGAATTTTCTGGATAAATATACTGTCCCCGAATTTATGTTTTAGGGTCAGCAGTCACACAATCTTTCGGACTTTTCGTTTTGTCTCAAAATTGTTTTTCGTTCTAATTTGAGTTGCCCAAACCCTTTAATTATGTACATATAGTGTATATATATGTAGCCTTAGCCTCCTTCTTCTGCAAGATTTTTAACCATTACTTCTCTAGATTACTTATGTTTTAGAGTTAACAAAGTGGCTTGACAAATACGATACCAAGCATGTATCCTTGACTCACCCACTGTTCAAAACAGAGGCCTAAAGGGCTATTATACAAAAACCTCAACTGTTAGTTTTAGCCAAAAAGTGCACCTTGTTTGTATTTAACATACTATAACATTCTCATTACCACCATATATATAATAACATAATTCTAAGTAACCAGTAGCATCCTGAATGATGACTTATCAAGAGTCCTAGCTAGTGCCTCTTAAGGCTATTGCTACTGCTACTTGTTTCTTGTTGCTGTTTACAGCAAAATGCTGCTGCCAATAGGCAGCAACTGTACTCTTTATCTTGGGCCATTTTCGTCTTCAAGTAAGGTAGCTTATACACAACTTATTTCCAGAAATTTATAGATGATATACTCACTTGTTTAGAAAAAGTACTAGCTCACTTGTTTAGATAGTTTAACCCTTCTGGCCGAGAGCTCAAAAGAACTCTCAGCCCCAACCGCACCACTGCTACTACTGCTGCAGTTAGCAGCAGCCCGACGCCCATTATGCCCACTTCGTGGTTCAATTACTTCTAGCTCATCCACCGGATTGTAACCCTTTTTAAACATAGCATATGAGTCTACATTTAGAAGTTATAAACTCTCCGTTTTGGGTTCTTTATGACGCCTAAGACAGTGATCAAGAATAGCTTGACCAACTAGTTTCAATTTTTTTCTTTGGCTTGAAATTTTAATTTCATTCTATCTTGGCATACTCAAACCCTCTAATTATCATTACATATGTTATATAAACCAAGCCCCAAGCTTTTGTTTTGTCAAATAACTGACTTTTAATTAAAACAGTCCACTTGGGACTTTTGTCGAGCATGTGGTATGCACAGTCTAGAACTACTTGTGTCATAGCAATTTGCTTGTATTAGAAAGCTATTTTCATCCTCCTTATTACTCCTCAGCCCAGCCTATCTCCTTGTGCCTAAATGTAGTCCATAACAGTCAAATACATAACCAAATATATTCAAGTAATTGACAACTATTTAGTCTATTTTCTTAACAGTTTTAGTTCTAAATTCCCATAGTTATGTATGTAATCACATGGCTTCTCTATTATTCGATTTGTTACATACAATTAGAAACACATGGCCTTATTCATAGCATACTGGTATCAGTGGTTAAACAAAATAAAAAGGAAACTAATGCACACCAAGCTACATTAAAACATTAACAAAACTAGCAACATAAAACAGCCCCTTTATTTTCTTTTCAGGTCATTCGGCTATTACAGATCACTAGTAGAAAAAAATGGAATGGAAAAGGATTGGAAAGGGCCAGAATTAGCTTACCTTGCTGAGATCTATTGGTGCAGGTTGTTGAACCTTTTCTCCCCTTTTGGTCGAAGCTCTTCCACTCATACTCTATATAGCTGCTACGGTTCTTGCTTAGTATTTTGGGATAGTGACTGAGATTGGTTGCAAAGTTTGGCCATATATTGTTGAGCTTATCTCTCTCTTAATAAACCTACTTGATCTATTGTTGCTCAATCATCATCACCTCTACATGGATACTTTCTGAAACCTCTACCCAACCCCTACATTGGCCCCTACCATGGCCCCTAATCAGCCTCCTCACAGCTCAGCTGATAACCATCAAAGGATAGCAGTCTACTTGGCCCCTAAGAGTAGCCATATCATCACAGCCACCCTATGCCTCTAACTACCTACTAGCCAATTGCTAACTTACTGACTACTAAAGCCAACTAACTGCTCAATTTTATTTGGCTAAAATATCCCTCTTTTTCATTTCATGTGGCTTTCGGATATGGACATCCAAAAAGGTTAGGCATTGATTTTGGTTTGGGCTCAAGGCACTTATCGCATAAGCAATAACTCATACTCTAGAAAATAATAGAGAAGGCTTGTAAGCATACGTAGTGGCATTAATATGGCCCAATAACTTAATATGGACTCTCATTACATATTCATATATATGAATTTTATCTACCATATATATTTAGGCTTGACAAAAATAATTAGCACATACATCAAGATGGCTTTATAAATACCAATGGTAGCACACCAATTTCCTTATTTGTCACTAAATAATACTTTTTGATGAAATTAATTATATTATAATATAATTATTTCATTGATCTCATAGGTAGATTTATGTCAAGAATATTTCCTAACTAAGCCATGTTGGCTTTCCTTTTCATTCTTGATGTTTATATAACATTATATTAATATATATACTATTCTTCTTTTCCTTTAATAAATTGCCCCTACAATTTATAAATATATAATACCAATATATTTATTAAGCATAAGCATCACATATTGTATAGTTCATACTCACTTATGCAATATAATATCATACCACATATTATCTAATAAGAATTTTATTTATTTAATTCTTATTTTAATATTACCCAAAAATTTGGGTTATCACATTCTTTCCCCCTCATAAGGATTCCGTCCCCAGAATCACAATACCGAATCATTTTTAATTGGTTTAGATCTTATTATTTCTCGTAACCTTATCGTTGAATCATTTCAACGTACCATTTCCTTAGATTTTTTTCTTAAAGATTTTAAATAACCCTCTATTTCCATTCTAGGCTTTAAACTTTAACCCTTAATTTAATTATTCAAGATTTTCTAAATTTTCGGGCTGTCACAGTTGCATAGTGTTTGCATAGTAAAAATCTTTTTATATAAATAGAATATATTATATTTTATTTAAAAGATTTTTCTTTAAATATGGACCGTAAGATTAAAGTAAATCAATCTGGACCGTTCATGGATTAGTTACTATGCATTCCATTTTTCTATAAATAGAAGCTCATTCCTTCATTATTTTCTTACGAATTCACTGAACTCTAGAGAGAGAAACTATAGAGAGATAGAAGAAAAGCTTTTGCTACTTAACTTTTCTTCTCCTATATCCAGTTTCTGTTACGGTAAGGGATATTATTCTTTTGTATTCAAGAAGAGAACTTTTGATATTCCATTTCTTTATCGTTCTGTTGGAATAACCTGTATACGCGGGCTACCCTATACTTGGTGACATTCTTCTATTATTCTGTTGGAACATCCTGTCTGTGTGTTTTACACCAGACCTGGTTCCGTCTTTATTATTATTCCGTTGGAACATCATGTCTGTGTGTTTTACACCGGACCTGGTTCCGTCTTTATTACTATTCCGTTGGAACATCCTGTCTGTGTGTTTACACCGGACCTGGTTCTGTTTTTATTATTCTGTTGGAACATCCTGTCGGTGCAAATTTTGCCTGACCTGGTTCCGTTATTATTATTCTGTTGGAATAACCTGTCGATGCGAAGTACCGCATGCATGGTGATTTCTTTTGTTATTCCATTCTTTATTATACTCAGTTGGATAAAACTTTGACTTCTATACTCCATGAAATTAGTAGAATATCCTTGATATTTGTGCTTCATCCAGTATCTTTTCATGGAAATATTCTTCTGATCATTCTTGAATTTTACTCTACAAAGCAGTATCATGTGGACAATTTGGACATTAGTAGTTCTTGGACAAATTAATTCTTGAACTTGTTTTGTTGAATTCTTATATCATTGTCATCATCCTCATGTTTATATTTTTTTGAAAGTCATCTGTGGCTTGTAGTGCATAGATGGACTTGGTATGATTATGACCAGGGATTATTCGGTGTAATCATGACCGTAATATTACAAATGATGTGGAAAAAGTCCTCATTGGCCCGTAGTGCATTGATGGACAGTTTTTGGTATGATTATGGCTATGGATTCTCTTTGGTCGTAGTGCAAAGATGAATTGTTTTATGGCATGATCAGGACCGTTGATGAAAACACGATTATCTTTGGCCCGTAGTGCATGAATAATTCGTGGTCGTGATACTAAAGAATATCCTTGGCCTGTAGTGCAGGGATGATTTAATGATGTGGTTTATTTATTGAGCTGAGTCTCAGCGATAAAAGTGATGAAAAACTTTTTAAATCATAAAAGATAGTAGATTCTATTCTCTACTTGACTCTTTTAATGGATTGCTTGTTCCGCTGCAGTTAAACTTGATGTCTATTATATTTTATCAGTTTAACATTGTTGGAGGCTAATGATAATTTATTCTGCATTATCTTAGTCATAATATTTCTTACTGGGCTAGTTGAGCTCACCCTTTCTTTCACTGTTCTCTACAGGAAATGAGAACATAGCAGGGACTAGTCGGGGAACGGAGTGACGGTCCAGAGGATAGCATTAGTAGTCCTCACTATTCTGTGAAATAATGTATTAATAATTGTAATGAGGACTCTTTTTGAGTTTGTATAATCTCTAGTAGACAATAATTGTATTCAAACTCACAGTTATGTTTTGTCGTATTGTACACGACAGTTGTATTAGTAAGTTGTATTTGAATTATGTACCATGTATCTGACGACCCAAGATGGGTGATGTATACCTAATTTTGGGGGCGTCACAATTTATATATATATATATATATATAATATTTTGTTACATAATTCTCAGCTTAAAAACCTCATTTCGAACCCTGGAAACCTCAAAATATCATTTTTATGGTTAATACAAATTTTTTAAAGGTTTCTAGTCTTTCGTTGCAGCACAAAACAATTTTATAGGCAACCTTAGTTTTTTTTTTGCTTAAATATGTAAATTTGTTTTTATTACATATTTTTATTACTTTATTTATGTCTGAAAGGAAGTTTTCCGGCATAAATATCATTTATAGTCAAGCTGCCCTTCTTTCATTCCCATCCTCAGGTAGGTCAATCTTACACGTCGCCGCTGTTGAAAGAATTCCAGTTCTTAGGATGAAATCACTATTCTGCCAAGGTATGTAATCACTTTCCTTAGTAGTCGAGTGATTATTCTATCTGAACTTAGACAACTACGGGACTACACAATTCTCGCCCCGAAGGACTTCATTAGATTTATTATGATTTATTATTTCACCGGAACGCAATTCGGAATGTCGAATAATGTCAAAATCGCTCGACGCGCCGACGCTCGATGTTCGCTCGTGTAAGAGTTCTAACATGCTCCTTTGCTCATTTTTAATTCTCAAATCATAAGTCATATAACAGCAAAATGTTGGGCATGTTATAGACCTCATGACAAAGTATTTTATAAAAATTTCACACCTTGAAAACAGATCATGAAAACCAATCAAAACATCAAGAAAAAAGCATGCTAGGCAGCTGCCCAGCGGCGAGGCGCCGAACGCCCAACGCGCGTGCACGCTGATGCCGCTGCTCTGTTGCTTAATTATCAAACTAGCTACTTCGCGAATTTCTTATGTGTTGCTCGTTAATCGGATTGATTCCAATTTTGGATATGTTTTTCGCATTACATGAGACAATTTTTAAAAAATATGAAACCCCCATTTCGGGTTCATTAAGCACTCCAAATTATTTGTCAAAAGTGTACTTTCACAACAGTTTTCATTATTTCCCCCAACTTTACCCTCTCTCGCTAAAATAGGCATAACTTTCTCATTTTAAAATATTTTTGAGCGATTCTTGAGCCCACGCGAAGCTAACTTAAGGGACTACAACTTTTATCTATTGACTTTTTTTCAAATGCCTAACACATCAGTCCAAAAAATCTTGTGCAAGGGGACTGCACTGAATTTGTTTTTCAATTTTCGACGCGGCTACTTTAAAATATCATAACTCTTGTTTTAAAACATTTTTTAGCGATTCTTAAGTCCATCTGAAGCTAACTTCTAGGACTACAACTTTCACCTACTGACATTTTTCCAAATTCCGATTAAACTATTTAATATATATATATATATATATATATATATATATAATTTAAATGTTATTTATTTATTTATTTTTTATTTTTACTGGGTATTACAACATATATGTTCAACATTAATTATCTTCAAATAGTTAAATATTACCATAGTCACTCGAATAGTTAAAATCATAGATACAAAATTAAATTAAAGAAGAATACATTGTACTTATTTGCTTGAGTTTCCATTGGGAATACTCATGCTGGTTCACTAGCACCTACTACAGGATTTTGCAAAGCAGAGTGAATGCTATTGCATTTTGTAAGAATACATTATACTTATTTGTTGAAGTTTCCACCGGGAATACTAATGCTGGTTCACTAGCAGCCACCAGATTCTTGCCATGTGGGATGCTTGCTGATGACCACCAACTGGTGTCGGTGGAACCCTATTTTGCAGACCTCCTTGATGAGTTTGAAACCCTATCTTGCACACCTTTAAGTCGTCCATTTTCTGTTCCTTTAAACAGCCGACACCATATTCCTTCTCACACTATAAACAACATGAACGCAATTTTGTATGATCAATAAGCACTTGAAACTTGAGAACACTTGTAAAATTATGAAATTGCTAAGTACCTGATCGCTAATGATTACAGTGCGTGGGCCAAATCCGGATTTGCTGAAATCATGGCCTTTGCAACAATCAAGAGTTAAACAACTACATAAGTACCAAATACTTAATTTACTGGAAAAGAAAGAAAACTAGGAAAAGACAAGGATTGCATATAATCAAAAACCACATTTATCCTACCAGGAATGCATAATAAATAGATAAATGGTTCTCTCTCTTCATCTCTCTAAAGGGAAAAAACATTGCAAAAGAGAGAGAAACAATACTCTACAAATTAAAGCAATAACATATATGGTGCTTGCATGGGAAAAAGAAACAGGAACAATCTGCACCTATATCTCCATAGAATTCAGTTACATCAGAATTCTCTAATTCGTCGATCAATGAAGAAGTGTTTAATTCAAACCTTAGTTGAGTTTCGCTATTAACTTGTGATAAAATGTCTCTGTCGGAATTAACATCAACATTTTCCGGAATTTTTCCACAAACATGTGATGAAAATTCTCATTCAGAATTTTAATCTATTAATTCAAACCAAAATTATTCCTAAATAATTCTTGATTGTTGTTGTTTGGACTTTCCTCGTCACTTGGAAAAACATTCAAATATATATATCTCTAATTATTGCCATAGCGAAATTTTGCCTCCTTTTTTTCCCTCGCTTAAGAATTCATGTGGCATAGATAGCTTTTTATAAAGAAAACTTGGGGAAAGTAAGAAAATTAAAATTAAACAACAAAAGATGTGGAGCCATTTTTAACTTTTCCAAAATGAAAAGATTATTTTGGTTCCAAACTTCCATAAAGAAAAGGAGAGAAGGAAAGAGATTTTAAAAAGGAGAAGAGCTAGTAAATTTATGGAGAGAGAGAGAATGTAGACTTCTACATGAAATAAATGAGCATTTTAATAAGATATGGATAGACATGCTGCTAAAAATGTAAAAAAGAAGTTTACATAACTACATGAAATAAATTAGTTTTTTAAGAAGATATGGATAGACGTGTTGCTGAGACATGTCTTTTTTTATATGATCTAGCTATCATAATATAATGTAAAGACAACTTCTCATATGATTCTTTTCTTCATCTATTCTCACCCACATCATTGTTTGACCTTCCTAAGTGATGTTTATGCTCGACTTGTTCTCTTACCAAAGTTTTACTATACAAAAGTATTAAAACAATGGCTCTCAATAAATTAATGATGATATCCTGATCAAAATAGATATAGTTGCTATACAAAACCTATCTTTATGACAAGACTTGGCGACTAGATATACCGATCTTAGCCTTGATTTGCACTTGATTCCTCTGGGAGTCCTTAGCACTTTCTTAACCATAACTCTTGTTGGAGGAGATATGACTCTTTAATTAAGTATGATATATCTTATAGATTTGGAATAAAATTTTAATAATTAAATTTCTGAAACCTATCTTTATGACAAGCCTTAGCTAAGATATATCTTATATAGTTTTGAATAGCAACTATACAAAACCAATAGTTGCAGAGTCTTGTCAATTTGCTAAGATCGGTATATCAGTTAAACATTTTTGTCTTAAGTTTCTAGGTTTTACTATTATTTTTTCCTTTTATACAATTCACCAATCAAAATAAATAAATTTATGCACCCCACCCTTTGCCACCATATATATAACAGAAGCCAAAAACAAAATCCCTAAAAATTGTGTGTTTGTGGTTGTGTTAATAAATCAAATCCATAAAGGGTATGTTATGAACCAAATTGTTTTTTGATTAAATTGAAAAACAGAATTTTTGAATGCTTGGATTTTAATTCAAATTCAGCATTTCTATTTGAAAATATAAAGAAGGAATGACAGAAACTCACCTTTTGGTGAATTACCAATCCGATTGAATTATTTCATTGGTTGATGAACAAGTCATCGTGATTCCCACCTTCGTCTTCCTCCTCATCTCCTTCTCCTCCTCCTGCCGTCTCAATAACTTTAGCAGCGCCGTACATTAGAGAATGAGGGTTTAGGTACCTACTTCTCTCCTTTATATAACACATTATTTTCTAGGGTTTCTGCCCCCTTTTTATTTCTCATGCCAGAAATACCCCTGTTTTTTTAGGTGAAAATAATAAATAATTATGGTAGAATATACAGAAGAAAACCTGAAGTAAAACAAACACAAAGCACTTGGGGCCAATTTATTTGGATCCCCCCTGCCCTCATTTATTCAATATAAGGTTTCCCTTTCATGTTATTATTTAGACAAAAGTTCTCATGATTATACTTAGCACACAATATCCTAAGTCCAATAGTATTCTCAATTCAAATATCTCACACACTTATACTTACTTTAATTTATAATTTACTAGTATACTTTATATTTTATGAATTTACGAAATTTATAAATTTGGGTATTAAGAATATAAACTTTGAGATTAAAAATAATTAACAACCTCTTCTATTAGTTTAAAATTTACGTTATTTATATTTTCACTATCAAAAGTGATAGTTTAGCGGAGCTGTGTGGAGTGGTGTGGTTATATGAAGTACTTTTAAGTGTAGTACTTTTTACAAAATTGTTTTTATAAGAAAGTTAAAATAGTAATTTGCTGTATAATTATATAAGTTCTTTAAAATATATTAATAAGAATTATTTTGTAATTTGTGCTTTTACCAAAAGTGCTTCAAGTCAAATGCACAAATTTTCTACTTCAACTAAAGGTGTTCTTGAACCCAAATCTAAAAGCATTTTTGAGGAATTACCAAACAAAAACACATAATCGTTTTTAATTCCACCTCAAAGCTCAAATGTGTCCTAGATTCGTGAAGGAGATTATCTGGAAATATCATATTTCACCTGTGAAAATATCAATTCGTTTTTGAAATGTTATACTTGTTTTATTTTCTTAATTTGCTTTAATTTTCTTAATATACTACAAAATGAAAAGATTTTTATTTAATCTTGTTTAATTTTCTTCTTAGTATATTTTTCTTCTTATTTTAACTACATTTTAGTTATATTTTAATTCGTGTAAGTGTAGTTTTCTTATGCATAACTTATTAATCCCAAAGTTTCAGTTTCTACTTCTACTACGTTAAATGTGGTAGAAAACTCATACAGGTCTTACAGATTGGCTGATGAACCAAATTTTTCTTAAGCAATTATTAGACAAGGAAGTTATGGAAAATTTCCAAGTGGAACGAAGGAAAAATATACTATAATGAAGTTATGGTAGATTTTTTCATAAAAAGGTGTCAAGCGTGAAAAACCCTAGCTTGGTACCCTTTAGGAGCCAAGTGTATGGGTAGTTAACGCTTCTGGAAAATTATTTCTTTCCAGGATAATTGTAGTTGGGTGAAAACGTGAGTCGTGTGCTCGAGAACGATCTCTATCCGACTTCGGATGAGCAAGTTACGAAGTTTAGAAAATTCAACAATAAAAGCGTCATTTCGGTGAAAAAGTGACTCACGAGGGAGTTTTGAGCCCATTTCCCGACAAGTTAGAAAATTCTAAAAAACATTCTATCTGGGGGATTTGAAGAATTTGTTACAAAGAAGAAATAGACGCAAGAACGAGCTCATTCCGATATCAGACGAGCAAGTTATGATGTTTCAAAGTGGGCGTGTTGAAATTGTTTTAAACCGAATTTTTTTGAAAATAAAACTTTTGGCTGAGCAACCTACTTCTCTAATATTTATCAACACAGTGTGTAAATAGGCTGACCACCTATATGCCCGTAAGATATGTCGGTTTATAGATAAATTTCTATTGAACCCTTTTCAGAAACAAATTTTATGAACTTTATGATTTTTATCATGTTACAGAAAGCTCTTCCTAAGCGAATCTTTTCGATTCTTGAATTAATCTTGAATTGAAAAATTAAATATTTGCAATGACCTTACATTAATTTCTTAGGACACAAAAGTCTTCAAAGCCTTTGATCAACAATCCTTTAATCAACTTCCTGAAATTTCACGATAAATAATTTATTACAAAAACTTAAGTCATCATCAAAAAAATAAGGTTAGAATATTAACAAGTCAACACATACTGTAATTGTATAGTTAAAGAACATTGTATTGTATAGAAGAATAGTTAAGTTTAGTTGTGAGTTCATGGATACCTAAAACCCAATATATTCAAGTGAAACACATTATTTATAATTTGAAACTGTATAATTTAAATCAATTTGATTTAAAAGCGTACTACCAGGTTGTAAAAGTTGTAGATTCTGGAAATGGAAAGAATTAATGTATTAATTGGTATCAAAGCGAGGTTGTATTCATTATTTTGTGAATAAAAGTTATAAATATTCATATGAATATTGTATAGTAATGCACCAGGTCTGAGGTAACAATTACCCGAATTTGGGGGCGTTACAACAAATTTATTTGAACCTTATGGTAATCAAGGTGATCAGCCTTTCATACCTGATGAACATATGAAACATGCACTAAGTGCGAATCAATAATCATAGATGTGGAATAATTGTCAATAATTAATCTACTAGTATGCTTGAAACATAATAACTCGAGTTTGAGTTAGGAAAACTTGCCTTGACCGTCGATTACTGCTACGTACTCTAATTTAATCTCTTATGAAAGACCTATCATTTATCAGATTGATCTTTTAATCAGCATATCATATCATACAACAAATCATCTAACATTTAGCTACATAATCACAGATTAAATAACACCTTAAACCATCAATATTATTATCGTCATTTGATAATAATAGTTCAATCACTTTATCAACATCTTAAAAATCTCGCCTAATATTATTAATCATTTAATAGTATTTTAATTCACTTCTTATTATTAATCATTTAATAATATCTTGGTCACTTTGAACTATTATTAATCATGGAATAATATTATAATTCCTTACTAATATTATTTATCATTTAATAATATTTTAATCATTTACTAATATTCAAATAACTTCTTAATATAAATAATAAAGGTCTCACACATTTTAAGATGTAAATATTTTACATCTTGAAACTTAAACCATTTATATTCAATTTCAGAAATATCTTTTACCTTTACTCACAAATCCGGGATTTAAATAGCTAATACACAGCTTTTATAGTAAAACTAAATTTACTATATTATTTCTTTAATTTAAATAATATTTTTATATCATTTTGTCCATTCACGAGTCAACTCGAACTATTGTCTCATATATAAACATTTCATTCCGCTAACACATTCGTTTTAATTTTTATTTTACGAATTTTCACATTTTTGCTATTTATATATATATATATATATATATATATAATATTTTGTTACATAATTCTCAGCTTAAAAACCTCATTTCGAACCCTGGAAACCTCAAAATATCATTTTTATGGTTAATACAAATTTTTTAAAGGTTTCTAGTCTTTCGTTGCAGCACGAAACAATTTTATAGGCAACCTTAGTTTTTTTTTTGCTTAAATATGTAATTTTGTTTTTATTACATATTTTTATTACTTTATTTATGTCTGAAAGGAAGTTTTCCGGCATAAATATCATTTATAGTCAAGCTGCCCTTCTTTCATTCCCATCCTCAGGTAGGTCAATCTTACACGTCGCCGCTGTTGAATGAATTCCAGTTCTTAGGATGAAATGACTATTCTGCCAATGTATGTAATCAATTTCCTTAGTAGTCGAGTGATAATTCTATTTGAACTTAGACAACTACGGGACTACACAATTCTCGCCCCGAAGGACTTCATTAGATTTATTATGACTTATTATTTCACCGAAACGCAATTCGAAATGTCGAATAATGTCAAAATCGCTCGACGCGCCGACGCTCGATGTTCGCTCGTTTATGAGTTCTAACATGCTCCTTTGCTCATTTTTAATTCTCAAATCATAAGTCATATAACAGCAAAATGTTGGGCATGTTATAGACCTCATGACAAAGCATTTTATAAAAATTTCACACCGCGAAAACGGATCATGAAAACCAATCAAAACATCAAGCAAAAAGCATGCCAGGCAGCTGCCCAGCAGCGAGGCGCCGCACGCCCAGCGCGCGTGCACGCTGATGCCGCTGCTATGTTGCTTACTTATCAAACTAGCTACTTCGCGAATTTCTCATGTGTTGCTCGTTAATCGGATTGATTCCAATTTTGGATATGTTTTTCGTATTACATGAGACAATTTTTAAAAAATATGAAACCCCCATTTCGGGTTCATTAAGCACTCCAAATAATTTGCCAAAAGTGTACGTTCACAACAGTTTTCATTATTTCCCCCAACTTTACCCTCTCTCTCTAAAATAAGCATAACTTCCTCATTTTAAAACATTTTTGAGCGATTCTTGAGCCCACGCGAAGCTAACTTAAGGGACTACAACTTTTATCTATCGACTTTTTTTCAAATTCCTAACACATCAGTCCAAAAAATCTTGTGCAAAGGGACTGCACTGAATTTGTTTTCCAGTTTCGACGCGTCTACTTTAAAATGTCATAACTCTCGTTTTAAAACATTTTTTAGCGATTCTTAAGTCCACCTGAAGCTAACTTCTAGGACTACAACTTTCACCTACTGACATTTTTTCAAATTCCGATTAAACTATTTTAATATATATATATATATATATATAATTTAAATGTTATTTATTTATGGGATTCCATCCATGGCAACCGGTTGCCATAACAGTACTGTTCTAACAACCATTTTTCTTCCGACCGCTACAAGCTCTCCCGACTGTTAATAAAAAAAAAAAAAAAACACCCCAGCCGGCACACCCTCTTCCTGCTGGGCAGAGCAGACTTCATTTTAATACAAAATGTTCTAATGTTCATTTTAATACAAAATGTTCTAATGAGATAATAATAAGGACTATATTAATAATAATAATAATATATTATAAAATATTAATATTAATAATATAATAATAATATTTTATAATAATAATATTATTAATATTACTATAATAATATTGTATTAATATTAATATTATTAATATTTATAAATTGTATTAATATTAATATTAATACAAAATTTATAAATATTTATATTAATACAAAAATTTTAAATATTAATATTAATACAAAATTTATAAATATTAATACAATATTATTATAGTAATATTAATAATACAATATTATTAATATTAATAATAATATTATGATAAATTTACAAATTTAAGTGATCTATTGAAAATATTTATATAAATATCAATTGTGAAAATATAAATTATGTCACACTTAGATGCCGAAAGGCTATGGAGATATTCCTCTTAAATTAGAGAATCGAACCGTACGATTCCTTATAGTACTAACTGAATTTATTTTTAAATCACATAATAGATAAAATATTATTATATATTATCTGAGTTAAACAAGTATATTTGTTATATCAAGTTGTGCTTAACTAATTAAATTATTATACTTGATAATCATTGCTTAAATTGATTTATTCCTTTTAAATACAAGTATTCGAACACAAAGTCATTTATATAATACTTGTTAAAGAATATATGAGAAACAAGTCCTTTTAATCCATAGAAAACACTCTTTATTATAAAGAATAAATAATTCTTTATAAAATTGTATTAAAATCATTTATCTGCTTGTATAGAAGCATCTTTGATCAACAAAAGCTAAAATGTACTTATTTACTTGTTCAAGAAGCACTTTTCACACAAAATATAAAAGATATTTAAACTTTTATAACAGTGTATAAATTTACATATTTGATTACTTAGAAGCATTATTTAATCTAAGCACAAATTGTTATTTGCTTACTAAGAAGCATATTTTTTTCAAGTATAAAAGTATTTGAACTTTTATAAATATATTTGCTCTTTAATTGATATATGTTTATCTGAGAAGCATCAATCTGTACTAAATCTTATCTGCTTATTTTTTAGAAACAAATTGTTGTAAAATCTTTTGTAAAAAGAAAAAGGGTAGAGTTGATTTATTTTATGTACCTGTGAGAAAGACAAGTAATTCTTCGACCAAGACCAGAGTCTTAGAGAGATCAGCTGAAAGTTGGGTCTCTAGTGAACTTGTGAGGTGAGGAAGATGTTGTTTCAAGACCAGATCATAGAATAGAACTGAACTCAAAAGAAGTACAACTAAGCTTGAGGAGAGAGCTTGTTGTCCAAGACAAATTAGTTGAGAATAGTTGGAAGTTTGTCTATAAAAATTTGTAAAGGCTTCTCCGCCTGTTGAAAGAGTATTTATTACTGATAGTAATAAGATCTCAAGTTCCAAATAGGAACTTAAGACTTGACGTAGCAACATACCAGGGATGTATGTTGTGAACCAGATAAATCTTTGTGCATTGTATGATTTAATTTTTACTGTCTTGCATATTAATTTCTAACACTGCAAATTAATTATCCAAAAATTCAAAAAGGCCTAAGATACTTTTTAATCTATAATAATCTATTCATCAACCCCCCTTCTAGATTATTATTGGACTTTCAATTGGTATCAAAGAAGTGCTCTTTAATTTTTTTATGAGTCTTTTATAATTTTCAAAGAGGTGGGTATCATGAAATATTCACCAAGTGGGAGAATATTAAGATTCACTTATATTTCTATGGTTTCGATTAATGGTCATTACGATAGGGTAGCCAAGGACAATGTGTAATTGGGTTTCAAGATTTATTAGCAATTCGGTCTTGAGTTTTACTAATGTATTGGGTCTTATGGGTTTGAACTCATGTTATAGTTGTTTGGGTTTTCTAGTTATTATAAAACATTGCTTGGTATATGGTGTTGGAAAAAATAGCAATTAACAAGACGAATAATATAATAAATTGGAACAACTTAGCTAGAAAATCGAGGCATGGCGAAGCTATTGTCCTAAAAAGTGATTTCACCCCCACTGATAATTATCACAAGTATAAATGGGTTGCTGACGGTCACTCTCCAGGATTCAACGGCGTAGTCTCTGATCGTGTGTACTCACAAAAGGAGACCTTGGACCAGTCTATGTGGATTGCCCTATGAACAGAGTATTTTGAGAGAAGAAGAGTTTTTATTCACTGTATTTTCTGTGCAGAACAAAAGTCAGTCTATCCAAAGGAGAGGAAGACGTATATTAATGTTGGATTTTAATGAAACTCGGGAGTTACAAAGAGAGACTTGGGAGTTACAATGAGACACTCGGGAGTTACAATGAGACACTCGGGAGTTACAGAAAAACGTCAAAAAGAGTTATGGTACTAAATAAAAAAAATAGGAGTTAGGGATTTAAGCAAAGCAGTGGGCTACCTGGGTGCACCCGCGAGACATAATCCACCGGATCGGGACCCCCCCTACGCGGGCATATCGCGCGCACACACGCACTAAGGTTTTCTGACCGAAAGTCCATGAACCAAGCTTGGCCTAGCCCAATTCTTTAGCCATCCTCATGTGCGCGAGCCCATCTCTATTTCCTCAACCAAGTTACTAAACCCAAGCCAACGTGTACTAATATATTAATAGAAAGTTTTCAAAATAGATGATATTGGACTATGGGAAATTTAGAAATTTTGGAGCATAACCAACAATTCCCCACATGATCCAAATTTATCAAAGAGAGGAAAAATTAAAAGGAAGTAAGAAAGGCAATGGATTTTAGATACATAACGTCGATACCTTGTGGGTTTGAATTGACACTTAGTGGAACAAGCTCATGATTGTAGATTATAGGTGAACTACATTCTTGAACCCATTGTCTATGATACAAACAATTAAACTTGCACACATATCTAAAAAACTTGAATCTACACAAGTCCGCGGTTGGGCGCGTTCTAGGCCATGTGCTATAAGACCCCAACTTTTTGAATAAAGATTAAATTTTCTCGAAATATATTTTTGAATATTATGGTGTGGATTTGATATAATGTTATAGTTGTGGGTAATATTTACAAATTTTGCAAAGTACGCAAGTTGTTATATAATAATCGATTGGTCGGGGAATATTCATTTTAACAGGGAATATTCGTACAACGGCACAATCATTGGTGGACCCCCACAACGGAATTAATGTCGGATTGAAAAAATGATAAAAATACTTTATGAAAATAACGGTGGAAGTTTTACCGTTAACTGTTGAACTACCCGGTAGTAAAAGTACAGTAATACGCGTGGTTGCATAGTAGCACACAGTATTGATTATTGATGCTTACGTAAGAAGTCACTCAGTTATACTCAATTATTGCTACAGTAATTGCTACATCATATATCTCATATTATTGATTCGATTATTGTCATAGTATCCTCTGCATAATATGTTATTTTATTAAATCAATAATTGAGACGACAAAGTTATTCATATTATTAAATTACAATATTTACAATGTCTAGAAGTTCTGTCAAGGAGAGGTTTGGTCACCTAATTGCGCGTCAATAGGGAGAAATTCTTATTAGAAAGCCCCCTCTTTCATATGAACGATCTAGTTGATAAATATTGTGAGTTATAATATTAATGATGAATGTTATTAAAATTGAAGTTGTGTTCGGAGTTGAATTTGGAGACGCAGACGTGATATTTGAGTCCGGAACGATGAAATTAGTAAAAATAGTCTATAAACACAAAATTTTTCGGAATTCACTATTTGGTTAAAAAGTTAACAGTTGACTTTTTTGGAAAAGTCAAACTTTGAAATTTCAAAATTTATATTTTTGATAAAAATGGTTTCATTGTGTTGGAATTATTTGTGTTAGTGAAAATCGACAATTATTTCGATAATAATTAATGTATGGAGGATATATTGACCAATCGGGTATTTAACCGGATAAATGAGCAATTGATTGCTATTATTTCACATGATTATAACTATTTGTTCACATGTGTATACTATTATATCACATTCTTGTTACTATTAGGGGAGTTGATGCAAGATTGATAATACTTGCATGACTAAGTTAAAAATGGAGGTATAGATGGAGGTACTATATTGTAATTCATATTTTCACATGTCTAGAACTATTGATAATACTTCCATGACTAAATTAAAAATAAAGGAAAAGTTGGATGTATTGTATTGTAATTTTTTAAGCCCCAAAACGTGCAATTATCGAAACTATATTTTTCTATAAATAGAAGCTTATTCTTCCTTCATTTCTCACCAACTCACAAAAGCTTTAGAGCGATTATTATAGAGAGAAATTATAGAAAGAAGAAGAGAAGTCTGCTACCTCACTATTCTAGTATCCAGTTTTTCTAAGGTAGGGAGTATTATTTCTTTCTTTTCCATGAAGAGAACTTCTATTGTTCCATTATTTATCATTCTGTTGGAACATCCACTCTGTACGTTTTACGCTGGACCTAGTTCCGTCTTTATTATTCTGTTGGAATATCCTGTCTGTGCGTTTTACGCCGGACCTGATTCCATCTTTATTATTCTGTTGGAATATCCTGTCTGTGCATTTTACGCCAGACCTGATTTCGTTATTTATTATTCTGTTGGAATAACATGTCTATGCGGTCTATCGCATACTTGGTGAAATTCTTTTGTTATTACATTCCTTATTATACTCAGTTGGTTAAAGTTTTGACTTCTATACTCCATAAAATTAGTGGAATATCCTTGATATTTGCGCTTCATCCAATATCTTTTCATGGAAATATTCTTCTGAGCATTCTTGAATTTTACTCTACAAAGCAGTATCATGTTAATAATTTGGACGTTATTAGTTCCTGGATAAATTAATTCTTGAACTTGTTTTATTAAATTCTTATATCATTGTCATCATCCTCATGTTTATAATTTGTTGAAAGTCATTTGTGGCCTATAGTGCATAGATGGACTTGGTATGATTATGACCAGGGATTATTCAGTGTAATCATGACCGTAATGTTACAAATGATGTGGAAAAAGTCCTCATTGGCCCGTAGTGCATTGATGGATAGTTGTTGGCATGATCATGACCATGATTGAATACATAAATATTCTTGGCCCGTAGTGCATGGATAATTATGGTCGTGATACTAAAGAATATCCTTGACCGTAGTGTAGGGGTGATTCGATGATGTGGATTATTTATTAAGCTGAGTCCCAGCGATAAAAGTGATGAAAAACCTTCTAAATCATAAAAGATAGTAGATTTTATTCTCTACTTGACTCTTTTAATGGATTGCTTATTCCGCTGCAGTTAAACTTGATGGTTGTTATATTGTATCAGTTTAACACTGTTGAAGGCTAACGATAATATATTCTGCATTATCTTAGTCATAATATTTCTTGCTGGGCTAGTTGAGCTCACCCTTTTACTTTTATTTTTCTCTTCAGGAAATGAGAACGTAGCAGGGACTAGTCGGGGAACGGAGTGACGGACCAGATGATAGTATTAGTAGTCCTCACTATTCAATGAAATAGTGGAAAATAAATGTAATAATATTGAATTTGAGTTTGTATATTGTCTAGACGAAAATATTTGTATTAAAACTCACAGCTTATGTTTTGTCGTACTTTACACGACAGTTGTATAATTAAGTTATATTTGTATTCTGTACCATGTATTTGACGACTCAGAATAGGTGATGTATACCTAATTTTGGAAGCGTCACTTGTGCCATATCCCAGATTTTCATAAAGGCTCTAGCGAGTTTGCCAAAGAATCTCATAGGAAGCGGCCTACACTTCCACCTTTATATAGGTGAACCCATCAAGTGTATACTGACATACACCACCCTTTAGGGCTATGAGTTTCATTAAAAATCTAAATGAGTCATCCTATCACAATTTGTCAGTAAGCACCACATGCACACAAGAAGGGATATAAATAATTATATTGCTATAATTAAGTAATTACGTGACTACTTGTTACCCATTGAACCCAATTCATGGGATCTCCAATCACATGGGTTGGGTTTCCATTGCGTATTACTTACTCAAGATGTTGGCAATAGTCCCATCCCTCTGGATGCTTCTTGGACACTCTTTTTAATCAATCCCTTTGTAAGCCTTTTCAGACCTCACAAATTCCATGGAAATAACACCGTTTACTGATCAGTCCTCATTCAATTATATGTCTCAAGCGAATGTCTTTGTTTCCCATTATACACATGGTTCATTGTTTGTCCAATAGCAGCTTGAGAATCACACTGCAGAGATATAGAAGGAATTGGTTTTAGACCACAACGGTATGTCTGCCAATAAACTCCTTAGCCACTCTGCTTCTGTACCTGTTAATTCTAATGTAATAAATTTAGATTTCATATTAGATTTAGCAGTACAAGTTTGTTTAGCAGATCTCCAAGAAATAACTCATCCACTTAAAATAAACAAATATTTACTAGTGGAGCTTGTTTCATCATTATCAGATACCCAATTAGCATCACAAAATCCTTCACAAGATCATTGGAGTGCATTGTCACGTCTAATAAGGTATTTAAAAGGAACAGTTAATGTAAGTGTACATTATGCGTATATCTGCTAAGTCTACTAATGACATATGCAATATCAGGTAGAGTACAATTCATTAAGTACATTACACTAATGATTATGGCATCTTCAGTTTGTGCAATATCAATCCCCTTTATGCACATACTAAAGTCACAAGGTGTTCCTAATGACTCTCTATTAAAGAAATTAAATTTCTTAAGAATTACACATAATGAGACTAAGATAAAAATAACTCATGTGCATTTTTATTAATTCTCATGCCAAGAATCAAGTTAATTTTTTATGTCAAATTTAGAGAATAAAAATGTTTTAATAGTTTTCACAACTTTCTCATCAGTACCAAATATCAGCAAATCATCCACATATAAATAAATAATCACATCACAATTTTCATGCTTTGTATCTCATGCATATATCACATTTCTTATGCTTCACATCTTATGTATAATTCACATTTTATACATGCTTCGTCTTTCTCATATTGTAAATTTATACATGCTTGACATCTGATACATGCTCCATAATGCTCATACTTCGTATTTCTTAAATTATATAGTTCACATAGAACAATTAACTTAAATCATCAACATACTATTAATAATTATTATCACATTGTTGCACGAAGTGCACATTAAAACAATTCACAAGAATTTCACATTATGCTGAACATTAGCACATAACAACAAGTATTGAAAAACTTTTTTTAAAATTATCAATAGACCGATCAGCTTTTAACTTCTTTTTAAACACCTAATAGATTTACATTTTAGGCAAAATAACTAGCTCTCATGTATGATTACTCATAATGGATTCGAGTTCACTATTAATGACATTTTTCAAAAGATTGCATCAAATGATTCCATTGCTTCTTCATAAGTTTTAGGGTCACTTCAGTTATCAAAAGTCTATATGCAACACTGTTTGAAACATATGTAGTAAAAATACAAACCATTGTATTATGTCCAATTCCTTTTAAATACTGGTATAGCTACTTTAGCTAGACACCCCCACATTTTAAGATACCCCAAGTTAGGTGCATGTTCCTTCCATAATTGACATGGTAAAGAGTCTATCCTTTTATGTGGAACTCTATTAAAAATTGATTATTCAAAAAAGTAAGTTTCACCCCCACATATTAGAAGATAAGTTAAAGCTAATTAACATAACTTTCATCATATCTTTAAGTGTTCTATTTTTCCTTTCTAACTAATTTTCAATCTCAGTTTTATTTAATAAACATTTCTTCCTAGTTTAACCCGATCTTAAAAGGATCCAACAGGGATAATATAATGACTAGGCCCAATAACTTTAAAACTCAATAATAAGGACCCAATGAACAAATCAAATAAGCAAGCTCAATCTACTCGGCCCAAAGAGGAGAAATATCATGACCCAACATTGCCCCCTAATTTTTTGTTGAACGGAACGTTTAATAGAAAACTAAAAATGGTCCATGATATTTTACTAAAGGTCCATAGTGAGAAGTAATCAAAATGTACCCGTTTACTGTTCATGAGATGAAATGAGAAGAGAATGGAGGCCCAAATCAGAATCATTCTTGTGTTTCTTTGCAAATATATATAATCCCATTTTTTTCTCTTAATCTGGCTAGTGCAGACTTTACGATTATCTCTATTAATAGACTATGGGTCATGCGTACTTTACTTATTGGTATTAAAATTTGATAGTTCAAGACAGAGGTCATAATATAGCCAATATAATACAAAAGAAAATAGGTAAACTCTTGTTGGAAAGATTTTGAGTTTTACACTATCTACCATGGGTACTATTTGAAGAATAACCAAACAGGTTAAATCTTGTCATAGCTTGGATATGTCACCCCCTGATTGATCTCTGTGAAACTATTTGAAATTCAGTAAGGTTACATTCCATTACCTAAACTATAAAATTTTATGCTTTTTTATTTATAATTTGTCCATTATAAGTGAGTGTTATTCAAGAGGAGTTGTTGATGATATCATCCACCCCTCTGTTGATGATATTATGTCTTTGAACTGATTATTTTTTTGAATTAGTGATAATGTGATATCTGAATGATGCTTTGAAAATATTGAAATAGTCGGTTATTATATTTGGTATTCTTTTGTATTTATGCTCTTTTGTTCAGAGAAAGTTCTTAGTTTTTTTATACCTATCTTAATAGCAATTCGCGAAGGGTCCAATTTTTTTTTTTCGCTTTAGGCCCTGAAAAACTCAGGGCCGGCCCTGCAAACAAGAACAATTTAAATCAAGCGGAAATATTGAAATTTCACTATTTAACATCAACAAAAATTCATCAAATAACGTCCAATACCGATAGTTTACATTAATGATGTTTTTCCAAACTTTTAAACATAAATCACTTTTTTTCATAGTTTCTAACTAACTAAAACAACATGTATTCTTGTTAATAACATAAATCACTTTTTAGATTGTTGGAAAAAATAGCAATTAACAAGACGAATAATACAGTAAATTTGAATAACTTAGCTGGAAAACCGAGGCGTAGCGAAGCTACTGTCCTAAAAAGTGATTTCGCCCCCACTGATAATTATCACAAGTACAAATGGGCTGTCAACGATCACTATCCAGGATTCAACGGCGAAGTCTCCGATCGTGTGTACTCACAAAAGGAGACCTTGGACCAGTCTATGTGGATTGTCCGATGAATAGAGTATTTTGAGAGAATAAGAGTTTTTATTCACTGTATTTTCTGTGCCGAACAAAAGTCAGTCTATCCAAAGGAGAGGAAGACATATATTAACGTTAGATTTTAATGAGACTTGGGAGTTACAAAGAGAGACTCGGGAGTTACAATGAGACACTCGGGAGTTACAGAAAAACGTCAAAAAGAGTTATGGTACTAAATAAAAAAAATAGGAGTTAGGGATTTAAGCAAAACAGTGGGCTACCTAGGTGCACCCACGAGACATAATCCACCGGATCGGCACCCCCCCTGCGTGGGCGTATCGCACTAAGGTTTTCTGACCGAAAGTCCATGAACCAAGCTTGGCCTAGCCCAATTCTTTAGCCATTCTCATGTGCGCGAGTCCATCCCTATTTCCACAACCAAGTTACTAAACTCAAGCCAACATGAACTAATATATTCATAGAAAGTTTTCAAAATAGATGATATTGGACTATGTGAAATTTAGAAATTTTGGAGCATAACCAACATATGGATCATTGTGTGAAACATTTTATAAATACATCAGACAAACATGAATAGACAAATTAATGAATCTCAATATATCGTGTATTCTCATTTTTCTATTCTTCATATAATATCTGTGTGAATATTTTTCAGTGGAATTATTTTGTCAAAGATTTGAGGAAAAAAAGGAATATTACTCCCTTCGTCCCAGGATAAAAGTCCTTATTATTATTTGGGGTAGTCCCATATTAAATGTCCATTTTCCTTTAATAACCAAACTTTTACACAATTTTTCCTATTATACCCTTAGCATTAAATATCTCATACTTTTCTTATTCTAATTCTCTCTCAATATTTAATAAGTATAATTAGTTATGTGTTGAAAATATTTTGAATTGAAAAATTAGAAAGTCACTCACTCACCAACATTGGAAATGATTAATGAAATATTATTATGGATAATTTTGTCATTTCATTTCACTTCTTAATATGCATAAAAAATCCACCAAAATTTTTATCCTGGGACAGAGGGAGTATTAGAGTAGACAGCGAGTATGCGGATCATATCGCCGTCTGGCAATAATGCAATCTTCCATCAACTTCGCTACGTCTGTTGGAGGATTGTAGTACAAATTATTCAAGAAATTGATGCTCAATAATGTGATGCAGCATGTCGCTCTTTCTAAATTATTTCATTAACATTGACTAGTATGCATGCACTTGCAAGGCGAGGGCGTTTATTTTTTCTTATTTGATTATTTATTTTAATAAAAAGTTATAGTACATTATATTTAAAATCAACTAACAATTTATAATATAACATGATATTATATTATGATGCATTTTAAAATTTTTGAGAAATATATATATATATATATATATATATATATATATATATAACAAATCTCTATTAATATAATTAATTTTTATAAATTATATAAAATAATAAATAATTAAAAAAATAAAATTATTTAAAACTTTATATATTATGGGAGGAAGAGAGTACTTAAAGTGAGGTAAACTATTTAACACTGAACCTCATGACAAGTTATTGGACCACACGTAACAAGATCAAAGTCCTCAGGTAGTCTTAATTGTTGTCTTATGCCGTCATTGTTGACGAAAAACCTTCCCACCGGCGTCTCTACTATACTGTACTCGACAACTCTTATAGTATCATAGTTTCAAAATTGAAAATCCATATTTCAAATTTTAAAATTTATTTTATAAAAATCTAGAATTACTGCAAAATGATTTATAAAGATATATAATTATTTTCTATTAATTAGAAAACTATTACCAGCAAAACTTCTTTAAGATACTGCGTATATTTCTAATTTTATAGGGTAAGAAGTATTATTATATATGACGTCTTAGATAGATGGCAGTTAGAACGTACATATCTCACTAACCCATTTTGTGCGTTACTAAATTATACTCTCACCGTTTTTAATTATATGAGTTTTATAGATTTTGAAAGTCAATTAAAATTATAAATTTATTGTCTAATAATTCTTAATAAATTATATTAATTTAAAATTTTAATTATGACGCATTTTAAAATTTTTGAGAATATAATTAATTTGTAACAAATCTCTATTAATATAATTAATTTGATACCCCTAATATCCGTGGTTTGGAATATATTGTCAATTTGTACATTATACGTAGTCAATTTGAAGGGTCTATTTTGTGTCTTCAATTGCCTTTTGGCCTGGCATTTTCTGTGTGTTGGGACTTGGGAGTAGAAAATTGCTGTTACTCCTCTTCTTTTAGTGGGTAGACAAGAAAAAGGTCAAGGGAGAAAGTGAATGTCCCATAAAATTGGTACATACTCAGTTAAGAAGAAAATAAAAGCATGACCCAATAATACATAGCCGCCAGACCGATAAAATTAGTATACTCACATGTCTTTTTGTAGTACTATTCTCAAACAATTTATATATGTATTATACTTTGTTCGAAAGTATAAAATTATTATTAATTTTTAAAAATTAATTTAAAATATTTTTAAACTCAAAACAATTCATTAACAATTATAAATATTACAATATGTAATACTTTTTTAGATAATTAAAATTAATGAAAAGTTAAAAATCATGTCAATTTTAAGTTTGAAAATGAGTTTATCTAAAAATTAAAGAATTTCTTTTTCTTATAGTATTAAAAACTTTTAGTATTTCTTCCAACGTGAGTTTTTTTTATTTCTTTTTCGTTTTTAGTACATTTATTTATTAATTCTCGAAATCTTTAAAGTGCATAATATGCAAGATTAATTACTTCTAATTATATTGATCGTTTTTGCTCAAAGTTCCTTTCATATTTACCGTGGAAGGTAAAAATAAAAGTCACTAATGGTTGAAGCCAGTCAATTTCAGTAGTTTTAATGTTGTCTTATGCCGTCATTGTTGACGAAGAACCTTCCCACTGGCGTCTCTACTATAGTCATGTACTCGACAACTCTTATAGTATCTTAGTTTCAAAATTGAACATCCATTTCAAATTTTAAAATTTATTTTATAAAAATCTAAAATTACTGCAAAATGATTTATAAAGATATATAATTATTTTCTATTAATTAGAAAACTATTACCAGAAAAACTTATTTAAGCTACTACGTATATTTCTAATTTTATAGCGTAAGAAGTATTATATATGACGTCTTAGATAGGTGGCAGTTAGAACGTTCATATCTCACTAACCCATTTTGTGCGTTACTAAATTATACTCCCACCGTTTTCAATCATATGACTTTTATAGACTTTGAAAGTCAATTAAAATTATAAATTTATTGTCTGATAATTCTTAACAATTATATTAATTTAAAATTTAAAAAGATCTCAAATTGACTATTTAATTTTTTATATATATATTTTAAAATAGGGGGAGTATTATCTTTTAAAGTATATATGGGTTATAAGTTTAAAATTTAGGTCCGGAGCAAATTTAATAAACTGACTGTTATAAGAAGAAAAATATATATACAGATAGTTAAAAAGAGTATAGTTACAAAAATTTGTCTAACAAAATACAACTGATTTTGAATTTTCCGCTCACCCTAATAAATCATCTGGACCGTTCAAAGTTTGGGATAAATCCCACTGTACACGTAGTGCTGGAGGCACGGAACACATCTAGTTATATAATAAAGCGTAAAAGTAGTTTATCTAGAAAGAAATGATAGAAAATTTCACATAAAACTCTCTTGGTGGTTATTGCGAGAGACGCAGCCGATATGTCATAATTGGAAGTTTGTGAATACGTAGCAGCGGGCATGCACGTGATGGGCAAGTATATATAGTGAACTTATGAGAGACCTAAAGGGTACCAAATCAGTTTAGATATTGCTTCTTGTTTCTGCTCTCGTCTTTGCAGTAACAGAAGGCAAATTAGTGTTCATATTGTCCCTTTGTCTTTGAACAATGGGCAAAGGTGGTTGCTCTATGCCGGTTGCCGGTACTGGTGAGGACAAGAGAGGTGGAAACGAAAATATTTTCAACCGAGTTCCTCATGAAAATCCTCCATTCACCCTATCCGACATAAAGAAAGCGATTCCACCACATTGTTTCAACCGTTCGCTCATTCGCTCTCTCTCTTACCCCTTTTACGACCTCATTGTTTGCTTCCTTCTTTACTACGTCGCCACAAACTACATCCCTCTCCTCCCTAATTATAAACCCCTCTCTTACTTGGCATGGACTGCTTATGTGTATCTTCAAGGTTGTTTGATGTTTGCCATATGGGTCCTAGGCCATGAATGCGGCCACAATGCCTTTAGCGACTACTATTGGGTAAATGACACTGTTGGCTTTATTCTTCATTCTCTTATCCTCGTCCCTTACTTTTCTTTTAAAATTAGCCACCGTCATCACCATGCTAACACTTGTTTCATCGACCGTGATGAAAATCACGTCCCTCTATTCAAGGACACAATTCGGCCACATTACCGTTACGTCAACAACCCACTTGGCCGAGTTTTCGTCATTGCAGTCAACCTTATCGTAGGATATCCTTTATACATGACCCTAAATATCTCTGGACATACATATGATCGGTTTACAAGCCACTTTTACCCGTATAGTCCTATGTATACTGAAAGCGAGCGCGTTCAAGTCTTCTTGTCTAATATTGGTTTACTTGCTGTTGCTTATTTGTTATATCGTTTTGCCCTAGTAAAAGGATTTGCGTGGGTTATGTTAGTATATGGAGCTCCATTACTTGTTTTGTGCGCGTTTCTCGTGCTAGTAGGTTTCCTGCATCACAATCATCTGTCGTCGCCTCACTATGATTCTTCTGAGTGGAACTGGTTGAAGGGAGCTCTAGCCACCATCGATAGGGATTATGGAATCCTAAACAAAGTGTTCCATCACTTAACTGACACCCATGTGCTCCACCATTTGATCTCAACCATCCCTCATTATCATGCAGAGGAGGCCACCAAAGCAATCAAGCCATTGTTAGGGGATTATTATAATTATGATGGCACACCATTCTACAAGGCATTCTGGAGAGAAACCAAGGAATGTGTCTATGTTGAGGCAGATCAGGAAGGTGACAAAACTAAAGGTGTCTACTGGTTCAAAAGCAAACCTAATGTTAAATCTAGCTAGAGATCCACTTAAGTTCACCTTAATTCGTACAAGTCTCTCCTATTATGAACAATAAAGTTGTATTATGAATAAAAAAGGAATCATTTTCCGAAACATTTTGGTTTTGTGAGTCTGAGATCCTTTCGATAAGCTATGTACGTTTGTCTCCAATATATTATGAATAATAAAGTTCTATTATGCTCTACTAATTTTAAATATTATGTATGATAACTTGGAATAACAAAGTTCCTTGGTTAGTATATCTGCTAGTACTTTATCATCTGTACGAACTGGTAACAAACTGATATCTCCCGTTAGAACTCAATTTCTCTCTTATAAAACGATGTTGCACCTCGACATGATTTGTTCTAGCGTGGTAAACTGGATTTTCTGCGAGCATAATTTCACTTTCATTGTCTCAATATAAGCTAACTGGATAGTCCACAATATGATGAAGCTCTCCCATTAATCTTGCTAACCAAGTACTTTCTTGTGCTGCCATTGCTGCTGCTCGATACTCGATCCGCTTCTGTGGTTGACAAAGACACAATTGGTTGTCTCTTGCTACACCATGACACTGCTCCGGATCCAAGAGTAAAGAAATAACCATGTTGTAGATCTTCTTGTAGATTGATCCCCTGCATAGTCAGCATCACAATATCCTTTGAGATTATGCAATCTCCTTCTTTACTGTACATTATACCAGATTCAATGGTCCCTTGTATGTACTTTAGAATTCGGCATGCAGCATCAAGATGAGACTTCTTTGGAGCTTGCATTAACCTGGTTAAAACATTAACAGCTTGAGCAATATCGGGTCTACTTAATGTTATATAGAGTAAGCTCCAAATCAATTGTCGATACACCGTTGGATCTTTGAGGTCTTCTTCATCATCTATTCCAAGTTTAGCATTAACTTCCATTGGAGTGGCACTGATATTTCTCCCAAGCATCCCGAATCTAAGAAGTAAATCCCTTATATATTTTTGTTGTCCCAAAAATATCCCATGCTCATTTCACTCCAATTCAAGCCCAATAAAATGGTGCAATTCTCCTAGCTTTTTCAAGTGAAATTGCACTCCAAGATTAGTTTGGACCATACTAATTTCTTCCTTGTCATCACCTGTTATAATCAGTTCATCAACATATATCAAAATAATAGAGATGAGTGCATCTGTTAATTTTACAAACAAGCTAGAATATGCAATAGTCATAAGTAACCAGCAGCTTGGAGAAAATTTTGTAATTTTTCCAAACCAAGCTCTTGGAGCTGGTTTCAATCCGTAGAGAGCCTTTCCCGATCAATTTCACCATGCAAAAACACATTTTTTTTTACTTTCATTTGTCACAACTTCCATTTTGAACTAGCGGCAAGAGAAAAAAGAACTCGAATCGTAGTAATTTTAGCTACCGGGCTGAATGTCTCCATATTGAAGAGAGAAGCCTCGTGCCATGAGTCACGCCTTGTATCTTTTTATCATTTTATGTCACCATTAGCTTCGATTTTAACTTTATAAACCCATTTGCATGATATGGTTTTCACTCCAGATGGCCTTGGCACACGATCCAACGTCTCATTTTCTTTTGATAGAAGATTGTTTGATAAAACTATTTTTCTTTAGTTTCATTAAATAGAAGTTTATTTTATTTTGGAACAAAAGGAAAATAGTGAGACTATTCAAATTCTATTTAACTTCTAATTATTACTAATATGTAACTTACATAATTAGTACTAATAAGTATAGTTAAATATATAATTGAATAGTTATAATGTAACTTATATATATATGTGTGTTTGTGTATATATAGATACATATATACATATATACATAAGAGAGATATATGTGATATAGAGAAGTTACATGGAAGATATATACAAGTGAACTTTTCTTCTATCTTCTTCATTCTTCTTACAAACAAATAACTACTACAAAGTAGTGTTCATTTGAAATTTTCTGTGAATTGCTATCACGGATTATTCACTAAGGCTTGACATATATCCTGGAAGTATATCGTCTGCAACCCATAGCAAATCGATCGTGGTGGGGGCGATAAAGACCTTAAGTACATGGATCACCCGTGTGTCTTCTACAACAATCTTGTCTCTACGAAGCTACGGTTCTAACAATCTTAAGGTCTTTAAATATTTGTTATAGTCATGATTTTGGTGAGATGGAAGACAACACGGTTTTCAAAGGTAAGTGCCATTTTTCGTGTATCTATTTTATCAATGGAATTTTTATGATAATTAGTAATATATTGAGATATTAAGCTAATTAATTTTATTGATAATTCCTGTTAGAAGATGGATTGTGAAAAAAATGAGTGAAAAAGATTACAATTTACATGTTTGTAAATTGATGTGGAGAAGATGAAGAGTCATCATGGAAAAACACCAAATGTTGATGCTTAGAAATCTTTCAAGAGATTATTTCGTTCTTCGGATTTAATTCCAAAAGGTGTGTTTCTTAACATTAGCCTTTATTTTTATAAATGATAATTGTGTATCATTTTGTATGTGTATATACTTGAAAGTATATGTTTTATGTATTATATCATGTGTAGATGATATTGTATGCTTGATAATTATTTTACCAATATTTTGTTGTAATAAATTAATGAATTAATTTTGTGGGATAAGAAAAGTAATTAAATTTTTGTTCATGATGGAATAAATTTAATTTTGTACATATATATTTTGTTTATAATATTTTATGAGTAGATAAAATATGTGATGTGTATATGTATGTATGAAATTTGAGACAATTATTTTTCTTATACACTAATTGAGATTAATTTATTATGAGAAAGTTATAAAATTTGAGAAGTTTACTTGTCTCTATGTATAACAAATTAGTTGTAAATTAATTTATTTTGAGAATAAAGTAAATTTATGTTCTTCTTGAACAAAATTATGTATAGAAAGTTTGAGGTAATATTTAGTGTGTAATATTACTTGGTATTTGTATGCATGAATTTTGAGATAAATTACTTTGTTTGTGGATAATAAATTAATTATCAACTAATAGTTAGAAGAGATATTGTAGAAGTATATGTGATTGAATAAATCTTGTATACAATGTGATTTTGATGTTGAGAAAACACTTAGAAAATGATATTCGTAGTGTTTTTGGGATAATCATAATTGGTATATGTTGATTTATTTTTATGTCTACTTTTTGTCCAAGAAGTAGTAAATTTTAATGTGATCATATAAATTTTGTATATTCTAATTGAGATAAACATTTTATTTTTGAATTTTTATAAATGTAGTGAAGTTCAAGTATTTCATATTATTAAGATTGTCTTGAATTCTATATTATAAATGTCAAAAGATATATTGTTTATGATATTTCATATCCAAGTTGGGACAAGAAAATACTTAAGGATATGCTAATTCATGTGTGTGAATTTTATTTGCTTTCTACATAAATTAATTTTGTGTGATAAATTGATTTCTTAGAAAGTAAATATTAATTTTTATATTTTATTATATATATACAAATAAATTTGTGCAATATGATGAGTTGTGCTATAATTTGTATATAATAAATTTTATACTATTTACATATAGTCAAGTGTTACGTGTTGGTATACTTGAAAAATGTACATGTATAATTTTATTTTAAGTTCTCATGTTAAATAATTTTTGGATTTGAGATTTTATGTAATTCAGAAAATAAGAGCTTGTTTTCTTATGTGGGGGTATTCTAAAAGATTCTTATGTTGAAGCAATCTATATATAAATAACTAATACATAAAATATACAAGAAATTATTTTTGTTTTGAGAAGTGTTCCTTAATATTCTCATGCGGAAGTAATATTTATAGGAACATTGTCACATAAAATGTCAATTAATCTAAAATTTATTTGAAGTGGTGAGCATAATATTGTGAAGTCAAATTATTCAATGAGATTTCAATTATTTAAAAGTGTAGGGGTGATTCTTTATGATTTTTATTTATAGACTATATTTGGCCTTTGAACTATTTGGAGCATAATTTTATTTGTGTAAGAAATAGTAAGGCTTATGAATTTCTTGTTATGAAATTCAATTTGATTGCGTAGTTCTGTGAAATGAAAGTCTTTGAAACACAAATTTTTGAATAATATTGAAGTGTGAACTTATTTTATTAGCCTAAATATGATCCAAAATATTTATTGTGATTTAGTTCAATAGTGAGATTGAAATTAAGTTATAAATATTCAAGTGGATACATATTAGGTGATAATATGTGTATATTAACCTTGAGATTCTATTGGATATATAATTATTTATATGTTTACACTAACAATATAATTGTATAAACTATAATGTGATAGTTTTTGTGTATATTAATGATATGTTGATCATTTTACATAGTATTGTTAATGTAAACGAGTTTAAGAAATATCTATTTTTGTCTTTATGTTGAAAGACTTGTAAAATAGATGTTATCTTATTATCATGTGAAAACATAGTGAAGATTCCAACTAAACCAATTAAATTGTATTGAGAGACTATACTAAACTAAGTTTGATATACCTTGAGATTGAAGAATTTAATAATTCTTTAATAGTAGTGGTACACTAAAAGTTAATTCTGATATAGCTATTGTAAAGCTGAAGTACACATTCGCTAGTGGGAACGTTGTGTTTGATATGCAATACACGAGATCAGATATTACATACAGTTTAAAACTTAATATACTAATGATTTACATTGGTTTTTGTTAGATCTCTCAATGTTTTAATAGATCACATAAGTGTCACTTATATTTTAGTGAGGAAAATTATAAATTTACAAGTAGGTGATTTTTCACTCAATCTTGGGTTTTGTTTCTTAGATGAGTAAGAAACAAATGTGTATTTCTCATTTCACAATATGAATCTAATGCTATTATTTTATGAGGGAAGTTTAATGGATTAAGGTGTTTGTTAAAACATTGATTGTAGCCTAGTCTAAAGCCTCCTATTTCACAATATTGTGTTAGTGAAATCTTTTATGTAGTACAAATTATTAATCTTGGATTCATAGCTGGTTGTGATCTTGAATAAGTTAGAAAATATTCACAAGTAGGTGAATATATAATTATATTTTTACAAGTAGGTGAATATATTATTACCCTTAGTGAGGGAATAATTTACTTGGAGTAGCAAGTAATACTATTGCTTTATATGATGGAGAAATCAATTGGAATCGAAATTTGTTGTTAAAACATCAAATTGTGGCCACTTCTATTGCTTAGTTCATTATGATGTGATAATGAAATTGTTTTGTATATAGCATATGAGATTACCTTTTATGGTAAGTCATGACATGTTGGTCATAGACATAATTTTTGTTAGATAATTAATACAAGAAGGTATTATAATATTTATCTATGAGAAAGTCAAGTGACGACTTAACTTATCTTTTTACTTAGACTTTGACGAGATCTTAGTAAGTTTAACTACTTGTGATATGGAACTTAAACCACTTTGAGTTAGGGGTGATGGGAACCCAACCTATTCCTAGGTTACCCCTAGTATATAGGTTCAATGGGAAAAACAAGTCATATTTGCTGACTGTGTTACTATCGATGTGGTTCCATATATAGTTTAAGATAGTACGTCTATTGCACGACCGAGGCTGAGTTATACTCTTAACAAAGTTGTTGTGTTCTTAGCAACAGAAACACTTGTGAAACACTTTGCCTGTATGAACTAGAAGTGGAGCCGCTTCTTATAGATGGTTGTGGTTTACTCTCTTAGAGGTTCATGAAACAGGGTATTGCGCATGGCCATATTAGCGCAAAACAATTGAGAATACTCACTGTGGTAGGAGGATTTTGTGTGTGTATGACAATTCCGGTCATATCATATAGAAGTAGAGGTTCAATCTACGGACACTTTCAACTTCGATGTGACTTTGAGTTGTTTACACTAAGAGAATTTTCAATGTTCGTCACACATTCTTTTATGCACACATGCCTTGGAGTTGTTTGATAGAAAGTTGTTTGGATGAAAAGTAGTTTTTCCAAAAAAGTAGGGGATTGATAGAAGATTGTTTGATAAAACTATTTTTCTTTAGTTTCATTAAATAGAAGTTTATTTTATTTTGGAACAAAAGGAAAATAGTGAGACTATTCAAATTCTATTTAACTTCTAATTATTACTAATATGTAACTTACATAATTAGTACTAATAAGTATAGTTAAATATATAATTGAATAGTTATAATGTAACTTATATATATGTGTGTGTTTGTGTATATGATATATACAAATAACTACTACAAAGTAGTGTTCATTTGGAATTTTCTGTGAATTGTTATCACAGATTATTCACCAAGGCTTGACATATATCCTGGAGGTATATCGTCTGCAACCATAGTAAACCGATCGTGGTGGGGGCGATAAAGACCTTAAGGACAGGGATAACCCGTGTCACGTCTTCTACAACAATCTTGACTCTACGAAGCTACGGTTCTAACAATTTCAATGACGTAATTTCTTCCACCATTGTTTTCCTCCAATTAGTTTTATTCTATTGAAGATTACCTATAATGCAAGAGTTTCTATGGCATGTTGCCTGTACTGGTGAGGATGAGATCACAAGAGAGGTGGAAACGAAAATATTTTCAACCGAGTTCCTCATGAAAAACCTCCATTCACCCTATTTGTAACACCCTTTTTCCGAAATAGAAAGAGAGTTTACTTAAAACACAACAAAACTGATGAATTTAATAGTAAAATTCAAAGCCACAAAAGAATAGACAAGTCAACCATAATAAATGTCTAACTGGCTCAAACCACAATCTAAAATAACTATTACAACTCTAAATAAATCAATGTATCTCAATCTAAGAAAATATATCTGCTAGTACTTGATCATCTGTACGAACTGGTAACAAACTGATATCTCCCGTTAGAACTCAATTTCTCTCTTATAAAATGACTAGTAATTGCTCGTGCCTGAAGGCACGGCGTAACGAAATCTGATGTGATAAAATTATGTACTGCAGGTGCACAACGTCTATTGTAGATTTGGCAAGTGCAGGTCGAATCACAGAGACTGGATCAATTATTTAATATATCCTTAATTAATATTTTAGGCAAATTAGAAACAAAAATGGTGGAGAAGATTTATTAACTAAATTATGTAAACTATTAATTAATAACGAAAAGTATTAATGAGAAAAGATACCTAGGAATTAGAATCCACCAAATATTAACATAATAAATAATTTCTTATTTCCTAAATTAATTCCCAAATTACTTTCTCTTCCCTTTAAAAATAATGATTCATATAATTAATATGGGCAAACATAAGTTATGAAAAATTCACAGATTAACTATAACTTATCAAAACCTCGCAAAAAAATAAGAATTATATGCAATTTATGCGAAGGAAAACATGAAGGCAAAAATAATTAGACATTAATTTCTGAACGGAAAGAGAATATTATTATGAAATACCTAATTTCATCATCATCCTAAGTATTAGAAATTTAGCTAGTCTTGGAATAAAAAACAAAACCAAATAATATTAGTACTACTATTTGCATGAAATAAGAAAAATAATTAAAAAGAGAATTTCTATTATATCAATAAAAGAAAGTTACAAATACTCTCTGACAGTAGTACCACGCGTGATTGGAATAAGAAATAGGACACAAGCTCTAAATATATTACTCTTTTCTACACCAGCAAAAAACTAAGAAAAATAAAATAACAGGTGGTGTCCTCATCTCTAAAACAAGAGGACTATTTATAGGGAGAATACATTTGTGCCCTAATTTAAGTTCAGTTTTGTTCCCTTTTTTTCCTCTTGTTTCCTTCTTGACTTCCATCTCTATATAGTAATCATCTAAGAGTCCTTTTTCATCTTTAAAGGTTGGATATAAATCTTTTATTTGCTCCTACAAAACAAAATAAAATGTATTAGTTAAATAAAATAAGTATATAAAACAATAAATATGGGAATATTAAAATCTATAAAAAAATGTGTATATCAAATACCCCCATACCTATCTTTTACTCGTCCTCGAGTAAAATAAAAAGAAAATAAAATAAAACAAAAAAATATACAACCCCATTATCGTAGGAAACACGATTGTACTTAGCATGTACAACAAGCCTTTAAACCCCAAGATTACCCCAAGTGGACGAGTTGTGTCTCGTGAGGGTTTGCAGTGAATATACCCCCTAAGTTTTATTTATTTATTTTATTTTATTTTGTTTCAATTTATTTTATTTTATTTTATTATTTTATTATTTTATTTCAATTGATTTTATTAGTAGGAAAACAAGTAAATGTTACTTAGTATATTTTAATATTGGAAACTAATTAAAATCCATAAATAAAATAAAGCACGACCCACATATATTTTAATTGAAGAATTCTGATAAGACTTTCGTCGGAAATAGAAAATATACCAAATCAGTAAGAACCATCAGGCAAGATAAAGACATAATATTGCAAACATAATTCATATATGCACAACATAAGTAAGGTATTCCAAATAATTAATGCAGACCCAAAATCAGTCCTAATTGAGTCAATTAAGCATATGAGTGAGTAGCCAATTTCATGAATACCCAAAATCAGTCCTACTGAGTCAACTAAGCATATAAGTACCCAAAATTTCTAAACCTAAAATCAGTACACAATATTTCCATTACCCAAATGATCAGTAGCCAATTTCATGAATACATGAAAACATAAATCAGTAGCCATAATACAGCACAATCAGTAGCTAATTTACGAAGCATTTATACTAATTTCCATTAATTTCCCAACTCAGTAGCTAAAATTACACATATACAACACAATTAAAATTCTAAAATTAAAACATAAATTAAACCTAACCTTAATGAGAAATCGTTCTGAAATATAAAAGGGTGGTGGTCGGAGGTGGTGGTTAGAGTGGTGCTCGCAGGTGGTGGTCAGAGGTGGTGCTCGCATGTGGTGGTCGGAGGTGGTGCTCGTAGGTGGTCGATGGAGGTGGCGCAGGTGGTGGTCGGAGGTGGTGGTCGATCGGAGTGATGAGAGATGAGAGAGTGGTGGTTAGAGTGATGAGAAATGAGAGACTGAGAGACTGAGGAGAATGAGAGAGAGATGAGAGACTGAGACGACTAGAGAAAATGATAGGTTTTAAAGCATATTTATGACAGAATTCTGTCGGCCTTAAATCCGTCGACTCTAAGCTAATTTCGACGAACTATTTCGTCGAGAGTAACACATATTTCGTCGACCTTGATATTACGCTAGCGAGAAAGCTTGGCGCCAAGCTGAGGAATTAATTCTTACGGATATCTGTCAAGTATAGCCTAAAGTCGACGGAATTACTATCGACGTAATATTAATTCAATCTTATATTAACCTCGACCGAATACATTTTATCGGATTTAATTCCGTCGAAGATAACATGTTTTATTGTAGTGAAAATTCAAAAATAGTTTGAGTCCAACATGTTATGAAATTGAAAGAAAACTTCTAAATATCCATGGACATTATACATAAGCAAGATTAAATTCAAAATCACACTTTTACTTTATCAAAAATACTCAATCTTTATTTTAGACACCATCCTTCAAAAAAATTAATTCCATGTAAATGCATGTACGTATGTGCATATGATGTAACTCTTAGTAAAGATTTTTACCATGAAAATCAAGCAAAATCAATTTTTTTCTTTTTTTCTTGACTTGTGCAATGTCTCATTTTCTTAGGCTTTTTAGAGTTACCCATTAGAGCGTTGGACCAATGACTCCCAAACCAGTTAGCTTTAGGGCACTAGGTGTAGAGACACCCCTAAGGGCTTACTAACTCGAGTAACAAAGGCCACAAAATTAGATTAGTCAATCTATTTTTATCCATCACACTTTTCAGCGTAATATCGATGCTTCTTGAAGCTTGGATACCCAGTTATTTCGTTTAATGGACAATATTGAAGCAGTTATTTTTTTCAACTTTTTTCTTCTTTTTTCTTAAATTTTTTTTGAAATTTCTCAAATCATAGTTTATATCCACAACTAAGAGTTAGTGCAAATGGGTAGTGTAAAAATGCTTATGAAATCAATTTTATTCAATATGGTGTTTCGAACCAAGATTTCGTACCTTATCATAGATTCAAGAGTTCTAAATCTTTCAATCACTCATGAGTTTTGCTCCACAAACACTTATTAGAATTAATTCAATCCATAGAAAGTCAAACAATTTTTTTTTGTTTTTTACTATATTTTCCTAAAAAGAGAAAAAAATCAAATACAATAATACAAACAAACTCCCCCCATACCTAAAACATTCATTGTCTTCAATGTGCAAATAAAAAATAGAGAACAAAGATATGAAAGAATTATACCTTGTACGATGGGGCAGAAACCGGATGACAATATTGTACAAAAGAAAAATATACGTACAAACTTGCAAATACAAGTGTAGTGCCAGTCATGCTGAATCAGGTGGGTCAACAAATTATATAATTACCTCCTCTAGTTCGGTCGGCATTTCTAAAAACGGGTTTGAGTCGTTGACCATTGCACTTTGAAAATTTCACCACTCTTTGGATTTTCAATATCGACTGCCCCATGAGAGTAAACTACCTTCACTACAAAAGATCCATCCCATCTAGAACGCAATTTGCCAAGAAATAAATATAGCCTAGAATTATACAAGAGAACTTTTTAACCAGGTGGAAATGATTTTCTCAAAATTGATTTATCATGAAACACTTTTGTACTTTCCTTATAAATTTTAGCATTTTCATAAGCATCGTTCCTAATCTCATCTAACTCAGCTAATTGCAATTTTCTATGACTCCCACTAGTGGACATATCAAAATTCAATTGTTTTATGGCCCACAAAGCACGATGTTCAAGTTCAACAGGTAAGTGAAAACCTTTCCCAAACACAAGCCTATACGGTGACATTCCTAAATTAGTCTTAAAGGCAGTACGGTAAGTCCACAATATATCTAACACTTTTAGAGACCAGTATTTTCTATAAGACCCCAACTTTTATAAATAAAGATGATTTTCTATAAATATCATTTTTTAATATTATGGAATGAATTTGATATAATGTTATAGTTGTGGGTAATATTTATAAATTTTGCAAAGTACGCAAGTTGTTAAATAATATTCGATTGGTCGAAGAATATTCGTTTTAAAAGGGAATATTCGTACAACGGCACAATCATTGGTGGACCCCACAACAAAATTATTGTCGGATTGAGAAAACGACAAAAATACTTTATGAAAATAACGGCGAAAGTTTTACCGTTAACTGTTGAAACACCCGGTGTTAAAAGTACAGTAATACGCGTAGTTGTACAGTAGCACAAGGTATTGATTATTGATGCTTACGTGAGAAGTCACTCAGTTTTGTTCAATTACTGTTACAGTAATTGCTGCATAGTATCTCACGTTATTTAATTCAATTATTGTCAATATTTTATAATCAATAATTGAGATAACAAGGTTATTAATATTATTATTTGCAATATTAACGATGTCTAGAAGTTCTGTTAATGAGAGGTTTGGTCACCTAATTGCGCGCCAATAGGGAAAAATTCTTATTGGAAAGCCCCCTCTTTCCTGGGAACGACCTGGTCGATTAATATTGTGAATTGTAATAATGGTGATAAAGTTTGTTTTATTAGTATTATTAATGTAATAAAACAGAAAAACTTTTTATATAAAACAGAATACTTTTATAAAGTTATTCATTTTATTAGACTAATAGTAAAATCTTTTTATATAAAACAAAATACTTTTATAAAGTTATTTATTTTATTAGACAATAATTAGAATATATTATATTTTATTATGCATAGTGTTTGCATAGTGCCTGCATAATGTTTGTATAGTAAAATCTTTTATAAAGTTATTCATTTTATTAGATTATAAATAGAATATATTATATTTTATTTAAAAGATTTTGCTTTAAATATGGACCGTCAAATTAAAGTAAATCAATCTGGACCGTTTATGAGTTAGTTACTATGCAGTCCATTCTTCTATAAATAGAAGCTCATTCCTTCATTATTTCTTACGAATTCATTGAAACTCTAGAGAGAGAAATTATAAAGAAACTATAGAAAAGTATTCTGCTACTTCTCTACTTTTATATTCAGTGTATTTTACGGTAAGGGGTATTATTTTTTTTGTATTCATGAAGAGAACTTCTGTTATTCTATTCTTTATTATTCTGCTGGAATAACCAGTATACACGGATTACCCTATACTTGGTGACATTCTTCTATTATTCCGTCTTTATTATTATTTTGTTGGAATATCCTGTCTGTGCGTTTTACGCCGGACCTGGTTCCGTCTTTATTATTATTCTATTGGAATATCCTGTCTGTGAGTTTTACGCCGGACCTGATTCTGTCTGTATTATTCTGTTGGAACTTTCTGTCGGTGCAAATTTCGCCTGACCTGGTTTCGTTACTTATTATTTTGTTGGAATAACCTGTCTATGCAAAGTACCGCATGCATGGTGATTTCTTTTGTTATTCCATTCGTTATTATACCCAATTGTTTAAAGTTTTGAATTCTATACTCCATGAAATTAGTGGAATATCCTTGATATTTGCGCTTCATCCAGTATCTTTTCATGAAAATATTCTTCTGAGCATTCTTGAATTTTACTCTACAAAGCAGTATCATGTTGACAATTTGGACGTTATTAGTTCCTAAATAAATTAATTCTTGAACTTGTTTTATTGAATTCTTATATCATTGTCATCATCCTCATGTTTATATTATGTTGAAAGTCATTTGTGGCCTGTAGTGCATAGATGGACTTGGTATGATTATGACCAGGGATTATTCGGTGTAATCATGACCGTAATATTACAAATGATGTGAAAAAAGTCCTCATTGGCTCGTAGTGCATTGATGGACAGTTGTTGGCATGATCATGACCATTGATGAATACACGAATATCCTTGGCTGTGGTGCATGAATAATTTGTGGTTGTGATACTAATGAATATCCTTGGCCGTAGTGTAGGGATGATGTGGATTATTTATTAAGCTGAGTCTCAGCGATAAAAGTCATGAAAAACCATTTAAATCGTAGAAGATAGTAGATTTTATTCTCTACTTGACTCTTCTAATGGATTGCTTGTTCCGCTGCAGTTAAACTTGATGTTTGTTATATTGTATCAGTTAAACATTGTTTAAGGCTAATGATAATTTATTCTGCATTATCTTAGTCATAATATTTCTTACTGGGCTAGTTGAGCTCACCCTTTCATTCACTGTTCTCTTCAGGAAATGAGAATATAGCTGGGACGAGTCGGGGAACGGAGTGATGAACCAGATGATAGTATTAGTAGTCCTCACTATTCTGTTAAATAGTGTGACAATAAATGTAATGAGGACTTATTCTGAGAGTGGATATTATCTAGAAGACAGTATTTGTATTAAAACTCACAGCTCTCTTGTTGTATATTAACGATTGTATTTGTATTTTGTACCATGTATTTGGTGACTCAGAATAGGTGATGTATACCTATTTTGGGGGCGTCACATTTTATATTGGAACTCACCATTTTTTCCAAGAATTATTTTGTTTGCCTATTTGAGACTTCTACCTGACCACTTGTTTGAGGGTGATATGATGTTGCAAGCTTGTGGGTGATGGAATACTTTTTTAGCAAGGATACAAAAGGCTGATCGCGAAAATGTTTTCCTTGATCATTGATTATGGCCCTATGTTGGAATAACCTGTTTATACGAAGTACCGCATGCATGGTGATTTCTTTTGTTATTCCATTGTTTATTATACTTAGTTGGTTAAAGTTTTGACTTCTATACTCCATGAAATTAGTGGAACATCCTTGATATTTGCGCTTCATCCAGTATCTTTTCATGGAAATATTCTTCTGAGCATTCTTGAATTTTACTCTACAAAGCAGTATCATGTTGACAATTTGGACATTATTAGTTCCTCGATAAATTAATTCTTGAACTTGTTTTATTGAATTCTTATATCATTGTCATCATCCTCATGTTTATAATTTTTGAAAGTCATCTGTGGCCTGTAGTGCATAGATGGACTTGGTATGATTATGACCAGGGATTATTCGGTGTAATCATGACCGTAATATTACAAATGATGTGGTAAAAGTCCTCATTGGCCCGTAGTGCATTGATGGACAGTTGTTGGCATGATCATGACCATTAATGAATACACAAATATTCTTGGCCCGTAGTGCGTGGATAATTGTGGTCGTGATACTAAAGAATATCATTGGCCATAGTGCGGGGGTGATTCGATGATGTGGATTATTTATTAAGCTGAGTCACAGAGATAAAAGTGATAAAAAAACCTTTTAAATCATAAAAGATAGTAGATTTTATTCTCTACTTGACTCTTTTAATGGATTGCTTGTTCCGCTGCAGTTAAACTTGATGTTTGTTATATTATATCAGTTTAACACTGTTTAAGGCTAATGATAATTTATTCTGCATTATCTTAGTCATAATATTTCTTACTGGGCTAGTTGAGCTCACCCTTTCTTTCACTGTTCTCTTTAGGAAATGAGAACGTAGCGGGGATTAGTCGGGGAACAGAGTGATGGTCCTAGATGGTGCATTAGTAGTCCTCAGTATTCTGTGAAATAATGTGATAATAAATGTAATGAGGACTCCATTGAGTTTGTATACTCTTTAGAGGACAATATTTGTATTCAAACTCACAGTTTATATTTTGTCGTATTGTACACGACAGTTGTATTATCAAGTTGTATTTGAATTCTGTACCATATACTTGGCGACTCAAGATGGGTGATGTATACCTAATTTTTGGGGCGTCACACCGACAGTTAACCAACTATATTGGCAGGTCTAATCTATATACATCTAATGAGTCATTTTTCACTTAATTGTTTAACTTCTAGACATGTTGAATATTGGCTTCTATTTTGGTTAATGGTCCTCACCCATTAATGGGTCAAAGGAACATATCACCAACTCTCTCATTAAACTCTCATTAATGTTACTCCCTCCGATTTTGGCTATAAAAGGCAGCAGATGGAAGGAAGGATAGACACACCAAATGAAACAACCCGGGTCAAATCCCGAGTCCGGAACAAATCTCGGGTCAAATCCCAAGTACGAATCGAATCAAATTCATCAAAATAAGGCCTCAAACTACTGTCCCAATAGTATCTTCCTGGGTCATCTTAGCCCACCACAGGCTCCCAAAAGGTCATGACTTGAAGATACTATTGGTAGTAACTTATTTCCTTATATGCAGACAAATTTTTCACCTATCTTTCGATGTGGTACTGGGGTGTTTCAAACTCCCCCACTTAAATTTCTAACGTCCCCGTCAGAACCGATCACACACACGGTCCAAAGATCTTTGCCTCTGTATCCATTGTGGGATAATACCAGCTGGCTTCGTGTCCCCACCTCTGGACCTCCATCTCTCCATTGTGGGATAATATCACCAGCCTTCGTGTCCCCTCCTCCGGCAACCCGATCGGATGACCAGACCTGAGCTTTCGAGAGTCGGCTCTGATACCATATGAAATAACCCGGGTCAAATCCCGAGTCTAGAACAAATCTCGGGTCAAATCCCAAGTCCGAATCGAATCAAATCCATCAAAATAAGGCATCAAACTACTGTCCCAATAGTATCTTCTTGGGTCATCTTAGCCCACCACAGGCTCCCAAAAGGTCATGACTTGAAGGTACTATTGGTAGTAACTTATTTCCTTATATGCAGACAAATTTTTCCCCTATCTTTCGATGTGGGACTGGGGTGTTACACCAAAATTCATAGAGCATCTCTTAGAGAGAAAAGAGAACAAATCTCTAGTTTGAGTGTCAAAGAGAGTTAGAGAGTGAGAAGCTCAGTTAGAGCATTCTGAGAGTGAGGGTGTATAGAGAAATAAACAGTTAGTTTATTTCCCAGTTAAAGTTTGTAATCTCCATATTATTTTCATAGTGAATTTCTGAGATCTCATCCTGTAGTTTTTCCCAGTTGGATTTCCGCAAAAAAATTCTGGTGTTATTATTTTATATCTTATACAATAGTGTGTTTGTATTTATCTTAGGATATTTATGTGAGCCTAATTTCTCAACAAGACATATCTACTTTCTTCTTCATGCAAGTTTCTTAAAATTTTATTAATGAAAATTGCCTCTGTCTAATGTAGGGTCAAAGTAGTATATATATATATATATATATATATATATATATATATATATATATATATATATACATATATGTTCCCATTGAAGAACTCTTTCTTTGTAGCTCTTTCCTCATGACAAGTCCTCCACATCTAAGGATGCATGCTAGTGGACAATTCACTTAGATCTCACACCATATTACCCCCAAAAGGTTCAAACCTCCTAAGGCCAGATCAACATTACTACTAAATGTTAGAAATTAAATCGACGCAAATTAAACAACACAATAAAGAGAGGAAAAATCTTTAAAGTAAACACTACATGTCAAACTCTGAATCTCCACTATATCAATAAGAACTTACAATAATCATCTCAAGTTTTACGCCCTAAAACTTGAGGTTACACAATACCACGGCAACACAATTTTTTGCACGGAATAAAAATTGCAAATTAAAACCCTCCCTCGCACAATACAACTTTTTTGCACATAATATAAAAGTTACAATAAGTCTTATCCCTCGCACAAACACAAAACTCACACACCAATGCAATTTCTCTTCACTTAGGTCAATCATTCTTAAAACCCTAGAAACAACTTAATTTTAGGTCAATCAGAGCCATCACAATCTCCATCTCCTCCTCTTCCTTCAACTTTCTTCTCCTTATGCAGTTTTGACCACGGCGATCGAAGATTTTTCACCTTTGGGCCATGTTTTCTGCACATTAAATTCTACAAGATTACGTAAGAGTAATGCTCATACACATATTTTTTGTAGTAAATTCTACAAGTTTCATGTCTATGAAGTATGTACCAAAGTGAGAGAGAAATTGAGTAGTAGATCGTAAAAGCAGAAGAAGAAAACATATTATCCATATTTATTTTTCAGTGTATCAGACAAAGAAAGGAAAATAGACCATTTTCCATCAGAAAAACTTTTTTTCCAAAAAACAGACCCTAGCCTTGGCTTTTGAATTCGGTTTTCAACCAACAAATCTTAAATTTCAATTGCCCAGATCCAATTAGGAGTAAGCATTCGGTTATAACCGAATCAAAATGGCTATTCGGTTATAACCGAAAACCGAATTATAGCTAATTCTACTATCTGAAATGCTACCCGAAATTTGAAACTAACCGAATTACCGAATTGTAAATTCGAATATTCGGGTAATAACCGAACCTGTGCTTAAAATTAAAAATAAGAATAAAGCAATTAAGCAACAGACTACAAAGTAACTTAAGTACTTAAATGTTAACATCCAACATGCCAACATAAAATTTATGACACAGACAGCAGCAAGTCAGCAACAAGCCAACAAATACAGTTATACAGTAGCAAATACAGTTATACAACAGCAAGTTAGCAACAAGCCAACGAAGTAAACAGGCAGCATGACTCCATGGGATTCCCACTTTCCCAGCAACAAGCCAACAAGCAACAGGCAGCAACAACAAGAAGCCAACACAGAAACAGCAAGAAGCAAGCAAGAGATATCTCAGTAACTGCAGTTAGGTAGTAGATGACAGTTAGGTAGTGAAGAATGATGTTTGATCTTTAGTAGTTGTGCTAATTATTTGAAGCTATCATTATCATTATCTTTGTACTCAGTTCTTTGGGGCAGTTGGTTGTTCTAATTTATTAACAATCCGAGCACAAGTTTACATGGCAGCTGGCAGGTTAGTGAAACAATTTCAACCCCAAATTTGTGCTAGATTGTAATTTTGATTATTAAGCCAACAGAGTTCATTAGTACTCCAAATAGTGAAGGACTGCAACATGATAAACATAAGCAAAAGTGGGCAGCTTTGAGCTAACAAGAAAACTAAGCATATTAGTACACTTTTCAAAAATAGAATTGAAAAAAAAAAGGGAAAAACAAGGGGTTGGTACAAGAAAGCAAGACACTGCAACTATACATATTAAACAAAAAAGAATGCTAGAAAGAATATAAGGAACCTCAAACAGTGTATTCACTAGCTAAAAGTTGAACTGTCTAAACAATGCAATAGCAAGTACGTAAATTTACTAACTTCTTTTGTTGAATTTACCTCATTAATTAAGTTGAGTCGTGGTTCTCGTGGAAACATTGGCATCATTAGTAGCAATGCCCAACTTGGAAATTGCTGAAAAATGAAAAAAAAAATTAAACACATTATTTTTATAAATTGTATTATTAGTTCAATAAAATAAACATAAACAATAATTATTACCACACTCAAGTTGGTCGGCAAAGTCATTATCTTCCTCCACATCAATGCAATTCTTCTTTTTAATCCAATCTTGAGCACATATGAGAGCTTCCACCATATGAGGAGACAATGAACTCCTAAATAAATGAAGAATGTGCCCCCTGCTAAATGCGAATTCCGAAGCAACAGTAGAAATGGGAATAGCCAATACATCACGGGCAATACGTGCAAGGATGGGGAATCTTGCACTATTAGCTTTCCACCACACCAAAATATCGAAAGACTCATCGGCTTGTTCCACATCTTCACTTAAATATTTGTCCAACCCCGATTTTTCTCTAAGTATCACTCCGGTCTGATGCTTTTTGAACTTATCCATTAGTCTATTTGTATTTTGGGATTCCATTGAATTAGAACCTTGAGATGACAGGTTACTTAAACTTGATGTGCCACTTGGACCACTTTCTTGTGTTGGATACTTTTTTTTGTACTCGTTAAATAAATTTTCCATTGTTTTCTTCACACCATCGGCAATCTCTATCCCCATGGCCCTATTACTTGTTTGATATTTTAAATCCCTATCTTAATTATCAATATCAAAATGAAGATCTACTCCCATACCTTCCAACGGATCGTCAACTTCAATTTCATCATCTCCATACATTTCGTCCAAACCAAATTGAACAAAACTCAACTTAGACCAAGGATCAAGCACAATGGGAATATACAACAACATATTCATCTTTGTAACATTTCCCCAATACTTATCATATTTTCTTTTCATTGCCTTGACCATTTGTTTCAATTCTATATCACTGCTTCTTTCCCACTCACTCAAAATAATATAAGTTTCACTTATTTCATGAAATGCATTATTTGATGTGACATAAGATGAGCCTGAAATACCCACAGTGAGATTATAAAAATGTTCTAAGAATCTCACAAACAATTTAGCCATATTCCAATCCGAGTCCGTTGGAATATCTTGGCCCCCCATCTCTTTTACAAAGCCACGATCTTCAAATCCAAATCGATCAAAAGCTTCTTTGTACTTTAAGGCCGAACTTAACATCAAGTAAGTAGAGTTCCATCTAGTTGGACAATCTAGACTTAAGCCTTTCTTATCTTGAAGATCACAATACTCAATACAGTCCTTAAATGACTTGACCCTAGCCGGGGATTGTTTTGCATACTTCACTGCACGCCTAACATTCTCAACAGATTTCTCAATCAACTTCAACCCATCATTCATAACAAGATTAATAATGTGAGCTATACATCTCATGTGAATGAACTTACCACCCAAGACATTGGTTTTCCAAGATGCACATCTCTCTCTCAAGTAAGCAGTTGTCGTATCATTTGAGCTAGCATTATCTACAGTGAGTGTCATAACTTTAGAAAGTCCTCACTCCTTTAGACAAGACTCAACCATTTCCCCAATGTCCTTCCCCTTATGACTTGTGATGGTTCGAAAATTTAAGATTTTTTTATGCAATTTCCAATTTTCATCAATAAAATGGGCAGTAACACACATATAATTCAAGCGTTGATTGGAAGTCCAAGAATCAGTAGTGAGGCAAACACGTTCACAATTTTTTCTAAGGAATGTTTTTAGCTTAATTTTTTCATTATCATACAAACGATTGCAATCTCTAGCAAATGTAAAACGTGAAGGCAACTGAAACCTAGGACATGCAGCTTGTATAGGTCGTTTAAAACCATCTTTCTCAACATGTTTGAAAGGAAGTTTGTAATGACTCCGAAAATCCTATGTAATATTCAATTAATATAATGTCTAATTTTGTGTAATAATTTTTTTTTGTTTTGTTTTGTTACTTCTTATTGTGACAAAATTTCTATTTATTAGATTAGTAAGTATCCTAGGTTATGAATGGAAAATAGAGTGACGTTGATATAATATATATAAACATCAAGAATGAAAAGAAAAGCCAACATGGCTTAGTTATGAAATATTCTTGACATGAAGCTACATTTGTGTATTGAGCATAATTATACGGTGAAAGAAGTTATTTCATTAAAAAAAAAAAAAGTATTAGTTGGTGATAAATGAAATTCATGATGTTCTGTCAAGAATTATTAAAAATATATGGAATCACTAAATTTGATAATGGGAGTGCTATTTTGTTAGCCTAACTAAAATTGGGTAAATAAGAGATGTTGAATATTAATAGTCCACATTTTAATACAGGACTCCTTTAACTGCTATGTAGACTTGCAAGTCATTTTTGGGTCTATTGCCTATTTACATGTTGTAAGCCCAAGTTAAATCTAATCTTTGCCTTATGTCCTAGCCCATCTGAAGTTTAAGTTAGAGGGGTTGTTAAGCCCAAATAAAATAAATAGGGAGGTAATTAGATGTATTAGTAACATTAGATAATTAGTTAACAAGTAATGCAGGTCCAAGTTACTTCCTAGTTGGTTAAATTAGCTCAGCTAGCAGACAACCAGCAAGTAAGACAGAACTGCAAAGGATAAGGTGTAGCAGGTGCTATGGGCTGGTAGGGTGGCGGTATAGGAGCTACTACAATGCAGTCTAACTGCTAGATGTACTGGAGTGTATGCTAGGGATGGGACAACTAGAGATGATGTAGTTAACAGTAGAAGGAGCCAGGCTCAGCCATAAAAGGGCCAAGCTTATTGCCGAATTCAGCTTCATTACTTGGCAGAAACTATAAGCTATACCAACTATATAGAGAGTGAGTGGGAAAAGTTTCGGTTAAGAAGAAGAACTAAGCAGCTTCAACCACTGTTAATATTCGAAGAACAAGGTAAGCCAATTCAGGCCCTCAATCCTTTTTCCAGTCGTTCATGTTCCTTTAAGTGTTAGCAATTAGACTGTTAGTGGCTAAGTATCATAAATAATAGACTCAAAGACTGCTATATGGATGCTATGCTGCTATTTTAACTGACTGTTAACATGATAGGTGTTGAGTAGTTATATTAAATTGACTGCTATGCTATGGCTATGATAGTATGGACTGAACTTAGGCACAAGGAGATAAGTTGGGCTGAGGAGTAATAAGGATGACAAAATTGGCTTTCTTACACAAGTAAATGTCTATGACATATGTAATTTGAAACTGTGCACATCACATGCTCGACGTAAGTTCCAAGTGGACTGCCTTAAGTAAAAGTCAAGTATTAGACTCAAACAAGGTTGGAAATTATTCATGTATTACCTATACTTATAATTTACAAGTTGAGCCTATTAGGAGGAGAAGGAATTCGGACTTATGTCAAAATAAAGAATTAAGAAAGTTAGTATGTCAACCCCTTTGCACACTGATTTGAGTCATTCTATGGGGACTGCCACGATTGTGTTGCAAGTCTAAAGGTAATTTTAGGTATTAATATATCTAAAATTCAAGTATAACTAAGTTTTTGTCTTAAAGACTAAGACTTGAAAGAAAAAGAATCTGAGGAAGGGTGGCTGTTGTACAAGGTAGTAGCAGTGATAGCAGTTGACTGCTAACCACTGTGTTAGCAGTTAGATCTGTGGGTCAAGCATAGTATATCAAGGTTAACCAAAAAGTTTACAAAATATATCAAGTTGAGGGCTGGGCTAGGGTCTTAAAAACTGTTGTCCATGGCAGCAGTGGTTGCCACAACACAACTAAAAACCTTAGCAAAACTGAAGTTGTGGACTGTTGTTCTGGGCTTGCAAGGTAACCAAGATTATGGAGCAGTTGGCATGTAGACTGCAGTCTTGAGCCACTGCCAAAGAGAGTGTACCAATAAGAACATAGTAAAGGTTAAGAAAACATGAAGTGATAGCCAAGATGAAAGTGGAGGGCTGCTGCCTATGTGTGGCAGCAGTTACGAATAAATAACTGCTAAGGCAGTGTCAAACTTGCCAATCTCAGTTGAAAAATGAACCCAATTAAGTTTTTAGTAAAGTATAGAGGGATATAGGTATGTTGGTAAAGGAGAAAGGGGCCACTGCCAATAGGCAGCAACAAATTAGAACAACCAAACTATTATGGCGGTTTTTGGCTTTGTGATGTGATTAAGAAGCTTACCCATCATGTAAAAATTCTAAACATACTAGTATATGCTAGACATAATTCAGATAAAAGAACCAAGCTCTTGTTCAAAGATTTTCTAACTTTTAGGACTAACCTCTTTTAGAAAATGGGAGAGGAGAAGTAGGGTTGCTGCCTAATGGCAGCAACAGGACCCCAAAATTTTATCTGGGCTTGATTCCATATGATTTTTTTTGTTAACTGCAGTTGGTAAGATAAACAAATTTAAGGGAAGCTATAATCTAAACCAGGCCAAAATGAAGGGGACTGCTGCCTATGAGCAGCGACAGTTGATGTCATGTGATTGCTAATGCAGTCTACTAACCACCTTGGTAGAGAATTGAAATCTTCAAAAAAGAGAGCAATCAAATGATGTAACTTGAGTAGGTGTTGTAAACATGTATACTTTATAGTATGCTTACAAGTTGAGAAGAAAAATGTGATAAAGATGAAGTTATGTGACTGATTAGCAGTAAACAATAGAAGTGGCCTAAATAAACTGCTATTGCAGTTTTAGGCTTGCCAAATTCAGTTAAAGCTGAGAATAACTTAAACTTCATTAAGATCCTTATTGTCAAAACACAGGAAACTGTTATGACTGTTTTAATTAGCTAATTGGCCTTGAAATTAAAATGTGAAGGATTAGGCATAGAATGATATTGGAAATACCTTTAATAAGCTACAAAAGCATTTTTGTATGCTAGAACTAAAACACTCATGTTTTAAAATCCTAATAAGATGTAGGCTATAAACATGTTGTATGACACCATTAAAGAGAAAAATGGTGAAAATAAGAACATGGATGAGATATTTGAAAAATGTATTATATATAAGAAATCTATCCATGACCACTGAAACTACGTGATATATGACTTAACCATATGGCTAACATGCTTGATTAATGCAAATAATAACTGTAATATGATTCCTATTACTTGTTGCAAGTATGGCGAACCCCATCAAAGTGAAAATTGACTAATATGAACAACTTGGGTGAGATATTTGAAAAATGTATAAAATATAGGAATCTAACTACAAACTTGACCACTAAAATTATGTGATGTGTGATCATACACAAGCTCTGTGGTTTAGCTAATTAGCTAATAAGCTTGAAAATACAAATGACTGTGTAGGCTCTGTGAGAACGTATTAAGCTGAATCAGTAGTCTACAAACGAGGCAAGTTTCTAACTCTTACTCTTTATTGAGCAATTATTATGCAGTGGACATGTTCTTTAATTTCTGAACTGTCTGTCCTTATTTATGAATAATATAAGGATAAAAGCCTTTTTATTCCAATCAGCTTCAAAAGAATAGATATCAACTTTTCTATCTTGAACGAGTTTACATTGAAAGTATGTCAATACCATTACTTCGGTTAGACAATTGTTGAGTGATATTATTCATGAATTTATCAGTTAAATGCTTTCCAAGCCATTTTGTTATTATGGTATGGATTCTTATATAATGCTGTGAATGAACAACCCTTTTATAGGGGCATATTGTACCGGACATATGATTCCGAAGGACATGTAAAGTGTCATTAGACTGTTATGTTGTGCACAATGTAGGGTACTTAGGCTGATCCCCTAAAGTACGAGTCTAGGATATATATCAGTTTTTATAAACTGTATGTATCCATGAATTGTAGTACTATTACTGTCAATTCTAGCAAAGAGTTCACTGGTCATTTGACCTTACAGCATGCTAAAGTCAAAATTTTCAGACTCAACACTTTTAAAGAAGTATCTTGTTCAGTATTTATTATTGAATCCTCATTGATAGAATATTTCTGTTCCATTATATTTAGCTGCTTATTTCCTTGCTGAGCAAGCTTGTTGCTCACCCTTGCGTTAAATATAATGTTTTCAGTTAAGAATGAAGTTGCTGGTCCATCTGGAAAAGACAAGGGAAAGAGCAAAGTTGTTGAATAGTCTTTTATTAAGCGCATGTGCTTATTTAAGTAGTAAATGTAATAAATATTGTTAATACTATGTTGTGTAATGATATTAAATTCGTAAGTTATGTAAAGGTCTATAGAACCTGGGATTTAAGTTATGTAATATAAGATAGTTTTCTTTTATTATGAATGGGTATAATAGTATCGTGAGCACCAAACCCGAGTTAAAGATAACCCGGATTTGGGGGCGTCACAGGTTGGTATCAGAGCTGTTAGGTTATAAACCTTAGGAATGGGGAAAAAAACACCTTAGGATTATGACCTTAAGAAAAATAATCAACTCATTTCGAGTATAGTAGATGAATTCTGGAAAATTCATTAAAGAAAATAAATAGTTTAAATATGTTTACTTGATAATGTTGTATGGAAACTTATCAAGTTTTCTTAAATGTTTTGTAGATGCCTGAAATAGCTGAATCCAGTCGAGTCAAGGAAGAGGTGAAACAAGAAGAGCCAGAGGAATATATTGGGGGTTTCTCTGAAGAACCCTTTATCGAAGAGGCTGACACCCTAATGGAACTGACTCTTAAGAACCTCGAACTGGAAAACCGAATTGAAGAATTAGAGGGTGAGAAGGAAGAACAGCAAGCTTCCGTAGAGTTGTTTGAGTCATTGGTAGTATATACCATATCAAAGAATGTAGAGATGAGACATGCACTCCATGGTTCCGCCTGCCAAAAGGAGGCTCTGAGGCAAGAAAATGTTATTCTTAGACATGAGGTGGAAGTCCTGAAGGCTGATCTAGTGAGGACTGAACAACAACGAGATAGGGTTTCAGGCAGAGCTTATGAGTTGGAGATGGAAGTTAGGGGCAAAGATGTCAAGATAGACAAAATGGACTATGCGTTTGAATCGGCTTTCGGACGCTGGAAGCAAAGGGTGCAGCTACACCCTATAGATGAAGGTGGAAGCGAGTTGGTGTTAACTCGAAAAAGGGTGTTAGACATTGGAGATGAGGAGCTTTACAGCGCCAAAAGGCGGGGCATGCTTCTCTAGTAGTTGGACTAAGCTCTTATGATGTGTCTGTTTATTATAAGTATTTTAATATTATGTCTGTAGTAGGTAGATGTACCCCTCTTTTGTATACTATGGGGATAATACTTTTGAGGCCGTCTTTTGTAGAAAAGGGCAGTTAAATGTAAATCCCGACTATATATAGTCAAGGGATTAAGATGTGTAGCCTTATGCAACAGCATGTAAGGTGTTTGGCAAAACGTTTAAAAAGGCATATATATATATATGAATGTTTTCTGTTATTGATAGACCTGTGTATTTAATACAATGTGCATTATTATATCGATTAAATGATAAAGATATAAAAACTTATATTATACAGAAAATGCCACCAAGATGGAGAGGAAGAGGAAGAGGAAGACTTGGGGCACCAACCCCATCAACACAAGAAGAGTCCGTAAATAACACGGAAGTACCTGAAAATCCTATGCAGCAGTTTATCGACTTATTAACTCAAGCATTTCAAGGAAGGAATACCGCACCGGCCGTAAATCCAAACCCTCCTGAAGGTCGTTTGACTACCTTTAAAGATTTTAAAGCAGTAGGACCCCCAGAGTTCAAGGGAACCAACAATCCGATAGAAGCCCAAACTTGGGTAAATGAAATGGAAAAGGTCTTCGAAGTTGTCCGAGTTGCTGAGAATCAAAAGACAGCTTTTGCCACGTTCATGCTGAAAGGAGAAGCAAACTACTGGTGGGGAGCCAATAAAAGTAGAGCTGGAGTAGGAGTCGTAACATGGGATAGGTTTAAAGAACTATTCTTTGAAGCCTACTTTCCCCGTATCATGAAAAACAAGATGGAAGTTGAATTTCTTGAATTTAAATAAGGAAGTATGACGGTACCTGATTATGCTGCAAGATTTAATGAACTATCGAGGTTTGCGCCGCACCAAGTTGACACTGAGGAACGGAAGGCTCGAAGATTTGAACAAGGATTGAAGCCGGTATTGTTCAGCAAGGTTTCGATGTTTCAGATAAATACATTTTCGGGCATACTGGAAAAAGCCATAATCGCTGAAGGAGGAACTGAGGCATTGGCCAAATTTCACCAAGAGAAGAAGACCAAGAAGATGGCTGGAGGATCTCAAGAAGGAAGCGGCAAGGGAAATAATTTTAACAAAAGAAAGTGGAACAACAAAAGCAACAAATTTAGCAACAAGCAAGGAGAACCAAGAAGAAAGATTGAAGCGTGCAAAAAGTGTGGGAAAAATCATCTCGGAATCTGTCTGAAGGGGAAGACAATCTGTTACAAATGCGGGCAGGAGGGCCACATCTCTCCTAACTGCAACAACCCGAGGAAGAGTCAAGGATGCTTTGCATGTGGAGCTGCTGATCACCAGATCAAAAATTGTCCAAAGAAAGGAAATAACGATGGGAAGCTGACAATCGGGGGACCAACCTCATCCAATCGACCAATTGCCAGGACATTTAATATGACAGTACAGGATGCAGTGGCATCAAAGGAGGTGGTGTCAGGTATCATTTCCGTCAATAACGTTAATGCCTACATACTATTTGATTCGGGTGCTACCTGTTCTTTTATATCTGAAGAATTTGCTCAACGGTTAGAATTAACTCCTGAAAGATTAGATCGTCCTTTAAACATCGAGGTCGCAAATAAGGAAGTTATTCCCGTAACTCATGTCCATAAAAATTATAATATGAATATACGGGGTCATAACTTTACTGTAAATCTAATCCCCATTCGATTAGGTGAATTTGACGTAATACTGGGAATGGATTGGTTATACAACCATGGGGCGGTAATTGATTGCCAAAGGAAATGCATAAACCTTCAGACTCCTAGTAAGTCCAAAATCGTGTTTTATGGTAGTAAATCGCCGAGACAGTCATGTTGTCTGACGATGATGCAGGCCAAGAAGTTGTTAAGAAAAGGGTGTGTTGGTTATTTAGCCCATATCGTTGACACCCAGAGAATGGAGCCAGAAATAGAACAAATACCAATCGTGAGAGAATTCTTGGATGTATTTCCAAATGAATTGCCAGGGTTGCCACCAGATCGGGAGATCGAATTCATGATAGACTTAGTACCTGGTACAAATCCAATTTCAAAAGCTCCATACCGAATGGCTCCAGTAGAGATGAAAGAACTAATGATTCAATTACAAGAATTATTAGACAAAAAGTACATTCAACCGAGTGTGTCTCCCTGGGGAGCACCTGTATTATTTGTTAAAAAGAAAGATGGATCGTTACGACTGTGTATCGACTACAGAGAATTGAACAAAGTCACCATCAAGAATAAGTATCCCTTACCAAGAATCGATGATCTTTTTGATCAACTGAAGGGAGCTCGTTATTTTTCCAAGATAGATTTGCGTACGGGTTATCACCAATTGAAAGTGAGGAATGAGGACGTGCCTAAGACCGCATTTAGGACTCGTTATGGCCATTATGAGTTCCTAGTAATGTCATTTGGACTGACTAATGCACCAGCAGCATTTATGGATTTAATGAACCGGATATTCAAACCTTACTTAGATAAATTCGTGGTGGTATTCATTGACGATATCTTGATATATTCGAAGATTCGAGAGGAGCATGCTGAACATTTGAAGATGGTATTAGAGATTTTGAGGAGAGAAAAGTTGTACGCAAAGTTTTCAAAATGCGAGTTTTGGTTGGAAAAAGTGCAATTTTTGGGACACGTAATCGACCATGAAGGGATATCAATAGATCCGGCAAAAGTGGAGGCGGTAATTAACTGGGAGCGACCGAAGACGCCGACTGAAATACGAAGTTTCTTAGGTCTAGCAGGTTATTACCGTAGATTCATCAAAGATTTTTCGAAATTATCAGGACCTTTAACAAATTTGACCAGAAAAGCCGTAAAGTTCGTTTGGTCAGAAAAATGTGAAGAGAGTTTCCAAGAATTAAAGAAAAGATTGAGTGAAGCACCAGTGCTATCCTTACCAGATGATACGGGTGGTTTTGTTGTTTACAGCGATGCGTCACATAAAGGGCTTGGTTGCGTTTTGATGCAGCACGGAAAGGTCATTGCATATGCGTCTCGCCAGTTGAAAGATTACGAGAAAGGGTACCCTACGCACGACTTGGAACTGGCAGCCGTAGTATTCGCTCTAAAGATTTGGAGACATTATCTGTATGGCGAAAAATGTGAGATATACACAGACCATAAAAGTCTGAAGTATATCTTCACTCAAAAGGAATTAAACATGAGGCAGAGAAGATGGTTAGAACTGATCAAAGACTACGATTGTGAAATTTTGTATCATCCTGGGAAAGCTAACGTAGTCGCCGACGCTCTAAGCCGAAAGGGACGAGAAAGATTAGAGACGCTGACAAATCAAGAGGATCTCATCAAAGAAATGGAGAAAATGAAGATTGAAGTGAAATATCCAAGAGAGCCGGAAGAGAAGCTGTACAACGTAGAGATGCGTCCAGTTTTGTTGGACAGAGTAAAAGAAGCCCAGGATCAAGATGAGGAATGCAAAAAGTTGCAAAAACAGATAGAGGATGGAGAGACAACCAAGTTCAAAATCAATCAAGACGGATTATTGCGATTTGAGGGAAGAGTATGGGTACCAGCAGTACCAGACCTAAAAGAAGAAATCTTACAAGCAGCACACAGCTCAAATTTCTCAATTCACCCGGGTAGCACAAAGATGTACCAAGACCTTCGACAACACTTTTGGTGGCCCAATTTGAAAAGAGAAGTGGCAGAATATGTCAGTAGGTGCCTAACCTGTCAAAGAGTGAAAGCTGAGCATCAGAGACCAAGCGGATTGCTACAACCGTTAGAAATTCCGGAATGGAAATGGGAACACATAAATATGGATTTTGTTGTGGGACTTCCAACCACACAGAAAGGCTTCGACGCTATATGGGTTGTCGTAGATCGATTAACAAAGTCAGCACATTTCTTACCAATTAAGGTCAGATTTAATCTAGATCAATTGGCTAGACTATACGTTAAAGAGATTGTAACAAGACATGGCGTTCCATTATCAATCGTATCTGATCGAGATCCGCGATTCACATCCAATTTTTGGCGAAGTCTGCAAGAACGTATGGGGACACAGTTAAAATTAAGTACAGCGTATCACCCTCAAACTGACGGCCAAAGCGAAAGAACAATTCAGACACTGGAAGATATGCTGAGAGCATGCGTCATGGATTTCAAGGGCAACTGGGATGATCACTTACCACTGGTCGAGTTTGCGTATAATAACAGTTATCACACCAGTATAGGGATGCCGCCGTACGAGGCATTGTACGGAAGAAAATGCAGAACCCCACTCTATTGGGATGAGGTAGGAGAACGTAAATTGCTGGGACCAGAAATGGTTCAACAAACTGCAGAAATCATCCGAGTAATACGAGCAAGATTGGTGGCAGCTCAAGACAGGCAAAAGAAGTATGCAGACTTGCACCGTCAAAAGAGAGACTTTGAAATAGGATCGTTTGTGTTTTTAAAAGTATCTCCCTGGAAGGGAAAAATCAGATTTGGAAAGAAGGGAAAACTGAGTCCAAGATTCATAGGGCCTTTCGAAGTACTGAAACAAATAGGAGAAGTGGCTTATGAAGTAGCTTTACCTCCGGAATTAGGGCACATTCATAACGTATTTCATGCATCGGTACTACGACCTTATAAGCCAGATCACAAGCATGTAATCCAATATGAACCTATTCAGGTTGAAAAAGATCTAACCTATAAAGAAGTTCCTATTCAAATCATTGATAGGAAAGAGCAAGTTTTAAGAAACAAAATAATATCTTCTGTGAAGGTAATATGGAGGAACCACAGTGCTGAAGAAGCTACGTGGGAACTCGAAGAAAAGATGAAGGAAATTTATCCCCATCTTTTTGAGTAACCTTATACTTGTGATTCCGAGGACGGAATCCTTATAAGGAGGGGAGAATGTAATGACTCCGAAAATCCTATGTAATATTCAATTAATATAATGTCTAATTTTGTGTAATAATTTTTTTTTGTTTTGTTTTGTTACTTCTTATTGTGACAAAATTTCTATTTATTAGATTAGTAAGTATCCTAGGTTATGAATGGAAAATAGAGTGACGTTGATATAATATATATAAACATCAAGAATGAAAAGAAAAGCCAACATGGCTTAGTTATGAAATATTCTTGACATGAAGCTACATTTGTGTATTGAGCATAATTATACGGTGAAAGAAGTTATTTCATTAAAAAAAAAAAGTATTAGTTGGTGATAAATGAAATTCATGATGTTCTGTCAAGAATTATTAAAAATATATGGAATCACTAAATTTGATAATGGGAGTGCTATTTTGTTAGCCTAACTAAAATTGGGTAAATAAGAGATGTTGAATATTAATAGTCCACATTTTAATACAGGACTCCTTTAACTGCTATGTAGACTTGCAAGTCATTTTTGGGTCTATTGCCTATTTACATGTTGTAAGCCCAAGTTAAATCTAATCTTTGCCTTATGTCCTAGCCCATCTGAAGTTTAAGTTAGAGGGGTTGTTAAGCCCAAATAAAATAAATAGGGAGGTAATTAGATGTATTAGTAACATTAGATAATTAGTTAACAAGTAATGCAGGTCCAAGTTACTTCCTAGTTGGTTAAATTAGCTCAGCTAGCAGACAACCAGCAAGTAAGACAGAACTGCAAAGGATAAGGTGTAGCAGGTGCTATGGGCTGGTAGGGTGGCGGTATAGGAGCTACTACAATGCAGTCTAACTGCTAGATGTACTGGAGTGTATGCTAGGGATGGGACAACTAGAGATGATGTAGTTAACAGTAGAAGGAGCCAGGCTCAGCCATAAAAGGGCCAAGCTTATTGCCGAATTCAGTTTCATTACTTGGCAGAAACTATAAGCTATACCAACTATATAGAGAGTGAGTGGGAAAAGTTTCGGTTAAGAAGAAGAACTAAGCAGCTTCAACCACTGTTAATATTCGAAGAACAAGGTAAGCCAATTCAGGCCCTCAATCCTTTTTCCAGTCGTTCATGTTCCTTTAAGTGTTAGCAATTAGACTGTTAGTGGCTAAGTATCATAAATAATAGACTCAAAGACTGCTATATGGATGCTATGCTGCTATTTTAACTGACTGTTAACATGATAGGTGTTGAGTAGTTATATTAAATTGACTGCTATGCTATGGCTATGATAGTATGGACTGAACTTAGGCACAAGGAGATAAGTTGGGCTGAGGAGTAATAAGGATGACAAAATTGGCTTTCTTACACAAGTAAATGTCTATGACATATGTAATTTGAAACTGTGCACATCACATGCTCGACGTAAGTTCCAAGTGGACTGCCTTAAGTAAAAGTCAAGTATTAGACTCAAACAAGGTTGGAAATTATTCATGTATTACCTATACTTATAATTTACAAGTTGAGCCTATTAGGAGGAGAAGGAATTCGGACTTATGTCAAAATAAAGAATTAAGAAAGTTAGTATGTCAACCCCTTTGCACACTGATTTGAGTCATTCTATGGGGACTGCCACGATTGTGTTGCAAGTCTAAAGGTAATTTTAGGTATTAATATATCTAAAATTCAAGTATAACTAAGTTTTTGTCTTAAAGACTAAGACTTGAAAGAAAAAGAATCTGAGGAAGGGTGGCTGTTGTACAAGGTAGTAGCAGTGATAGCAGTTGACTGCTAACCACTGTGTTAGCAGTTAGATCTGTGGGTCAAGCATAGTATATCAAGGTTAACCAAAAAGTTTACAAAATATATCAAGTTGAGGGCTGGGCTAGGGTCTTAAAAACTGCTGTCCATGGCAGCAGTGGTTGCCACAACACAACTAAAAACCTTAGCAAAACTGAAGTTGTGGACTGTTGTTCTGGGCTTGCAAGGTAACCAAGATTATGGAGCATTTGGCATGTAGACTGCAGTCCTGAGCCACTGCCAAAGAGAGTGTACCAATAAGAACATAGTAAAGGTTAAGAAAACATGAAGTGATAGCCAAGATGAAAGTGGAGGGCTGCTGCCTATGTGTGGCAGCAGTTACGAATAAATAACTGCTAAGGCAGTGTCAAACTTGCCAATCTCAGTTGAAAAATGAACCCAATTAAGTTTTTAGTAAAGTATAGAGGGATATAGGTATGTTGGTAAAGGAGAAAGGGGCCACTGCCAATAGGCAGCAACAAATTAGAACAACCAAACTATTATGGCGGTTTTTGGCTTTGTGATGTGATTAAGAAGCTTACCCATCATGTAAAAATTCTAAACATACTAGTATATGCTAGACATAATTCAGATAAAAGAACCAAGCTCTTGTTCAAAGATTTTCTAACTTTTAGGACTAACCTCTTTTAGAAAATGGGAGAGGAGAAGTAGGGTTGCTGCCTAATGGCAGCAACAGGACCCCAAAATTTTATCTGGGCTTGATTCCATATGATTTTTTTTGTTAACTGCAGTTGGTAAGATAAACAAATTTAAGGGAAGCTATAATCTAAACCAGGCCAAAATGAAGGGGACTGCTGCCTATGAGCAGCGACAGTTGATGTCATGTGATTGCTAAAGCAGTCTACTAACCACCTTGGTAGAGAATTGAAATCTTCAAAAAAGAGAGCAATCAAATGATGTAACTTGAGTAGGTGTTGTAAACATGTATACTTTATAGTATGCTTACAAGTTGAGAAGAAAAATGTGATAAAGATGAAGTTATGTGACTGATTAGCAGTAAACAATAGAAGTGGCCTAAATAAACTGCTATTGCAGTTTTAGGCTTGCCAAATTCAGTTAAAGCTGAGAATAACTTAAACTTCATTAAGATCCTTATTGTCAAAACACAGGAAACTGTTATGACTGTTTTAATTAGCTAATTGGCCTTGAAATTAAAATGTGAAGGATTAGGCATAGAATGATATTGGAAATACCTTTAATAAGCTACAAAAGCATTTTTGTATGCTAGAACTAAAACACTCATGTTTTAAAATCCTAATAAGATGTAGGCTATAAACATGTTGTATGACACCATTAAAGAGAAAAATGGTGAAAATAAGAACATGGATGAGATATTTGAAAAATGTATTATATATAAGAAATCTATCCATGACCACTGAAACTACGTGATATATGACTTAACCATATGGCTAACATGCTTGATTAATGCAAATAATAACTGTAATATGATTCTTATTACTTGTTGCAAGTATGGCGAACCCCATCAAAGTGAAAATTGACTAATATGAACAACATGGGTGAGATATTTGAAAAATGTATAAAATATAGGAATCTAACTACAAACTTGACCACTAAAATTATGTGATGTGTGATCATACACAAGCTCTGTGGTTTAGCTAATTAGCTAATAAGCTTGAAAATGCAAATGACTGTGTAGGCTCTGTGAGAACGTATTAAGCTGAATCAGTAGTCTACAAACGAGGCAAGTTTCTAACTCTTACTCTTTATTGAGCAATTATTATGCAGTGGACATGTTCTTTAATTTCTGAACTGTCTGTCCTTATTTATGAATAATATAAGGATAAAAGCCTTTTTATTCCAATCAGCTTCAAAAGAATAGATATCAACTTTTCTATCTTGAACGAGTTTACATTGAAAGTATGTCAATACCATTACTTCGGTTAGACAATTGTTGAGTGATATTATTCATGAATTTATCAGTTAAATGCTTTCCAAGCCATTTTGTTATTATGGTATGGATTCTTATATAATGCTGTGAATGAACAACCCTTTTATAGGGGCATATTGTACCGGACATATGATTCCGAAGGACATGTAAAGTGTCATTAGACTGTTATGTTGTGCACAATGTAGGGTACTTAGGCTGATCCCCTAAAGTACGAGTCTAGGATATATATCAGCTTTTATAAACTGTATGTATCCATGAATTGTAGTACTATTACTGTCAATTCTAGCAAAGAGTTCACTGGTCATTTGACCTTACAGCATGCTAAAGTCAAAATTTTCAGACTCAGCACTTTTAAAGAAGTATCTTGTTCAGTATTTATTATTGAATCCTCATTGATAGAATATTTCTGTTCCATTATATTTAGCTGCTTATTTCCTTGCTGAGCAAGCTTGTTGCTCACCCTTGCGTTAAATATAATGTTTTCAGTTAAGAATGAAGTTGCTGGTCCATCTGGAAAAGACAAGGGAAAGAGCAAAGTTGTTGAATAGTCTTTTATTAAGCGCATGTGCTTATTTAAGTAGTAAATGTAATAAATATTGTTAATACTATGTTGTGTAATGATATTAAATTCGTAAGTTATGTAAAGGTCTATAGAACCTGGGATTTAAGTTATGTAATATAAGATAGTTTTCTTTTATTATGAATGGGTATAATAGTATCGTGAGCACCAAACCCGAGTTAAAGATAACCCGGATTTGGGGGCGTCACAAAGTTCATCTACAATAAGATGGTAAGTAACGGCTGCCCTAACAACTTCTTGGTCAAACCTCCAAGTGGTGAGTGTACTCTCACATGCCCCTCCCTCCCCCTCACCCTCTTTAATTCCTACAAGTTGGGGTTGAGCTTTATCTATGTTGATGGGATTTTTTTTTACAAGTTCTAAAGTGATTTCTTAAAGCAGTAGTGTCATTTGAAGATGAATCAGCAGCTAATTCTTTTCCACAATAAATACACTTACCTTTGATGACGTTACCGTCATTATCTTTAACTGGAATGAAGTGCCCCTCAGTCCACACCTTGGATCTAGGTGTCATCCTCTTTCTTTGCACCTTTACATTTTCTGACTGTCCCTTACTCTTTGTACTTGTCTCTATATTGGGATTGGGGGTGGGGGTGGGGGTGGGGTGGGAACACTGTTACCCCCTTCTTTCTCATGTCCAATTGCATCAAGGTCAGGCTCGTCTGTATCATCCACCATAGGCAAATCGTTTAAAATACTTCTTGACATCATCTGAAAATTTCAAACAAATTACATTAACAAATAACAACGAATACTTCTATTGAATATATATAAATTCAATTACAACTCTTCAGAAATATGAAGTTTAGGCAAGAGATACACTAATATATTATAAGGAATTCCACTAAGTGTTGTAACCCCCAAAACAATGATCAAAGTAATTCAAATTTTGGAACATCATAGAGCAAAAAGGAATAAATGTAATTGAAATATCCAATTCTATGTTAAGTAAGATGGCAATATGGCATTGTACAAACAATAAAAATCTTCAACCCCATTGCAGATTCAAATATGTCACATACTGAATAACTGAAATGCATTCTAACATTCAACATACATAAGAAAAACCTATAATTATATATGTTGAAAGCTCACTTATGAAGGTTTAAATGTATACCAATTTCAATTTTTTCCTAATTTCTTTTCAAAACCTTAGAAATTACACATGCACAGACACAAATACACAAAAATAAATACATACACAAATATGTGCATATAAACTGAGTTAAATAAAAAAATAATAAATAATAAATAAATAAACCACACTCTCATATAGCAGAATAAGCTAAAAAGAATACAAGATGCACTAAACTGAGTTAAGGTAAATAACAAAATTACCTTAACAAATGGAAAGCTGTCGTCGCCCGTCGGCGCCGAGATCTGAGAGTTCGAGAGTTCGCGATGAAGGGTCGCCGGCGCCGAGAAGACGAGGGTTCGAGATTTGAGGCTTGAGAGCTCAGATCTGAGACACTGAGAGTTCGAGAAGAGTGAAGACAAGTCAAGACAGTCGAGACTTGAGATGAGAGAGATCAGAGATCTAATCTGAGACTGAGAGAGATCTGAGAGAGTAGAGACTGAGACGGAGTGAGGACTGAGAGTTCGAGACTTGGAGTCTTCGAGAATATTGAATGGGCTTGAGGTTGAGAGTCTTGAGACGTTGTGAGTCTGTGACCTACTTGCCTGTGACTTGTGAGTTGTGAGTGGCGTGCTGAGTTGCTGAGACTTTTCAATTTAGTAAAGTGTTGTTCGGTTATTCGGTTTAACCGAATAACCCAAAAGTAAAACCCGTAAAACCTAATCGAAAACCGTGCAAAAATTCAAATATAACCGAACAAATGAAAATAACCGAATTATCAGAACATTTCAGTTAAATTATTTCAGTATCCGTTTTTTGCTCGGTCCTAAATCCAATACTGCATATCCTTTATAATATCACTATCTTTAGGATTTTAAGTAATTCTTGGGGAGACCTTAAATTCACAGAGAGTCAATCAGGCTGACATTCTCCACTGTAATGCAGAAAATACAAATGGAAATGAATCTGAAAAATCTCAAATAAAACCCATACACATTTAATCAAATCGCAGAGATCCAATCAGCCTATGTGCCGATTAAAAAGAACAAAGAAAATGAAAAATACTTGACCCTTTGCAACAAGGAGACTAGATGGGGAGAAAAATCCATAAATTCATCCAGACAAGAGGTCTATATATAGGACATCAAAAAAGACTTCACAAATACTCCTACCCAAATTTGAAGCCACCGGAGGGAAGGTTGGGTTGGCTATTCCCAAAACTAAAGCCCTGCTGATTTCCTGCTGCACCTTCTGGAACATTCTGTTCTTCATCTTCCTCAGCCCAGTATCTCTCTAAGATCTTCACAGCCTTCTCATAGATCTCATTGTTGTCGTGAGTTTGAAGATTTTCAATCTTATCCAATCCTTCGCATTCATCAACTAGTTGTGCATAGATATTGATTCCACCATTCATACCCATTTCTTTGTCAGCCTCTCCCACCTTTAGAATGTTTTCAAGCCCCTCAAGGCACACCGTCACAATCCTTGGATCCGGACAGATCAGGAGATCACAGAGTGGCTTAATGCAACCTTGGCTCGCCAAGAATCTACAATGAATGGCATCAAATGTGAGTACAACCTTCGATTGAGTGCACTGCTTAAGAAAACATACAGGGAAAGTCTATTCACAAGAGTATTCAATACTGAAAGAATAAATATATGTTTAGCGAAATCTTAAGGTGGACCCATTAACATGTTTAGATCTTCTATCCATAATCAGGTACTACTGAATTCAAGCCATTACAAAAATGTTCAAAGGATTTCACAGGTTTGCCCATTAATATGTTTTAGATCTTCAATCCATAGTTATGCACACTAAATTTTGCATGAATCACATCACCCGACCTACCTGAAGCTTTCAACGACTGATAACAAATGATGATATTCATGATCAATAAAACGGTATCAGTAAAGAAAAAAAATATGGTCCATAAGCCAAGATGGTAAAGTAGAAGTTTTTGGCAGTGAAGCCGAAGTGATTGAGATTTTAGGCTGACACACTACCAGGTCAACCTAGATAAAATTTCTTGTTAGACAGAAAGTGAAAACTAGTTGGTAGTAGTAAATGAGTAAACGGTCTAGAGACTGAATCCGCAAAAGAATACTTACACAGTACATGTATGTAGATAGAAAAAACTATATACAGAATAGGAGAGTTGAGCATACCGGATTTGATCATGGGATCCTCCAGAGGTGGCATTTGATACGGCCCATGCAGCTTCTTTCTTAATATCAAATTCCGCATGTTGAAGAAGGTGTACCAGAGGAAGGATGATATTGGCCTCAACAACAGCCTGTTTGACAGAAATGTAACTCAACATTAAACAAACAGAAAATGATATACACAAGTGCATTATTCATGATTACTCGTTTTCGTCAACACGTCCCGGTAAAGCAAGTTTTATGCGAGATTCTGACTACCCGAAAGACATGCACCCTTAAAACGAGTCTGCTCCCAGAAAAGACCCATATTTGCGGACAATGTTATATTGCCAAAATTCAGGATTCAGTTTAAGAAAGAGTTGTATCTGAATGTCTTCAGGAAATATAAATGTGCAGAACTCTATACCTGTATCTGAGCTTTATTCCCAGCTGTAATATTTGAAATTGTCCAACAAGCTTCTTTCTTGATGCTCTTCTTGTGATTTTGCGTAAGAAGTTGATAGAGACGAGGGAGAACTTGGTTGTCAATCACAAACTGAAACCATATAAAAGAAGTTACTTAATCACCACTACAAAGGGAAAAGGTAAAGCATTTATTAAATACAGTTCTATTTCTCTTCCATGCATTTTTGTATATCACCAACAGGGGGGATCAGAATCCTTTTTTAGAAGTATTTTCCTTTTCAACTGACAGTAGGTAAAGCACTAGGTAGGACAATCAAATAATATTATTAATATTTCAAGTCAATTACTGTTCAGAAGCCAGTATTAATATCAACACAGGAGTGTTAGCACCAAACAACAGTAACAAACAAACAAACAAACAAGTGATCTACAGAAAACAAGTGATATATGAAAGGAAAAAGTACTAGGTAAGATTTCTTAGTAAAACAAGGTCATTCAAAGTATTTGACGGACTACTTATGTATTACTACTCCGTTCCAACAACGGAGGGAGTATTTGAGTAAGGCCAACCAAATTGGCTGCTTAATCTGTTTTATTTTTTGGGCAGAAAAATGGCTGATCTGACAGCAAAAGCACTGGGAAGCAGCAGAAATACAATCATTATGGTAACAATTGGACACAACTGGATATTATATATTACCTGTGTCTGACCATCATCACCAGTGACGATGTTTCCCACTGTCCGAAGAGCAGGTATGAGAACCGTAGGTGAAGGATGACTACGGGAACAAATTTCAGTTCGTACAAGAAGGTAGTCAGATCCCACAACAAGAAGGTAAGAGCATAAAACAAAGATCTAGCTAAAAATGAGTAAATAGTCATGAACAAAGAAAGGGATAATAACAAAGACAAATAGTTCTAGAAAAGATGAGGGAATGCAAGTTGATGCCACAGCCAGAAGTTGAAAATTATTCCAGAGATAACGGGAACATACAGCAGAAGCTCCACAAGTCGTGGACAAACACCTGCATCAATCACAGCTTGAATTTTGTCATTTGGACCATCCGAAAGATATGACAGGGCCCAGCAGGCATCTGTTAGGACTTCTTCATCATTCAAGTGAATAAGTTGCTGAAGAACTGGCAATGCAGGTTTCACCTACAAGAGGCCAAGAGAAAAAATGATCCATAACAACACCTGATGGGGTTGGAAAACACACTAACTACCATTTAAATACTATAATAAAACATCTGCAATGTTCTTAGCACATTAGAAATAGCATTACATCTCCTCACCTGCTCAAATGGTGTTGGTGGCTTGCCACGGCAAAAGTTAGACAAAGTCCAAGTAGCATTTCTCAGCATGGATAGTTTTGAGTGTTCATTTAACTGAGCTAGCAAAGGCATGAGTGCACCATTACTCAGAACAAGGTCCCTACAAGTTGGGGAGTCACCAGCAACATTACCCAAAGCCCAAACCGCCTGTTTATTTATTAGATTAGAGAGGAGGAATGCAAATTCATTAGTACTCACAAGAGAAAGCAACTGATTTTGGAAATAATGGGATTTGGGTTTGAGGCTTTGAGTAAAGGGAAGGCAAGAATTGGAAACTTCAAGGACAAACAAGGCAATCAAAATTAAGTAAAAGGACGATAAGGGAGAAGCACATATTGCGATATTGTAATCATCAGAAGAAATAATGGGAACTTTAGACATTAAGGTTGAAAAATAATAAATCAATGAAGTCTTACAATATCAAAAGGGATTTTTTGTGGGGGGGAGAGAGAGAATTATGTAATTTGAGGTATACGCTTGACGATGTTTTCTGACAATGAAAAAGATAAATTAGTCAAGGATTTTGCAAGAATGGGAGTGAGACTCTACCTGCTCGCGGACATCATCACTGGCAGAGCTAAGAAGTTGCACAAACATAGGGACAGCGCCTTGTTCAATGACAACTCGTGTATGTTCTGATGTTCCAGATGCAACATTGGTCAAAGCCCATGCTGCTTCAAACTGCATATAGAGGGAAAATCACTAGATTGCCATGTTTATACAGAAGGTCAATGGCTAAAGAAATTATCAAATTATTCCTACTTGCAATTGAGGCAAATCATGCCTTCCAAGAAACTCCACGAACCGCGGTACAACTCCTGCTTTTATCACCTCATCAATTGGAGGACTACGCTCTACACATATAAAAACAATATCATCTACAAGCATATGAAACAGGGTATATATTTCAAGCGTCAGACTAACACCTATAGACAAATACCAATAGATAATAGCTTTCTGAACTGCGTAGTTGCATCCACTTGCCTATCAGGATCATCTGACCATACTCCTTGCACCATCAATGGAATACTTTCCAGCTGTTAAACAAAACAAAGATCTAAAAGAATGAAGATTGAAGACAAAATATCAGAACAGGTAGCACAGACACAAAACAGATAACTATAAAAAAATCTGAAATCCAACTTTGCTTTGCATGATATTTCTTGGTTTGATAAGTTCTCAAAAGATATGGAAAGTGAATTGTGGATGATTGAGTACTTTACAAAGACATCAATAGAACGTCGGAAAAGTACATAAATATGAGGCAGAGCTTTTTCTCGCCTAGACCTTAGAAGGATTGATCAAGTGCATCTAGAAAGCACTCTTTTCCTCCAGTTTGCAAGTGCAGTTAATAGATTATAAATAGACAATACAGGGACTCAATATTTTAATTCAACCACAATCAAGCTGAAACTTTAAATTGTTTTAGTGATATGGTAGAGCCAAGATCAGCCTGTAGGGTATTTTGTGTGGTTTACATCAAAATACTGTGTATAAATCAATATATAATTTCACTTTTTTAAGTAATAGATCAATACTTCAACCATCAGTTGGAAATTATTTTTCAATAATCAAACAATATTGACTTTGGTTATAATGTTTTTGCTTTGTTAGCACCCGAGTTAAAGCATTTCTTTTGTGTCCCTCTCTTATGCTCGTGAGAGTGGTGGGTCATTGGCGAGGAAGATTATTGCCAAGTCTAAACTGATAACAAACAAGAAAAAGATTATCAATCTATCATCCACTAAAAGTTCTAAAATATTAGGTGCTCTGTCCCAATAACAACTACTCTCTCCATCCCATTATATCTGACGTTTTAGAGTGTTTTTTTCTTCCCAAAATATTTGACGTTCTACAAAACCAAGACTATTTTGCCTATTTGTTTTACTTTTCTACCATTCATTCTCCACCACCATTAATGATTATTTTCTCTGTTTTCAAAGAACGGTTCAAATTTTATTCTTTCATTTCCAAGGACATTTATGAGAAGCCTTCAACTTCGCTTTCTCTCTCCTCTCTGGTCCAGAACCATCGGATCATCTCCTCGGTTCATAATCGTCGGCGGATCAATCTTGCGAGCACAACCCGATCCAAAATCCGATGAGTTAGAAAGAGGAAGAAGCTTCGAAAGTGAGATGTATAGTTATAGGAAGTGTACGTGTAGAGAGAGAACGGGCAAAGGGGGGCAAGAACAGCAGAGCTAAAGTTGTGTGTAATCTCCTTCGACAGTGGGATATTGTTGGTGCGTACTGTGCCCTGCCCGATGGTGTTGTTTAGACTTTAGGCACCGGCGGAGAGATAAAATAAATACGGAGTACTCAAATTCTATTCTTTCATTTCTTTTTAAGTCTGGTGTTAATGGAGAATTAAATGAGATCAAAGTATTAATTAAGGGTAAAATAGTAAAACTATATCTATTCTTAATCTATATGAAAATCTCTAGAACGTCAAATAAAATGGGATGGAGGGAGTACTTCCTAATTCTTTTTTACAAAAGTTTAAAACCTAAAACCTACCTCATACTTAACAACATTCAAATACATTTGCTCATACCATAGGCAAGTTGCCACTGGTGAATAACAGAATACATCCAATAACAGAAGACTCAATTTCTATAATTCATCATCATTTGTGGGAATGAGTAGGAAATAGGTATAAAACCCCATTTATCATACATAGAATACCCGGGCACTTCAATTTCCAATGATTGCAACTCTGATTCTAAGTCAATCAAGTAAGAGCAATAACAAGAGAAAAATAGTTACATAGATATAACACAAGAATCTTTAGCTTGACCATCCCTACGTCTAACATACTCTCACTTTATTCACTTCTACTAGAACTCTCAGCACAAGCATAGCCTCTCTAGTAAAATGATATCCTTGCACATAATCTAGATCCAACTAGTTGTTGCAAATCTGCAATGATCTGCCTCAACCCTGAACCCCATGCTAAAAAGTAGATACCTTGAACTAGTAAGAACACCTTTTGATTTGGATCAAAGGAAATTGTCCCTTAATATATGAAAGCAGACATCTGATTATGAATTTAAAGCCCAGCAGTATCATTATTGAGTAAGCTTATCATATTACACATATTTTATAAGAATAAATGCATTACCCAACCTAAGGTTTGTTAGACTACTCTTTCATCACAAAACTAATAAAAATGAACTTCTGTGCCAAGAGCTTTTGATAGGTGTCTATCCAACCCATTCTCGGGAAGATAACATGATATGCTTAAGACCTAATTTCAGGATGAATCTGTTAAGAGCTACAAACAGTCTAACCTAAGTAAGAAATCTGAAAAAAGTTTAATGAATATGAGAACTGCCAAGGTAGAGATGCCCGCTTTTAAAAAATCCAAACACAGAAAAAGAAAAACCAGAAGCAGTTAAGAATGGTTGAAAATAAGTAGTAATACAGCATTTAGTGTACTATTGTACACAGTCTGCCTAGAAAAGTCCAAAAATATAATGCTATTCTTGGGGTGACACTCGTAGATTACCATGGTATGAACCCGTGTGCATGGTTGGTGGGATAATTGCATGCACCCGGTGATTGCACACCAGTGTCTTAAAAAAATACTATTAATAATAATACTTAGGATCAGACAATTGGGTCTACCTGACACTAAAACAAACCTAACATGATTTCTTTTAATTAAATGAAACAGTAATAATAACAATTCCAAATTCTAGTGCATGTAATTGCTTTCTTCTAGAAGAAACCTAAATTTTCGGATTTGCGGTAATTGCTTTCTTCTAACTACTGGCGAAATATCAGAGATTCAAGTAAGCACAATATTCATTTCCTAAATTTTCTCATCTGAAACAGAAAACAAAGAAACCTGACTGATATTAAATCAATCCACACAAGCCCATTGCTGAAATTGGTAAATTACACTCAAATCAGGGGAAATTTCAAGTATTAAGCTGCCAAACAAACATATATCCAAAACCAATATCAGTAATCCCCATTTCCCATAAATACAACCACAATTCAAACCGAAAAACCACAAATCGATCAAATTGAGGGCAAAACTGGGAAAGAAGGATACCCTTTTCTCGATGGCGGCTGGGGTTTGAGCAGCATCAGGGAGCTGCTGTGACTGGAGAAGCATACCCTCTCTTCGCTTCTTGAGGAGATTATCCTCGCGCTTATTCTTCCTGATCTCCACCATATTATCTTCTCTCCTCCGCCTAGCCTCGTCCGCATCGACGCCGGTCTTGTACGATTTCTTCCGTACCTCGGTGCGAGAATTTGGGCGCAGAGACATTGTGATGTTGTATTTCTCTAGATCCTCTGCCTGCGAAGTGTTTGTGGAAATGTCAGAAAGACAGAGATGGAGTACAACTGTACAAGGATAAACTTGGGGATCGAGAGCCGAAAAGGAGAGATGGTAGTGTTCGGAGAGAGGAGAGAGAAATAGTGTGGGAGTAACTAATATATTGAAAATGGACGATTTTTTACGCACCGTTATTTTAGGTATAATTTGAATACATATATAAAAATAAAGTTATACAAAGTATATAATTATGTTCTTATATATGTATCTAAATTACATCTAAAATATTATATTTTATAAAAAAATCTTGTTAAATAAATACTATACATTTTTTTAAAGTCACAAGCAACAACAAAAAAACTGTCCAATATTCCGGGTATATTGATTGAAAATACTTCTAATACGGGTATATTTTGTGTGTATTTGTTTGATAAAAGAATTTCTGGTAGTATAATAATAAAATACTTCTTATTTTGAATGACTTATAAGTTAGTGTTAACGCCAAGATCTTTCTTCACGTCCCAATCACGAAAGACGTCCTGATCCTGCACAGTAAACACGACAACACCACAAGCTTGACGGCTGGACCGCCGGGGGATAGCTCAGGCGTGAGAATAAGTATATGTGTTCACAAGGTTAACTCAAGAGGATGATAAAGTCTAGTGTAATGAGAATTATGTTCATCTATGGTCGTGTGTGTGTAATACATACCTCTACCGTGAAGACTTACTCGGTGGGAAATAATATCTTTTTCTGGAATATTGTGCCACCTACCACCATCTGACATATCCCCATGATCTGATGGGTTCTACCGGCTGCATGAAACCTGTACATTGCTTTTTGCTGCTGTTCACCTCGCCGGCCGGCTATAATCCCATCCACATTAATGTATGGCAGGTATCTTGGTCAACTGTCATACTATATCATCATTACAAGTCAAAGTAATAGATATTAATTGACTCAATGGGTTGACCCATTGACCCAGCCCGGTTTCTATAGGATTAAATGAAATCAATATAGTGATTGGGCCCAATGAGCCCAATATCTTAATTAATAAGTGAATCCAACGTACCCGGCCCAGTGTAGGAGAAATATCATGACCCAACATTACCCCCTAGTTTTTTAGTTAAACATGATGTTTAATAGAAAACTATAAATGGTCCATGATAACAGAATTTAATAAAGGCCCAAAAGTGAGAGGTAGTTGAAGTGTACCCACTTTGATGTGTAAAACAGGCTAAGAGATGGCAGGATGCCCAGGATAATAGGCCCATTCTGATAAAGGATTTTAATTTGAACAAGATGGACCGACATAGGAAACTCAATGGTTAGGCCCAATCGGGTGAAATATCCAAAGGTCATCCAAACACGCCTCATTCGAATTCTCATCATTACTGATAATTAATGCGCCGGCCTTGATTCCTGTGTAACCGTCAGTATAAAAAAGTAAACCTTACCAATTTGACGGTTTTACCTGCTAATTTGAAATTCGAACCTTTGAGCTTTCTCTTGCCTCTCAGAAAATTCTCTCTAGCTCTCCAGATCTCAACAATGGTGAACCCACACCAGAACCCTTCAAGCTCCTCACAATCGAAACCCAATCCTGAGAGTTCGAGTGCCAACCCTATCCATCCTGTTGATTTTTTCAAAGATGAGGAACAATTTCCTCATGCCAACATTAAGTCCATCATCACTGAATCGGAGGTATGCTTCCTCCGAACTCACTATCGGATCCCTGAGACATACGATGTAAGGGCTCCCACTTCTGAAGAACGCATGTACCAGCGACCGGATGGTTGGGTCGCCATGCCTGCTACCCTTCTTGAAAAGGGAATTCGTCTACCCCTTCACGCCTTCATCGTCACCCTATTAGGGTTCATAGGGGTGGGATTTGCACAACTGGTGCCCAACTCTTATATCCACATACTGGCTTTCATCGCCTTCTGCCACGAATTAGGGATTACCCCTTCGGTGGACATGTTTTTCACCCTCTTCTCGGCCGGCAAATCTCGAGAACCAGGGTTTAAGATGATAAGCAAACAATCTCCTCGCCCGAACTCCAAGTTTGAGAGGAGGCCTCTGATGAGCACTCCCTCAAGCAACAAAGGATGGCACAAAGAGTGGTTCTTCATCAATGGACCAGAAATCTCTTCTCTTCCAGATTGGACTACTTCAGATCGAATTTCTGCTGACTTCGGAGATATTCCCGGAGAACGCATAAAGGAAATGGGAGATTTCTTGATGAAGATCCCTCCGAAGGAATGGAGTTTTACTCTTCTGACCAAACAAGCATGGCTGTACGACCATAAATGTAAGTTCGACTGATCTTGTGTCATAATTTGAGGTATCTATATGATGTGGGTTTTAACACATGGTTTTTCTTTTTGCAGTATCTCTGATCAAACCAACCTCTTCGGAAGTGAAAGGTTTGGAAGACTTTCTGGCAGGAAGGATTTCGGAAACCAACGAGGAGATTCCTGCTGAAGGCTCTTCTCAAACAAATCCTCCTGCCTCCGACCCACCAATCATCCTCCTTCAAAACGTCGAACCCGAAGTTGAGGAGCCTACCCATCCTGAAGAGGCTCTCAGACCTCGCCGAAAGAAGAAAGCTGCCAAGAAGGCCAGGACTACCCCGCGCGAGGTTGATCCTGAAAGTGACGAGGATATTCTTCCCGAAGCAAATCCACAAATGGTCCCTCCTGAAGAAATCCCTCAACCAATTCCTTCTGAAATAATTTCACAACCAACTCCTTCAACCGAGCCCATCACCATACCATCCAACCCGAACCCGAAAAAGAGGAGTCTTCTTGACATACCTCCCCAAGATAGGGCAAAGGTTCTTCGTGCCAAGAGGATAAAGACAAAAATAACTCCTCTTACGGCCGAAGAACTTCGCGTCCCTCCTCCTTCGACATCAACTACCCTTCCAACTACAACACAGGCACCTGAAGCCTCTTCTGCTCCTCCCTCGACCCCCGAATCTTCAACTATCCAACCCCCACCTCCAGAGGCGATACCTGTGAATCAGCCTCCGGTTCGTAGCCATCCTACGCCTTCTCCTCAAACGACGACCGAATTTCAGCAGGATGCCATGGGCTCGCCTACCATATGGCCCCAATTCAATGCCAACTTCCCCTTTCATCTGTTCGAGGCCTTCGTTCGTGAGACCGATGACCATCGATTTGGCAACAGTTCGAATGGGGACTTGCTCAAAGAAGGCATGAGCTATTTGGCGAAGGTAAATGAATCTTTCTTTTCTTTTCGTACTTACGTTTGTACTTGTGCCTCTGGAACTGATTGAATAACACTGAACATGTGTAGGCTAATGCTGTATTCGGGCGTCTGTATCCACGTTCTCTTGAGGCCGAATCTGAAGAGGAAAGGCTGAAGAAAGAGAATGCCATACTGAAATCAACCTTGGTTCGGGAAAGGACTCAACGCGAAGGTATCCTTCATACAAATGAAGGTCTTCATAAAGATTTGGCCCGGGCCAAGGAAGATTTGAAGATCTCCAATGAAGAACTGAAATCGACTAAAATTCAACATGCCGAGATCACCAAGATGAATGTCGATTTGGTTCTGAGGAGTGAGATAAGGATGAATGAGATCAGTACTCTGAAGTCTGACGCTAAGGTTCTGACTAAGACGATCCATGATCTGGAAACTGAAGGGACCCGTCAGATGAACATTCGGCAGCAGCTCGAGCAAGAAAATCGAGAACTCAAAGCTCTTCGGGACTTAGGACCTCCTTTGACTGATGCTCTTCGCAAAGAAATCTGTGAAGAGTATCGGAATTCGGACGAAATAAGTGGAGAGATAATGAGGATCTTTTCGGAAAGCTATGCGCTCTGTCGAAGTCGTGGCAAGGATAAGTTGTTCAAAGCCAACTTAGATCCACATTTGCTCGACTCTTCAGATGACGAGGGGGCTGCCTGAAATAACATCCTTTGTAATTTTCCTACTTTTGTAATTAAATAGAATATTAATGAAAAAATGATCTTCTTCCTTATGACTTCAGCGTGTTTTCCTTCTGTCAACATTTCAATATGGATTAATACGGATAAATGTATGTAAAAGAAAATTCTTTCGAGGGTTGAATCCAAACTCGTCAATTAACAATTGAGCAAGTCATATATCAGATAAAATGAGGTTATATAACAATGCATTCTGAACTCAACACTTAGAGAAAATTTAGGTGATAAAGTAAAGGGATACTTATCAGTTACCGAAGTGTGAGACAGATTGGCTTCATTGAAAGTTTGTTTACCCCGAAAGGCCTAACTTAACCAAAAGATGACACTTGCCTACCCCGAAGGGCCTGACACTGCCAAATAGTGGCGACAAATGCCTACCCCGAAGGGCCTGACACTGCCAAATAGTGGCGACAAATGCCTACCCCGAAGGGCCTGACACTGCCAAATAGTGGCGACAAATGCCTACCCCGAAGGGCCTGACACTGCCAAATAGTGGCGACATATGCCTACCCCGAAGGGCCTGACACTGTCAAATAGTGGCGACAAATGCCTACCCCGAAGGGCCTGACACTGCCAAATAGTGGCGACATATGCCTACCCCGAAGGGCCTGACACTGTCAAATAGTGGCGACAAATGCCTACCCCGAAGGGCCTGACACTGCCAAATAGTGGCGACAAATGCCTACCCCGAAGGGCCTGACACTGCCAAATAGTGGCGACAAATGCCTACCCCGAAGGGCCTGACACTGCCAAATAGTGACGACATATGCCTACCCCGAAGGGCCTGACACTGTCAAATAGTGGCGACAAATGCCTACCCCGAAGGGCCTGACACTGCCAAATAGTGGCGACAAATGCCTACCCCGAAGGGCCTGACACTGCCAAATAGTGGCGACAAATGCCTACCCCGAAGGGCCTGACACTGCCAAATAGTGGCGACAAATGCCTACCCCGAAGGGCCTGACACTGCCAAATAGTGACCACCTGCCGAAGAGGCTACCATCGAATGGTCAGCAAGTCCTCCCGAACCTCCTAACTCCTTAGAACTGAGCAGCAACAAAGACAAAACCTTTTGAGGGAAAAGATGATCTTTTATTGATGATGATGTAGATATTTACAGACTTTTGATGTATTGACAATAAATCTACTGAAAATATTTTCTGAGTCTGCCAGCGTGCCAAGTGTTTTTGATTACTGAGCCATCTAATGCTTTCAAACGATAAGTCCCTGGCTTCGGAACCTCTGTGACTTCATAAGGTCCTTCCCAATTTGGCATTAGCTTTCCCAAATTCTGAGGTGTAGACGCTTCGACTTCTCTGAGAACAAAATTTCCTACTTCAAATCTGCGAAGTTTTACCCCCTTATTGTAATGCTTGGCCACTCTTCGCTGATATGCTGCCAATCTGATTAAGGCTATTTCCCTGACTTCTTCTAACAGATCAAGATTGGTCTTCAGTCCTTCTTCGTTGTAGATCTCATTGAATTGACTGACTCGAAGACTCGGAGATCCAATTTCAATTGGGACTAAGGCATCAGTACCATAAGCCAATCTGAAAGGGGAATCTCCTGTTGTAGTCCTCGGGGTAGTTCGATATGCCCATAATACGCTTAATAATTCTTCTGGCCATCTGCCTTTAGCTTCGTCCAGCCTGCGCTTGATCCCGTTCAATAGCGTTCTATTGGTCACCTCGACTTGTCCGTTTGATTGAGGATGGGCCACCGAAGTCTTTCTGTGCTGGACCCCCAATTCTGCTAGAAAAGCTTCAAACTTTGATCCAACAAACTGACGGCCATTGTCTGATATTACCACCTTAGGAATTCCGAAACGGAATACAACTGATTCCTTCATGAATTTCAAACATTCCTGTTCCGTTATTGACCTAAGTGGCTTTGCTTCTACCCATTTGGTCATGTAGTCTATGGCAACTATAACAAAACTGACCTGACCTTTTGCTTTCGGTAGCGGCCCCAATATATCAACCCCCCAGACAGCGAAGGGTATAGGAGATAGGATCGAGTATAACTCTTCAGGTGGCTGATGTGGTATTGGACTGTTGAGCTGGCATTTCTCGCATTTTTTCACATATTCGGTAGCCTCCTTGAAGATTGTGGGCCAGTAGTACCCCTGACGAAGCACTTTATAAGCTAATGACTTAGCAGCCATATGGTCGCCACAGATTCCTTCATGCACTTCTCGGAGAGCGTATTCAGCTTCTGATGGAGTCAGACATTTCAATAATGGAGAAGAGAAGGCTCTTCGGAAAAGATCCCCATCAATCAGAACAAAATTAGCACTTTTATATTTGACTTTCTTGGCGAGCATCCGATCCGAAGGTAAGACGCCATCAGCCAAATATTCTATGTAGGGAGTCAACCAACAGTTGGTTCGGTCAATGCACGTTACAACTTCATGATGAACACTAGGATGTTGTAGAATTTCTAGGTATACTGATCCTTCAAAAACATTAACATCCGTAGTGGCTAGTTTGGCGAGTGCATCAGCAATGGAATTGTTGCTACGTTCGACCCCCTGAAATTCATAGGATGAGAAATATTGAAGCCGATCCTTTAATTCTTTCAGATATTTGATCATTCTTGGACCTCGGGCTTCGTATTCCCCAGAAAACTGTTTAACGACTAACTGAGAATCACTGAAAATGACTATTCTTTGTACTTCAAGACTCTTCGCTAATCGCAAACCAGCCAAGACTGCTTCGTATTCTGCCTCATTATTTGTAGCTTTGAACTGAAACCGGATAGCCTGCTGTACTTTGAACCCCTCCGGGCTTGTCAAAATAATCCCTGCTCCACTGACGTCTGAAGTTGAAGACCCATCTGCAAACAGCGTCCACGAACTATCTTTCTGTTGAAGAACGACAACTGCCCTGTCAGACCCTTCAGCTTCGACGACGGCTTCATCAGCTTCAGAAAATGAACATTCAATCATAAAATCAGCTAAAGCTTGACCCTTGATGGCAGTTCGGGGATGATATTCAATGAAGAATTGAGATAATTCCATCGTCCATGCAGCTAATCTCCCTGATACCTCTGGTCTGCTCATAATCTTCTTCAAAGGCTGATCCGTGTATACTATTACCAGTCTACCCTGGAAGTATTGCCTAAGCTTTCGACTAGCAGTTATTAAAGCGAAAGCAAACTTCTCAATGTTTGGGTATCTGGTTTCAGCATCTCGGAGGACATGGCTCACATAATAAACCGGATGTTGTTTGCCTCCAACCTCTCGTACCAAAACAGCTCCTATTGCCATCGGACTAGCTGCGAGGTATAAATATAGAGGCTCGGCAGGGACGGGTTTCACTAGCAAAGGCGCCGAAGATAAATAGGACTTGATGCTTTGAAAGGCGTCTTCACATTCTGAAGTCCATTGGAATGTTTTTGAATTCTTCGGCCCCTTCAATGTGTTGAAGAACGGTAAACACCTTTCTGCTGACTTGGACATAAACCTCCGCAAAGCTGCAATCCTTCCAGTCAGACGTTGAACATCTTTAAATGACTGAGGAGTCTTCATGTCCAGGATCGCTTGAATCTTCTCCGGATTGGCTTCGATTCCTCTTCGACTGACGAGATAACCCAAAAATTTGCCAGCACCCAGACCAAAAGTGCACTTAGTAGGGTTCAACCTCAAGTTGTGATGACGAATAGTCTGGAAGCATTCTTCTAAATCGTCCAAATGCTTATGTACCAACATGCTCTTGACAATCATGTCATCTACATAAACCTCAATATTCCTACCCAACTGATTTCTGAAAATATGGTTCATCATTCTCTGGTATGTTGCTCCGGCATTAATGAGGCCGAAAGTCATTTTTTTATAGGCATATACCGAACGATGCGTAATGAACGCCGTCTTCGGTATATCCTCTTTGCACATGGAGATTTGATGATACCCAGAAAATGCGTCCATAAAACTTAATAGAGCATACCCCGAAGTGGCATCAATGAGCTGATCAATGTGGGGCAATGGGTAGAAATCCTTCGGACAGGCCTTGTTCAGATCGCTATAATCAATGCAGACTCGCCATTTACCATTATGTTTCTGGACCAGAACTACGTTAGCCATCCACTGCGGGTAGTCGATTTCAAAGATGAAATCAGCTGCCAACAATTTTGCAATTTCCTCATCAATGATCCGTTGACGCTCTGGTGCAAAAATCCTCCTCTTCTGCCGCACTGGCTTCTTTGACGGGTCCACCTCCAATCGATGCTCCGCAATGTTCCTGCTTACTCCTGGCATGTCCTGAGGTTCCCATGCAAAAATATCGACAAAACATCTCAGGAGCTCTATGAGGTTCGTCCGGAGAGGTTCCGGCAAGCCCGAACCTATTTTCACTGTTTTGTTCTCTTTGCCAGGAATGAGCTCTATTTCTTCTGTCTCTTCAGCTGGTGTGACCGACGGTTCTGAACTGCTTTCGGTGAAGGGTTCGACCTCAATCGCCATGGTCTGCTGCTGCTTTGATACCCCCACTCCCGAAGTGATAACGGCATTTCTATAACATCTTCTGGCCAGGTCCAGATCTCCTTTCACCTCACCGACCCCATGAGCAGTGGGAAATTTGATTTTGAAATGGGGTATTGAAGTTATAGCTTGCAGAGCAATTAAAGTGGGCCTCCCCAAGATAGCATTATAGGCAGAATCGACGTGCACAACATAAAATTTACAGATAATTTTTACCTGTTGGGGGGCTGTTCCAAATATGACCGGTAGCTCAATAGTCCCGGCCACCTTAACCGGATCATTGCTGAAACCATAAAGAGGAGCTTCCTGCCCTATTTCCATCTTCTGTCCTTCCAGATTCATTCTTTGGTAAGCATGAGCATATAGGATGTCAACAGAAGATCCGTTATCCACCATCATTCTTTTCATATCCACCGAACCCACCTGTGCAGTTAGTACCAATGATCCTTCGTGTGGTTCGATGGGTTCCGAAGGGTAATCCTCATCAGTAAAAGAGATTACCGTGTTCGGATAAGGTCTGTCGATCTTCGGGAAGGTACCCGCCACCGACATGACCGAATCCAAATGGCTTCGGCGCTTCCTCCCAACTAGCTTTCCAGAAGTACCCCCGGTGATGACATCGATCACATGCCTGGCTGGTTGTCCCGTAGCCGGTAACGTCAGCTGAACTGGTTGAGCCGCCTGGATGGGTGTCTGACCCTGCTGTTGATTATCTCTGGCAGCTATGTACTGAACTAAAGATCCACCTTGTATCTTTCTTTCGATGAACTCTTTTAAACTGGCACAATCGTTCGTATCGTGACCCGAGGTCTGATGATAATCACAATACTTGCGAGGGTTACCTTTTCCGGGCTTGATGTTATCTCGAGGTGGTTCAAAGATCGGTTGGTTTTTGATTTGGTCCAAGATAACAGCCCTATCTGTGTTAAGTGCTGTGTAAACTCTGTTTACCCTTTGAGGTGGAGCGGACGAACGTCCTCCACCCTGTCTCCAATTGTTGTATCTCTTCGATCCGCCTTCGTGGCGATCTTTATTCCCTTCAGGTCTCTTATGGTCCGCATCGGTCTTATCTCTATCTGTCTCTTTGAACCGATCAGAAGGACGCTTGAGACTGTCCATGGCTTCTTCTACCACGATATAGCCTTCGGCTTTGTCGAAGGCTTCGGCGAGACTCTTCGGATGGTTAAACATAAGTTTCTTCACCAATTTTTCCGATTTGACCAGATCTAAACCATTCTGAAACAGTCCTACAGCCTGTAGATCATTCAGATCTGCCACTTGGCCGACTGCTTCACGGAATCGTTTCACGTACTGGCCCAAAGACTCGTTAGAGGACTGTCGGACTTGAGCCAATGAACCAGTTGGCTTTCCTCTTCTTCTGTTGCTCCCAAAACGAGCATGAAACTTACTGCACATATCTTCCCAGGACGAGATAGAATCCGAGGGTAAGGTCCCCATCCATTGTCGGGCATCTTTTCTGAGTGTTGTGACAAACGTATGACATTTAGCTGCATCGCTAAAGTCATAATAATCCATAAGTCGGTCGAATGCCTGACTATGGTCGTAAGGGTCCCCTGATCCATCATAACTCTCTATGTGGGGCAACTTCTTGGTGGGATCAGCCTTTTCACTAAGGATTTCCGCGGAAAAAGGGGATGCCTTCTTTCCCGGAGTGTCTTTGGTTTTCTGTACTTCGGCAAGTTGCTTCCGAAGCTCCTTCAACTCTTTAACCAGATATTCCACACCTTCTGGTTGAGATGATGCCTCCTTCTCTGGCAATTCTTTCTTCTTGTGAGTAGATCGGATCTTTTCAACAGAACCTTCCATCCTAGAGGGGCTTCTCCTACGACGAGTATCTACAGGGCGGGGTACCCTCAGTAGACTCTCGGGAGTATGTCCTCTGGATATACTCCGCCTTTGACTTCGGGCACTGTGACGAGAATGTGCAACGACAAGTGCTCTCTTTGCATGCTCCGGAGTGCGATCTCTGGATCGACCTCTTCGTGAACTTCGTCTGTGCTCCCCGGATTCGATGGGGAGATATACCTTCTTCGATCTTTGAGGAGTAGGGCTCCGAGATCTTCTTCTTTCTCTAGTTCGACCTAGAGACTCCCGTACTGAGTGAGCAGGTTCTTTTCCGCTTCGATGCCCTTGCTCTTCGGATTGGACATAACTGAGCTCCTCGTCCCTTAATTCTGCCACTCGAGCCATTTGCTCGGCTATGTCCTGACGTTGTTTCATAAGTGCTTCCATGGCCTTATCTGCTTCATCTGCCATCTTTGCCAACCGGGAGGCTTTTGCGTTTTGGTCATCTCGGTTTCGAGTTCTAGGCGAGGTGCCTTCTACTCGTTTCCGACCATGACCAGGCTCTCTCTCTGTGGGGAATATAAGCTTACGCTTTGCTTTGCCTACCGCCCTTGGTCGAGAATCTTCAGGTGAACGTTTGGATGCTGTGCTAGCATGGACACTTATAGTTGGTCCCAAACGATCTTTGGCAGATATTCGCGGTGCTGAATCACTGACAGCCATCGGCTGTCCTTCGGGTGTAGATGTTCTACTCTTCCCCATGCAAACTGGATAGAATAAAACAGAGTGAGTGATTGAAAAATACTCAGGACACTAGAACTCAGCCCTCCTTCTAGCGCCAATGTTAACGCCAAGATCTTTCTTCACGTCCCAATCACGAAAGACGTCCTGATCCTGCACAGTAAACACGACAACACCACAAGCTTGACGGCTGGACCGCCGGTGGATAGCTCAGGCGTGAGAATAAGTATATGTGTTCACAAGGTTAACTCAAGAGGATGATAAAGTCTAGTGTAATGAGAATTATGTTCATCTATGGTCGTGTGTGTGTAATACATACCTCTACCGTGAAGACTTACTCGGTGGGAAATAATATCTTTTTCTGGAATATTGTGCCACCTACCACCATCTGACATATCCCCATGATCTGATGGGTTCTACCGGCTGCATGAAACCTGTACATTGCTTTTTGCTGCTGTTCACCTCGCCGGCCGGCTATAATCCCATCCACATTAATGTATGGCAGGTATCTTGGTCAACTGTCATACTATATCATCATTACAAGTCAAAGTAATAGATATTAATTGACTCAATGGGTTGACCCATTGACCCAGCCCGGTTTCTATAGGATTAAATGAAATCAATATAGTGATTGGGCCCAATGAGCCCAATATCTTAATTAATAAGTGAATCCAACGTACCCGGCCCAGTGTAGGAGAAATATCATGACCCAACAGTTAGAATATAAGTTGATTTATAAATTATTTTAAGTTCGGACTTAAAAGTAAAAGCCTTCGACATCAATTTAATTTATAAATTAAGTTAAAACAAGTTATGAATGCGTTCGGTTCATACTGACGTATAAATTAAAATAAATATAAATATTATTAAAAAGGACATTAATAAAAAGAGAGGCAAAATAAACATTACATTTAGTCAAACTAACTTATTTTAAAATGACTTATAGTTATTTTAAAATAAGTTACAAATACTTACTTATTTTTTTTACTTAATACTCAACTTATAAGTAGAAAAATAAGTCATTCAAGAACTGGTGAATAGTAACAAATGATTTATAAATTGGTTTGACCAATTTACAATAAACATAAATTATTGTTGTATATGACAAAACTTTTAAGATATGTTTTAAAACCCCAATTTTTATGAATAAAGATTTATTTTTTCTTTAAATAGTATTCTAAATAGTAAGGTGATAATTTAATAAGTGTTATAGTTATGAGTGATATGTGCAAATTTTGCAAAGTAAGCAAGTTATCATAAAATATTTGTTTGGTCGGAGAATATTCTTTTTGTTGAGGATTATTCATACGACGGCACAATCATTGGTGGATCCCACAACGGAATAACTGTCGGATATAGAAAGCTACAAAAATAGTATTTTCATAAAATAACGGCAAGACTTTTACCATTAAATTGTTGAATACCCAGTTATAAAAGTACAGTAATACGCTTTGTTCCACAGTGGTACGCGGTATTGCACAGTAGCCCATGGTATTACACAGTATCTCTGATTATTGATGCTTACGTAAAGAGTCACTCAGTTTTATTTGATAATTGTCACAGTAGTTGTTGCATAATATCTCATATTATTGATTCAATTATTGTCACAGTATTATCTGCGTACAATAATTTATATTATTAAATCAATAATTGAGACGACACAATTATTCATATTATTATTATTGACAATGTCTAGAAAGTTTTGTCGAGAAAAGGGATTAGGTTATTTAATTATGCGTCAATAAGGAGAAATCCTTATCGGAAAGCCCCATCTTTTCTGGAAACGATCTGGTTGTCAATATTATGAGTTATAATATTAATGATGAATGAGTGTTGAAAGATTAAAAATGAGTTGATTGAATATAAATGATTTGTGGAGCTATTTATTCAATTTTTTATATAAATAGAGGGGTTTGTCATAAAAGTGTTTGTTGTAAGTTTGACTTATTATTTCATGAACCCCCATGTGCCAATTTGTCAAACCGTCGGTTGAAAGTTATCTCAGTTTTATTTTATTATTATTATAATAGTAATAAAACAAAAATAATAATAATATGTATATAGTTTTTGTTTTATTAGAATATTTTATTGCACAATGGTGAATAGTAAAAATCAGATTTTTGCCCGTGAATTCGTTCGAAATTCAACTGTTCATCCGTGATTAAATAGTGTCCTGCCATTCTCCTATAAATAGGATACTTAGTTAAAAAATTAAAATCACACCAGAATCAGAGAAATCTTCTTCTATAATATTGTGCATATTTCTTTCTAGTATAAGAATACTTTGAGTGTAGCTAATAGTGAAAGATTTCCTCAAGAATATCTCCGTTATATCATTCAGTTTTAGTCTCCTACTAAGGTAAATGATGTTATTTTTTTCATACTCATAAGGGTTGGCATTTTATTCCTTATTAATTCGTGGGAATAACTTGTCTACGTGGACTACATACCAAATGCCTGATGAATAACTCTTCGTATACATTTTTTATTAAATTGTGAAAATGATCTGTCTACACTGATTACCGTATGACGGGTGAAAATCTATTTGCAGTTTTGTATATTTTTTCATACTCGTATGGGATATCATTTCTTTTGTACTCATCAAGGGATATCGTTTTCTTTCATATTTTTCTACATTTATGGTATAAAATTATTGTTTTTTTCATAACCTTATTATTAAATGGTAAAAATCCCTAAAATTAGTAGAATATCCTTGAGTTTTGCACTTCATCTAGTATCGTTTCATTGAAATATTTGTCTGAACTTTCTTATTAAATTTTAATATTTTTATTCAGAATACTATTCACGATAAAATTGATTACTTTTCTATCCAAATTATTTTTGATACATGAATATCATTCTTGAATTTTATTCCACAATTAGTTATCATGTTGGCAATTTAGAAATTCTTGAACTCTGGATAAATCATCAATTTAGTGGAGTCCGAAAGTCTCTCGAAATCAATCAGCAAAGTTAAAAAACAACACAACGATATATCAAGCATGATCATCAGCAAGGAACTTCAAAAAGCTGACACCCTCCATCTGAAGCCTTCATCAAATTAGAAGAAGAAAATCAGCAAAGTCAATTGTTCCTACAAGTCAAAAACAAGGATTGAGGCAAACCAAGCATCAAAGCCCAAATCCACTACATATTCACCATATGGGTCCAAAGGTAAAAGACTCTTGCGATTTCGACATCTTATCAACCCATCTGTCAAAGAAACTACCCCATACAACAAGCAAGACTAGGGCAATTTCAAAATCAACAACAACCCAATATTGGGACCCTTACAACAAGACTGAGGTAATCTCGAAAATAGCGATAATTCAAAATTGGGGCATTCATCAACCGTCCTAAAAAGGAAAATGTGTAAGACCCCGAAATTTACGAAATGAAAGTATTCAATTTTTATAATTATTATTCTATTTAGTAACTAGTTAAAGTTAAATTGATAAAAATACAGTAATACGTGTGGCTGTATAGTAACACGCGGTATTGATTATTGATGTTTATGTGAGAAGTCGTTCAGTTATACTCAATTATTTCTATAGTAATTGTTGCATTATATTTCTCATATTATTGATTCAATTATTGTCACAGTATCATATGCATAATATTTTATATTATTAAATCAATAATTGAGACGACAAATTTATTCGTATTATTATTTGCAATATTGACAATGTCTAGAAAGTTCTGTCGAGGAGAGGTTTGGTCACCTAATTGCGCGCCAATAGGGAGAAATCCTTATCGGAAAGCCCACTCTTTCCTGGAAATGATATGGTTGATAAATATTATGAGTTATAATATTAATGATGAATAAGTTCATGTTGATTAAAGATGAAATTGATATTTTCATTGTGTTGGGATTATTAGTGTTGGTGGAAATCGACAATTATTTCGATAATAATTGATTTCTGGAGGTTAAATTGACCAATCGGGTAATTAACCGGATAAATGAGCAATTAATTGCTATTAATTCACATGCTTATAACTATTTGTTCACATGTTTGTACTATTGATTCACATGCATGTTGTGACGCCCCCAAAATTAGGTATACATCACCCATCTTGAGTCGCCAGATATATGGTACAGAATTCAAATACAACTTGATAATACAACTGTCGTGTACAATACGACAAAATATAAAATGTGAGTTTGAATACAAATATTGTCCTCTAAAGAGTATACAAACTCAATGGAGTCCTCATTACATTTATTATCACACTATTTCACAGAATAGTGAGGACTACTATTGCACCATCTAGGACCATCACTCTGTTCCCCGACTAGTCACCGCTACGTTCTCATTTCCTAAAGAGAACAGTGAAAGAAAGGGTGAGCTCAACTAGCCCAGTAAGAAATATTATGACTGAGATAATGCAGAATAAATTATCATTAGCCTTAAACAGTGTTAAACTGATACAATATAACAAACATCAAGTTTAACTGCAGCGGAACAAGCAATCCATTAAAAGAGTCAATTAGAGAATAAAATCTACTATCTTTTATGATTTAAAAGGTTTTTCATCACTTTTATTCGCTAGGACTCAGCTTAATAAATAATCCACATCATCGAATCACTCATGCACTACGGCCAAGGATATTCTTTATTATCACGACCACAATTATCCATGCACTACGGGCCAAGAATATTTGTGTATTCATTAATGGTTATGATCATGCCAACAACTGTCCATCAATGCACTACAGGCCAATGAGGACTTTTACCACATCGTTTGTAACATTACGGTCATGATTACACTAAATAATCCCTGATCATAATCATACCAAGTCCATCTATGCACTACAGGCCACAAATGACTTTCAAAAAAATATAAACATGAGGATGATGACAATGATATAAGAATTCAATAAAACAAGTTCAAGAATTAATTTATCCAGGAATTAATAATGTCCAAATTGTCAACATGATACTGCTTTGTAGAGTAAAATTCAAGAATGCTCAGAAGAATATTTTCATGAAAAGATACTGGATGAAGCGCATATATCAAAGATATTCGACTAATTTCATGGAGTATAGAAGTCAAAACTTTAACCAACTTAGTATAAAAAAGAATGGAATAACAAAAGAAATCACCATGCATGCGGTACTTCGCATAGACAGGTTATTCCAACAGAATACTAAATAACGGAATCAGGTCAGGCAAAATTCGCATCGACAGGATGTTCCAACAGAATAATAAAGAATGGAATAACAACAGAAATCACCATGCATGCGGTACTTCACATAAACAGGTTATTCCAACAGAATACTAATAAGGACGGAATTAGGTCCGGCGTAAAACGCACAGATGAGATATTCCAACAGAATAATAATAAAGACGGAACCAGGTCCGACGTAAAATGCACAGACAAGATATTCCAACAGAATAATAAAGACGGAATCAGGTCCGACGTAAAACGCACAGACAGGATATTCTAACAGAATAATAAAGACGGGATAATAGAAGAATGTCACGAAGTATAGGGTAGCCCGCGTATACAAGTTATTCCAACAGAATAATAAAGAATGGAATAACAGAAGTTCTCTTCATGAATACAAAAGAAATAATACTCCCTACGAGTACAACAAATTATATTCCCTACCTTAGAAAGAAGAGTACTGGATATATAAGTAGTGAAGTAGCAGAACATTTTTCTTCTTTCTCTCTATAGTTTTTTTCTCTAGAGTTTCAGTGAATTCGTAAGAAATAATAAATGAATGAGCTTCTATCTATAGAAAAATGGACTGCATAGTAACTAACTCATGAACGGTCCAAATTGATTTACTTTAATCTGACGGTCCATATTTAAAGTAAAATATTTTAAATAAAATATAATATATTCTATTTATAATCTAATAAAACAAATAACTTTATAAAAGATTTTACTATGCAAACACTATACGGACACTATGCAAACACTATGCATAATAAAATATAATATATTCTAATTATTGTCTAATAAAACAGATAACTTTATAAAAGTATTCTGTTTTATATAAAAAAAATTTACAATACAAAATACTATACAGGCACTATGCAACACTATGCATAATAAAATATAATATATTCTATTTATAGAATAACTTTATAAAAGTGTTATGTTTTATATAAAAAGATTTTACTATACAAAATACTATGCAACACTATACATAATAGAATATAATATATTCTATTTATAGAATAACTTTATAAAAGTATTCTGTTTTATTACATTAATAATACCAATAAAACAAAACTGAGTGACTTATCACGTAAGCATCAATAATCAATACCGTGTGCTACTATGCAACCACGCGTATTACTGTACTTTTAACACTGGGTGTTTCAACAGTTAACGGTAAAACTTCCGCCGTTATTTTCATAAAGTATTTTTGTCATTTTCTCAATCCGACTATAATTCTGTTGCGGGATCCACCAATGATTGTACCGTCGTACGTATATTCCCCGACCAATCGAATATTATATAACTACTTGATTACTTTGCAAAATTTGTAAATATTACCCACAACTATAACATTACATCAAATCAACACCATAATATTAAAAAAAAAATTTCGAGAAAATTAAATATTTATTCATAAAATCTGGGGTCTCACAATCTCCCCTCCTTATGAAATTTCGCCCTCGAAATTTACGTACGTACCTGGTATGCTGAACAAGTGAGGATACCTCGACTTCATCTCAAATTCTAACTCTTGAGGTATAACCTTTGAGTGTTGAATACGATTCTTCTTATCCAAGATTTTAACACGTATCTCCTCAAACGTTAAATTATCCGTTATCTCGTCCAATTCTAAATTAATAATGTGGTTCGGGTCATCCACATATTTACGTAACATCGATACGTTAAAAATGTTATGAACACGTGACATACTTTGCAGTAAAACGAGTCTATAAGCCATAGTTCCTACTCGATCGAGGATTTTAAATGGGCCAATTAAATCAAGGGTTGAGATTTACTCTATTCGTCGATTCTTGCTTCCAGAATAACTCCCCCTTGAACCTTCTTCATTCTTCACATTAATCAGCCTCAGGTGTGTAGCTTGAGTGGCTTTAACTTTATCGATTAAATTCGATTCTAATCGTATATTCGTTATCTTCACGTGGGTTCATATATTCGCACTTGCAACTGCATATGATTTTCTACTCAACGCGTCAGCTACCACGTTCATACTTCCACGATGATATTGAATAGTACGATCGTAATCTTCAACAGCTTGAGTCAACGTCTTTGGCGCATGCTACGTTCATTTTAGTTGAAGAAATATTTGAGTGTTTAAGAATTGGGTTTTGTACTGGGGTCAATACAAAATTCGATTTCACGCTCTAGGGGTAGGCTAAGAAGTCTTCAAGAATACGTCAGGAAATTTATTAACAATAGAAATATCATTCAAAACTGTGACTCTCATCCAAGACTTGGATAGTACGTCACATTGATACCTATCAACTTGCCATCGTCATTCACGACATCGCCTACAGAAAGTCTGGCATCGGTGCATTCCACACAAGGAAGTCAACAACGAAATGCTTGGGGCTCTTTACTTATGGCTTGATATGACAATGATTGACTTTAGTGGTTTGGTTACTTTGAATTCGCATAACAGGTTGGTTAGGAATATGAAAGCTAACAACCTTACAAAAAGCATGATGAGCAGTTAACCAATCGTTTCCAAAAAAACACAAATGCAAGTATTTTCAAAGAGATAAGATCGACAGGTAACGTGAAAGTGTCGATTTGAACAAGATTTATAAATAGTAGAGGTAACAAAGGTTTCTATTAACGAAGTTTCAACCAATAAGTCAAAGTCTAACTTCTCCGGAGTTAAATTTAAACGTTGAGCGCAAACAAGAGAGATAAAAGAATAGGTATAACCGGTATCGAATAAGGTATAAAATTTGCAAGAATTTATAATTAACTAACCCGTGATAACTTCGTTCTATTCGTCGTCACGAAAAATGCTCTCCCTTAAACTACCGAATTTGACTTGTTCGGGACAGTGTTTAGTGTCGTCATTACTACTGGAATTGAATTTCGCTATAGGGCATATTCCACCCTCAACTGCTTCGTCGTACTCCTGCTCCATGATCTGAATCATTAGCCTTCGATCCATATCGAATTGGGGTTGACTGCAATGTATAGGGTAATTCAAAACTCGATGCTGGGTTCTCCCAATTGCTGTCGAAAAAGAGAAATACATATCATCTATTTTAGCTTTCTTGAATCAGACTTCTCTTTCCACAATATCAACGCGTCGTGTGGCTTTTACCCATGCATCTTTCATTCTCACTCGTTCAGTTGTTTTTCCTTTCAGCTGCTCCTTGATATTTGAATTCTCAGATTCCAGATTTAATATCATATACTCTGCCAAAGAGTACTCCTGTTCAGCTATCACACATCGGGTAATTCAATTTTAAATTGTTACATTCCTTTGCTCCACGTCCGCCTTCCGTTCTTCAGCCTGCTCTTCTAACTCATGAATACGATTTTGCAATTCTACATTTTGATCAATAAGTTCTTCTAATACATCCTCCTCAGGTTCCTCTTCTTCCTCACCCTCAGTTGCTACCTTTGGAACTAGCTTGAGCACAACTTTTAATTCCTCAATCACCACATGGATATCTCTAATCACATTATCTTGGTTGGTGATTAGAGGTGTCTCACGGTCTCATGTGCTCCATTGCTATTCTCAACATTCTCGGATGTAATTTTCAAATACTACCACAAAATAAGGGTTAAATAACATATCACATATTATCCCTATACTCTGGCCGACCAATTAAATACCAAATAAACTTAGGTAGGTCATACTAGCGAAGGAATTTCCCGTCTCTCCCCTCCTAGTTCTTGTCTCACATCTTAGCCAGGGATCATATCCCTAAGCTTTGATACCAACTGTGACGCCCCCAAAATTAGTTATACATCACCCATCTTGAGTCGCCAGATATATGGTACAGAATTCAAATACAACTTGATAATACAACTGTCGTGTACAATACGACAAAATATAAAATGTGAGTTTGAATACAAATATTGTCCTCTAAAGAGTATACAAACTCAATGGAGTCCTCATTACATTTATTATCACACTATTTCACAGAATAGTGAGGACTACTATTGCACCATCTAGGACCATCACTCTGTTCCCCGACTAGTCACCGCTACGTTCTCATTTCCTAAAGAGAACAGTGAAAGAAAGGGTGAGCTCAACTAGCCCAGTAAGAAATATTATGACTGAGATAATGCAGAATAAATTATCATTAGCCTTAAACAGTGTTAAACTGATACAATATAACAAACATCAAGTTTAACTGCAGCGGAACAAGCAATCCATTAAAAGAGTCAATTAGAGAATAAAATCTACTATCTTTTATGATTTAAAAGGTTTTTCATCACTTTTATCGCTAGGACTCAGCTTAATAAATAATCCACATCATCGAATCACCCATGCACTACGGCCAAGGATATTCTTTAGTATCACGACCACAATTATCCATGCACTACGGGCCAAGAATATTTGTGTATTCATTAATGGTTATGATCATGCCAACAACTGTCCATCAATGCACTACATGCCAATGAGGACTTTTACCACATCATTTGTAACATTACGGTCATGATTACACTAAATAATCCCTGATCATAATCATACCAAGTCCATCTATGCACTACAGGCCACAAATGACTTTCAAAAAAATATAATCATGAGGATGATGACAATGATATAAGAATTCAATAAAACAAGTTCAAGAATTAATTTATCCCGGAATTAATAATGTCCAAATTGTCAACATGATACTGCTTTGTAGAGTAAAATTCAAGAATGCTCAGAAGAATATTTCCATGAAAAGATATTGGATGAAGCGCAAATATCAAAGATATTCCACTAATTTAATGGAGTATAGAAGTCAAAACTTTAACCAACTGAGTATAATAAAGAATGGAATAACAAAAGAAATCCCCATGCATGCGGTACTTCGCATAGACAGGTTATTCTAATAGAATACTAAATAATGGAACCAGGTCAAACAAAATTCGCACCGACAGGATGTTCCAACAGAATAATAAAGAATGGAATAACAACAGAAATCACCATGCATGCGGTACTTCGCATAAACAGGTTATTCCAACAGAATACTAATAAGGACGGAATCAGGTCCGGCGTAAAACACACACACATGATATTCCAACAGAATAATAATAAAGACGGAACCAGTTCCAGCGTAAAACGCACAGACAGGATATTCCAACAGAATAATAAAGATGGAATCAGGTCCGGCGTAAAACGTACAGACAAGATATTCTAATAGAATAATAAAGACGGAATAATAGAAGAATGTCACGAAGTATAGGGTAGCCCGCGTATACAAGTTATTCCAACAGAATAATAAAGAATAGAATAACAGAAGTTCTCTTCATGAATATAAAAGAAATAATACTCCCTACGAGTACAACAAATAATATTCCCTACCTTAGAAAGAATAGTACTGGATATAGAAGTAGTGAAGTAGCAGAACACTTTTCTTCTTTCTCTCTATAGTTTCTCTATCTAGAGTTTCAGTGAATTCGTAAGAAATAATGAATGAATGAGCTTCTATTTATAGAAAAATGGACTGCATAGTAACTAACTCATGAACGGTCCAGATTGATTTACTTTAATCTGACATTCCATATTTAAAGTAAAATCTTTTAAATATAACATAATATATTCTATTTATAATCTAATAAAACGAATAACTTTATAAAATATTTTACTATGCAAACACTATACAGGCACTATGCAAACACTATGTATAATAAAATATAATATATTCTAATTATTGTCTAATAAAACAGATAACTTTATAAAAGGATTCTGTTTTATATAAAAAGATTTTACTATGCAAAATACTATACAGGCACTATGCAACACTATGCAAAATACTATACAGACACTATGCAACACTATGCATAATAAAATATACTATATTCTATTTATAGAATAAATTTATAAAAGTATTCTGTTTTATATAAAAAGATTTTACTATGCAAAATACTATGTAGACACTATGCAACACTATGCATAATAGAATATAATATATTCTATTTATAGAATAACTTTATAAAAATATTCTGTTTTATTACATTAATAATACCAATAAAACAAAACTGAGTGACTTATCACGTAAGCATCAATAATCAATACCGCGTATTACTGTACTTTTAACACCGGGTGTTTCAACAGTTAACGGTAAAACTTCCGTCTTTATTTTCATAAAGTATTTTTGTCATTTTCTCAATTCGATAATAATTCTGTTGCAGGGTCCACCAATGATTGTACCGTCGTACGGATATTCCCCGACAAAAAGAATATTCCCCGACCAATCGAATATTATATAACCATTTGCTTACTTTGTAAAATTTGTAAATTTTACCCACAACTATAACATTACATCAAATCAACACCATAATATTAAAAAAATTATTTCGAGAAAATTAAATATTTATTCATAAAATCTGGGGTCTCACACATGTACTATTAGGGGAGGTGGTGCAAGATTGATAATACTTGCATGACTAAATTAAAAATAATGGTATAGATGAATTTACTATACTGTAATTATATTTTTTTACATGTATAGAACTATTGAGTCACATGATTGTACTATTGATTCACATGATATACTATTAGGGGAGGTGGTGCAAGTTTGATAATACTTGCAGGACTAAATTAAAAATGAAAGAAAAGATGAATGCATTATACTGTAATATTTCGAGCCCCAAAATTAATGTTCAATTATCGAAACTATGTTTTTTTATAAATAGAAGCTCATTCTAACTTCATTCTCACCAATTCACTAAAACTCACAAGGGCAATTATATAGAGAGAAGCTATGGAGAGAAAGAAGGAGAGAAGTCTGTTACTTCACTTTTTCAGTATCGAGTCTTCTTCTGAGGTAAGGGATATTATGTGTTGTATTGGTAAGGGGTATTATTTCTTTCGTATTCATGAAGATGGTTATTTTCTTTCAATACTCGTAAGGGTTGTTATTCCATTCTTTATTATTCTGTTGGAATAACCTGTCTACGCGGACTACCGCATGCATGGTGAAATTATTATGTTATTCTATTCTTTATTATTCTGTTGGAATAACATGTCTACGCGGACTACCGCATGTATGGTGAAATTCTTATGTTATTCTATTCTTCATTATTCTGTTGGAATAACCTGTCTACGTGGACTACCACATGCATGGTGAATGACCCTTTGTATTTATATATTCTTTATTAAATTATGGAAATGATCTGTCTATTCACGAGTTACTATTCACGGGGTACTATTCACGAAAAACTTCGTTTCTTTTTCTGACCAAATTATCGTTGATTTATGAATCTTACTCTTGAAATAAAATCCATGATTTGATCATATTGTTTTTATTATCATATATAACATTTTTATAATCCTGGTGAAGAAATTTTTCTTTGACTTAAGTGTAAATATGGGTAGATTATTGGTATGATCGTGACTATGAGTTCTCTTTGGCCAGTAGAACAAAGATGAATTGTTGACTGGTATGATCATGACCATTGAATTTATAATTGAATATCTTTAGCTTAAGTGCAAAGGTGAATTGATCAACATGGTTATAATTATTGTTTATATAAATTCTGAAATGATTATATATTTTCTTGAGATATTAATATCTTTGGCCCGTAGTGTAAAGATGACCTGTTGTTGAATATCTTTGGCCTGTAGTGCAAAGATGAATTGTTGTTGAATATATTTGGCTGTAGTGCAAAGATGACCCGTTGTTGAATATCTTTGGCCCGTAGTGCAAAGATGAACTGTTGATGAATATCTTTGGCCCGTAGTGCAAAAATGAATTAATTAGTATGATTATGAACATGAACTGTGATTTGGTATAACCATGATCTTTGATGTTTTAGGTAAAGACAGGTGATAAAAATTATCTTCGTTCTGGGTGCGAAGAGGAATTTAGAACCACAATTATGATTATGAGTTATTCACATGATGGTGGACATGAACTATTGATTGATGTTACAGGGATAAAACATTGTTGGTGGACTTTTAACATGGAGGAGATAATAGACTTTAAGGTCTATTTGATTCTTCTAATGGATTGCTCGTTCCACTGCAACTATGGTTGAAAAGTTTTATCATCCACCATATATTTTAAATCTCTGATTTATTACTGACGAAGGCTATTGATAAATTAATTATCCTTAGTCATGATATTCTTACTGGGCTAGTTGTGCTCACCCTTTTGCTTCACAATTCCTTTCAAGTAATAAGAGTGTAGCTGGGTCGAGCGGGGGTAACATGGGAATATAACGATGGTCTATAGCTGTTGAGGTTTCCCCAAAATAGTATGAAAATAATTTTATTGAGAATTTTAGATAAGTGTGTCGTATTTTATACGTCATTTTAACCGTTGATTTTGGTGAACAAAATAGGGTGAGCTGAACCCAACTTTGGAAGGGTATTTTGCCACTATCATACAAGATGTCTAATGACAAACGACTTCGTGTTATCATAAGAGAGGGTTGTGCACATGCACTTGATGATTATATCTATGAGCACTACCTATATAATCTCGGAGTTTGGTTGAAATATAATTCTCAATTGGAGACAATGGAGATAAATATATGTCAAAAGAAGACTCACTGTGACGGCCCCAAAATAGGTATACATCACCCATCTTGAGTCGCCAAATACATGGTACAAAATTCAAATACAACTTAATTATACAACAGTCGTGTAAAATACGATAAACATATATTCTGAGTTTTAATACAAATATTGTCATATAGACAATATACAAACTCAATGGGGTCCTCATTACATTTATTATTACACTATTTTATAGAATAGTGAGGACTACTAATGCTATCATCTGGACCATCACTCCATTCCCTGACTAGTCCCTACTACGTTCTCATTTCCTGAAGAGAACAATGAAAGCAAAAGGGTTATTTCAACTAGCACAGTAAGAAATATTATGACTATGATAATGCAGAATAAATTATCATTAGCCTTCAACATTGTTAAACTGATAAAATATAACAAACATCAAGTTTAACTGCAGCGGAACAAGCAATCCATTAGAAGAGTCAAGTAGAGAATAAAATCTACTATCTTCTATGATTTAAAAGGTTTTTCATCACTTTTATCGCTGGGACTCAGTTTAATAAATAATTCACATCATCGAATCACCCCTGCACTACGGCCAAGGATATTCTTTAGTATCACGACCACAAATTATTGATGCACTACGGGCCAAGGATATTTGTGTATTCATTAATGGTCATGATCATGCCAACAACGGTCCATCAATGCACTACGGGCTAATAAGGACTTTTACCACATCATTTATAATATTACGATCATGATTACACCGAATAATTCCTGGTCATAATCATACCAAGTCCATCTATGCATTACAGGCCACAGATGACTTTAAAAAAATATAAACATGAGGATGATGACAATAATATAAGAATTCAATAAAACAAGTTCAAGAATTAATTTAGTCATGAACTAATAACGTCCAAATTGTCAACATGATACTTCTTTGTAGAGTAAAATTTAAGAATGCTCAGAAGAATATTTTCATGAAAAGATATTGGATGAAGCGCAAATATCAAGAATATTTTACTAATTTCATGGAGTATAGAAGTTAAAACTTTAACCAATTGAGTATAATAAGGAATGGAATAACAAAAGAAATCACCAGGCATACGATAGACTGCACAGGTAGGTTATTCCAACAGAATAATAATTAACGGAACCAAGTCCGGCGTAAAACGCATAGATATGATATTCCAACAGAATAATAAAGACGGAATCAGGTCCGGCGTAAAACGCACAGACAGGATATTCCAACAGAATAATAAAGACGGAATCAGGTCTGGCGTAAAACGTACAGACAGGATATTCCAACAGAATAATAAAGACAGAATCAGGTCCGGCGTAAAACGCACAGACAGAATATTCCAACAGAATAATAACGAATGGAATAACAAAAGAATTTCACCAAGTATAGGGTAGCCCGCGTATACAGGTTATTCCAACAGAATAATAAATAATGGAATAACAGAAGTTCTCTTCATGAATACAAAAGAAATAACACCCCTTACCGTAAAAGAAACTGAATATAAGAGTAGGGAAGTAGCAGAATACTTTTCTATAGTTTCTCTATAATTTCTCTCTCTAGAGTTTCAGTGAATTCGTAAGAAATTATGAAGGAACGAGCTTCTATTTATAGAAGAATGGACTGCATAGTAACTAATCCATGAATGGTCCAGATTATTTTACTTTTAATCGGACGGTCCAAATTTAAAGCAAAATCTTTTAAATAAAATATAATATATATAATATATATATATATATTATATATAACATGTGCTGAGAAAAAAATTCACGGATGTCTTACAAATAATCACTGATGACTTATGCAACAATCGGTTGCCTGAATTTCAAGCTATCCAAATATAATATAATATATATATATATATATATATATATATATATATATATATATATATATAAATAGATAACACATGTTATAAATCAACAAAACAACAAGAAAAAAAAATACTCCTACCCGACAATTCATTAGGATTTTTTCTCCACCCCCAATTTTCTTTCTTCCCACATCACCCCACATGTTCCCTCCACCAAAAATCCACTCACTCAATCAATTATTATATATATATATATATATATATATATCATTTCATGTCATACGTATATAAAATAAATACCACCACCCCCAAATTCTCTTTCATATAAAAACATATAATCCACTCACCCACCAAAATTCTACTTTTCCATCATTTTCCACTCACCCACACATAAAAAACTTATGTATATAAATTCCTTCAATATTTTTAATAACATTTATCATCAATATTATAATTCACAATATTAATCGACCAAGTCGTTTCCAGGAAAGAAGGGGCTTTCCAATAAGGATTTCTCCCTATTGGCGCGCAATTAGATGACCAAACCTCTCCTTGACAGAACTTCTAGACATCGTTAATATTGTAAATAATAATATTAATAACTTTGTCATCTCTTGATTTAATAATATATAAAATATTGACAATAATTGAATCAAATAACGTGAGATACTATGCAACAATTACTGTAGCAATAATTGAACAAAACTAAGTGACTTCTCGCGTAATCATCAATAATCAATACCGTGTGCTACTATGCAACCACGCGTATTACTGTACTTTTAACACCGGGTGTTTCAACAGTTAACGGTAAAACTTCCGCCGTTATTTTCATAAAGTATTTTTGTCATTTTCTCAATCCGACAATAATTCCGTTGTGGGGTCCACCAATGATTGTGTCGTTGTACGAAAATTACCTGTTAAAACGAATATTTCCCGATCAATCGAATATTATATAACAACTTGTGTACTTTGCAAAATTTATAAATATTACCCACAACTATAACATTATATCAAATTCATTCCATAATTTTCAAAAATGATATTTATAGAAAATTCATCTTTATTTATAAAAGTTGGGGTCTTACAACCTCCCCTTCTTATGAAATTTTGCCTTCGAAATTAGGGTACGTACCTGGTATGTCGAAGAGGTAAGGATACCTTGATTTTATTTCAGATTCTAACTCCCAAGTCATTTCCTCAACATCGTGGTTTTTCCACAAAACTTTGACTTGAGGTATAACCTTGGAGTGTAGAATATGTTCCTTCTTATCCAAGATTTGAACATGAACCTCTTCATACGTCAAATCTTCCACTATTTCATCCGGTTCTAACTCAATAATGTGGTTTAGGTCTTCCACATATTTACGTAACATGGATATGTGAAAAACGTTATTAACACGAGATATACTTGGCGGTAAAGCGAGTCTATAGGCCACAGTTCCTACTCGATCGAGGATTAAAAATGGGTCGATGAATTGAGTATTGAGCTTTCCTCTCTTTCCAAATCTCGTAACTCCTTTCCATGGAGCAACACGTAACAACACATGATCTCCTATATCGAATTCCACATCCTTTCGATGAAGATCAACATACCTCTTTTGTTGATCTTGTGAGGTTTTTAAACGTTGCCGGATCGTTTGAATCTTTTTCGTAGTCATACATACCAACTCCAGTCCCAACAACGTTGCTTCACCCACCTCATCCCAGCATACTTGAGAACGACACTTTCTTCCATGCAACGCTTCGAATAGAGCCATGCCAATATTTGTTTGATAACTGTTGTTGTAGGAAAACTCTACCAATGGTAAGAACTTGTCCCAACTTCCCTTGAAATCAAGGACACAGAGTCTTAATAGATCATTAAGAGTTTGAATAGTCCTCTCCGACTGTCCGTTCGTCTGAGGATGATATGTCGAGCTAAATCGTAAGTTTGTGCCCATAGCTTTTGGCAAACTTACCCAAAATCGTGAAGTGAATCTCGGGTCTCGATACGAAACTATGGATACCGGCATACCATGCAGTCTTACAATCTCGTTTATGTATATACGAGCAAGACGTTCAAGTGTATAAGTTTCTCGTATTGGTAAGAAATGAGCAGACTTGGTCAATCTATCAACAATGACCCAAATCGCATCTATGCCTTGAGAAACCTTAGGAAGACCGGTAACGAAATCCATGGTAATGTGCTCCCACTTCCATTCTGGAATTTCAATTGGTTGCAATGGAACTTTTGGTACTTGATGCTCCGCTTTAACTCGTTGACAAGTTAGACACCTTGAGATAAACAGCGCTATCTCTCTCTTCATATTGCTTCACCAAAATGTATGACTAATATCATGATACATTTTGGTACTCCTAGGATGGATTGCAAACTGTGTGTTGTGCGCCTCCATCATGATTTTATACTTTAAATCAGGGTCGTAAGGAACACAAAGTCTGGAGTTGGCTTGAAATATTCCTTCTTCATCGATTCTTGCTTCCGGCATAGCAACTTCTTGCACTTTCTTCATCATACGCATCAGCTCCACGTCTGTAGCTTGAGCAGCTTTAACTTTATCGATTAAGTTGGTTATACTCATATATTCGCCATCAACACATGGGTCCCTGGAGTCTTTAACTCTATCTCCATCCTTTGCAAGTCACACAAAATGGGCCTTTGCGTTGACAATATCGCACTCGTACTTGCATATGATCTTCTACTCAATGCGTCAACTACCACGTTCGCTTTTCCATGATGGTATTGGATGGTATGATCATAATCTTTCAATAGTTCAAGCCAACGTCGTTGTCACATGTTGAGTTCCTTTTGAGTGAAGAAATATTTGAGGCTTTTATGATCCGTAAAGATCTCCACTTTCTCCCCATACAAGTAATGCCTCCAAATTTTAAGTGCAAAGACAACAACTGCCAACTCTAGATTATGAGTAGGATAATTCCTCTCATATTCTTTGAGTTATCGCGAGGCATAGGCTATAACTTTCCCATGTTGCATGAGAACACATCCCAACCCTTTGCCCGAACCATCACTGTAGATGACAAATCCCTCCGAGCCAGATGATATTGTCAGAACAGGTGTTGAAATGAGTGTCCTCTTGAGTTCTTGAAAACTCTTCTCACATTCTTCGCTCCAACCGAACTTTGTATCTTTTCGAGTCAGCTGAGTTAATGGAGTAGCGATTCGAGAAAATCCTTCCACGAATCTCCGATAATAACCAGCTAAACCGAGAAAGCTACGTACTTCAGTCACTGATTTAGGTTGCTCCCAACTTTGAATAGCTTCAATCTTTGCCGGGTCAACAGATATTCCATGACTTGATACTACGTGCCCAAGGAATGCTACTTCCTCAAGCCAGAACTCGCATTTCTTTAACTTGGCATAAAGCTTGTATTCACGAAGCTTTTGGAGTGTCAGCCTCAAGTGTCGCTCATGATCTTCACGACTTTTGGAATAAATAAGGATGTCATCAATAAAGACGACCACAAAGTGATCCAAATATTCCTTGAATACTCGGTTCATCATATCCATAAAGGCAGCAGGAGCATTAGTCAATCCAAAGGACATGACTAGGAATTCATAATGCCCGTACCGAGTTCTGAAAGCCGTCTTTGGAATGTCATCGGTTCTAATCTTCAGTTGGTGATATCCGAAACGAAGATCAATCATTGAAAAGAATTTGGCTCCTTGCAACTGGTCAAATAGGTCATCAATTCGTAGCAATGGGTACCTATTTTTGATGGTGACATGATTCAACTCCCGATAATCAATACAAAGTCGCATACTCCCATCTTTCTTCTTCACGAATAGAACAGGAGCACCCCAAGGAGACGTACTAGGATGAATAAAACCAATGTCTAACAATTCCTACAATTGGGTCTTTAACTCCTGAAGTTCAATAGGAGCCATTCGATATGGGGCTTTGGAAATGGGTTTTGTACCGGGTTCAAGGTCGATACAAAATTCAATTTCACACTCTGGGGGTAGGCCAGGAAGTTCTTCAGGGAATACATCAGGGAATTTATTAACAATAGAAATATCATTCAAAACTGACGTATTTTTGTTTAGATTCGTGACATGAGCTAAGAAAGCTTGACATCCGTTTTCAATAAACGAATAGCTTTATGGCTTGAAATGACATTGATTGATTTTAATGGTTTAGTTGCTTGAATTCGCATAATATATTTTTTAGGAATATGAAAACTAACAACCTTACGAAAATAATCAATTTTTGCACGATGAGTAGTTAACCAATCAATCCCTAGAATCACGTCAAATACAAGTATTTTCAATAAAATAAGATCGACAGGTAATGTGAGGGTACTAATTTGAACCAAATAAGACTTATAATAGTGGATGTAATGAAGGTTTCTCCCAACGGATTTTCCACAGATAAGTCAAAGTCTAATTTCTCCGGAGTCAAATTTACTCGTTGAGCGCAAGTAGGAGAAATAAAAGAATGGGTAGAATCGGTATCAAATAAATTATAGACTTCACTAGAGTTTATGATAATCTTACCCGTGATGACCTCATTCAGGTTCCTTGCTTTCTAGGAGGTCACAACAAACGTTCTCCCTTGCAGTACCGACTTTGACTTTTCTGGGACGGCCTTTGGTGCCTCCATCCTAGCTGAACTTGTCTTCGGTGAACGACAAAATCGGGCTAAGTGACCTTCTCTTCCATAATTATAACATGCTTTGGACGGCATCGCACTGTTTGGACTGATGTGTCCCTCCCCTCCATATTTGAAGCATATGATAGGTGGTCGTTCTCCTTCCTTAACAACGGGTGCTGGTGCTGATGTCTTTCCATCATTGTTGAATCTCCTCTTCTTGGAATGTCAATTCTTATTGTTGTGGCCCTGATTACCACCGAAGTGGTTACCATTTCTGGCCTATTGATTCCCTCCACGCTTGTTGTCACCGCTTCGATGACTGCTCTCGCTGGTATTATCATTTTACTGGCTGCTCCCTTTTGGTTGCGTTGACTCGTTATCGCGCTCCACTAACTGAGCCCTATTTACAACATCTGAATACAAAGACAGTTTATGAGAAATAAGATGTTGACGTATCTCCGGCTTCAAACCTCTTAAAAACATCCGCGTCATTCTCTCTTCATTATCCACCAAGTGGGACACAAACTGGGACAACTCGACAAACTTTGCTTCATACTGCAACACGGTCATATTATTCTGTTCCAACTTGATGAACTCCACCTCCTTCATGTGACGAATACTTTAGGGAAAGTACTTGTCGTTGAATAGTTCTTGGAACTTCTCCCAAGACATTTTCAGTGCGGCAGGTTGAGTACGCTTTACCGATTCTCACCAGTAATCTGCCTCTCCACGCAACATAAAGGCGACAAAGGGAACCTTTTGCTCCTCGGAGCATCCCAAGACATCAAATATCTTGGTGAACTGTTTTATCCATGCTTCCGCCTTGAGTGGTTTTGGCTCTTCAATAAACTCTGGTGGTCCCAGCTCCTTGAACTGTTTAGCGGTGACCGTCTGAGAGTTTCCAGTGTTTCCACCTACATTTTGGACAGGAGCCTCTCTCGCCTGCTGTTGCATGAATTGCATAAAGCCTCTGAACATTCCATCATTCATCATTTGGTCAGTGTTGTTGTTTGCATAAGTATTGTCACCTTCCTGGTGCACATTATCCTGATTAATGATATGTGGTGAATCAACGATCGCCTGTTCTCCATTACTATTCCCAACATTCTCGGATGTCATTTTCAGATACTGCCACAAAACAAAAGGTTAATTGACATGTAATATATTATCCCTATATTCTGACCGACCAATTAAATACAAAAAAAAAACTTAGGTAGGTTATACTAGCGAAAGAATTCCCCGTCTCTCCCCTCCTAGTTTTATTCTCACATCTTAGCCAGGGATCATATCCCTAAGCTTTGATACCAACTGTGACACCCCCAAAATAGGTATAATCACCCATCTTGAGTCGCCAAATTCAAGGTACAAAATTCAAATACAACTTAATTATACAACAATCGTGTAAAATACGACTAAACATATACTGTGAGTTTTAATACAAATATTGTCATCTAGACAATATACAAACTCAATGGGGTCCTCATTACATTTATTATTACACTATTTCATAGAATAGTGAGGACTACTAATGCTATCATCTGGACCATCACTCCGTTCCCTGACAAGTCCCTGCTACGTTCTCATTTCCTGAAGATAACAATGAAAGCAAAAGGGTGAGCTCAACTAGCCCAGTAAGAAATATTATGACTAAGATAATGCAGAATAAATTATCATTAGCCTTCAACAGTGTTAAACTGTTAAAATATAACAAACATCAAGTTTAACTGCAACGGAATAAGCAATCCATTATAAAAGTCAAGTAAAGAATAAAATCTATTATCTTCTATGATTTAAAAGGTTTTTCATCACTTTTATCGCTGGGACTCAGCTTAATAAATAATCCACATCATCGAATCACCCCTGCACTACGACCAACGATATTATTTAGTATAACGACCACAAATTATTCATGCACTACAGGCCAAAGATATTTGTGTATTCATTAATGGTCATGATCATGCCAACAACGGGCCATCAATGCACTACGGGCTAATGATGAATTTTACCACATCATTTATAATATTACGGTCATGATTACACTGAATAATCACTGGTCATAATCATACCAAGTCCATCTATGCACTACAGGCCACGGATGACTTTAAAAAAATATAAACATGAGGATGATGACAATGATATAAGAATTCAATAAAAACAAGTTCAAGAATTAATTTAGTCAGGAACTAATAACGACCAAATTGTCAATATGATACTTCTTTGTAGAGTAAAATTCAAGAATACTCAGAAGAATATTTCCATGAAAAGATACTGGATGAAGCGCAAATATCAAGAATATTCCACTAATTTCATGGAGTATAGAAGTCAAAACTTTAACCAACTGAGTATAATAAGGAATGGAATAACAAAAGAAATCACCAGGAATGCGATAGACCGCACAGACAGGTTATTCCAACAAAATAATAATTAACGAAACTAGGTCCGGCGTAAAACGCACAGACATGATATTCCAACGGAATACTAATAAGGACGGAATCAGGTCCGGCGTAAAACGCACAGACAGGATATTCAAACAGAATAATAATAAAGACGGAACCAGGTCTGGCGTAAAACGCACAGACAGGATATTCAAACAGAATAATAAAGACGGAATCAGGTCCGACGTAAAACGCACAGACAGGATATTCCAACAGAATAGTAAAGACGGAATAATAGAAGAATGTCACCAAGTATATAGTAGCCCGCGTATACAGGTTATTCCAACAGAATAATAAAGAATGGAATAACATAAGTTCTCTTCATGAATACAAAAGAATAACATCCCTTACGAGTACAACAAATAATATTCCCTACCTTAAGAAGAAGAGTATTGGATATATAAGTAGTGAAGTAGCATAATACTTTCTTCTTTCTCTCTATAGTTTATCTCTTAGAGTTTCAGTAAATTCGTAAGAAAATAATGAATGAATGAGCTTCTATTTATAGAAAAATGGACTGCATAGTAACTAACTCATGAACGATCCAGATTGATTTACTTTAATCTGACGGCCCATATTTAAAGCAAAATCTTTTAAATAAAATATAATATATTTTATTTATAATCTAATAAAATGAATAACTTTATAAAAGATTTTACTATGCAAACACTATACAGACACTATGCAACACTATGCATAATAGAATATAATATATTCTATTTATAGAATAACTTTATAAAAGTATTCTATTTTATATAAAAAGATTTTCTGTATTATTACATTAATAATACCAACAAAACTGAGTGACTTATCACGTAAGCATCAATAATTAATACCGTGTGCTACTATGCAACCACGCGTATTACTGTACTTTTAACACCGGGTGTTTCAACAGTTAACGGTAAAACTTCCGCCGTTATTTTCATAAAGTATTTTTGTCGTATTCTCAATCCGACAATAATTCCGTTGTGGGGTCCACCAATGATTGTGTCGTTGTACGAATATTCCCTGTTAAAACGAATATTCCCTGACCAATCAAATATTATATAACAACTTGCGTACTTTGCAAAATCTATAAATATTACCCACAACTATAACATTATATCAATTTCACTCCATAATATTCAAAAATAATATTTATAAAAAATTCATCTTTATTCAAAAAGTTGGGGTTTAATAATGGGTCTATTGATAAATTTAAGGCAAGACTTGTAGCAAAAGGGTTTACTCAAAAGGAAGGTTTAGATTATTTTGATACTTACTCACCAGTAACTAAATTAGCAACTATAAGAATTTTAATTGCTTTGGCTTATATTCATAAATTGACAATCCACCAAATGGACGTTAAAACTGCTTTTTTGAATGGAGAGTTAAATGAAGAAATATATATGTGTCAACCTGAAGGGTTTGTTGTTCCAGGTGAAGAACAAAAAGTGTGTAGACTTGTAAAATCTTTGTATGGTTTAAAAGAAGCACCAAAACAATAGAATGACAAATTTAATAAAACTCTATTGTCTAATAATTTTGTGACAAATGACTCTGATAGTTGTGTTTATAGTAGATTCAATGAAAATTGTGGTGTGATTATTTGTTTATATGTGGATGACTTGCTAATATTTGGTACTAATGAGAAAGTTGTGAAAACTACTAAAGATTTTTTATCTTCTAAATTTGACATGAAAGATTTAGGAGAAGCAGATTTAATTCTTGGCATGAAAATAATTAAACATGCAAATGGTTTAGTTTTATCACAATCTCATTATGTGGAAAATATTCTAAAGAAATTTAATTTCTTTAATGAAGAGCCATTATGAACGCCTTAGGACTCTAGTGTGCATTTAAAAAAAATAAAGGGAATGGTATTGCACAAATAGAATATGCTAGAATCATTGGTAGTGTAATGTATTTAATGAACTGTAATCTGTAATCGACCTGATATTGCATATGCCATTAGTAGACTTAGCAGATATACACATAATCCTTCACAAGATCATTGGAATGCATTGTCACGACTAATGAGGTATTTAAAAGGAACAGTTAATGTAGGTGTACATTTTACTGGTCATCCTAGTGTTTTAAAAGGATATTGTGATGCTAATTGGGTATCTGATAATGATGAAACAAACTCCACTAGTGGTTATGTATTTACTTTAGGTGGAGGAATTGTTTCTTAGAAATCTGCTAAACAAACTTGTACTGCTAGATCTACTATGGAATCTGAATTTATTGTTTAGAACTGGCAGGTACAAAAACAGAGTGGATAAGGAATTTATTGGCTGATATACCATTGTGGTATAAGTTAATTCCTTCTATTTCTTTACATTGTGATTCTCAAGCAGCTATTGGCAGGGCAATGAACCATGTTTATAATGGAAAACAGAGACATATTCGCTTGAGGCACAATATTGTACGAGGACTGATCAGTAACGGGGTTATTTCCATGGAATTTGTAAGGTCTGAAAAGAACCTAGCGGATCCGCTTACTAAGGGAGTGAGTAAAAAGGTAGTCCAAGAAGCATCTAGAGGGATGAGACTATTGCCAATATTTTGAGTAAATAATATGTGATGGAAACCCAACCCATGTGATTGGAGATCCCATGAATTAGGTTCAATGGGTAACAACAAGTTATGTAATTATTTAATTAAAGCACTACAATTATTTATATTTCTCTATGTGTATGTAGTGCTTATTGACAAATTGTGATATGATGAATCATTTAGATTCTTAATGAAACTCATAGCCCTAAAGGGTGGTGTATGTCAGTATACACTTGATGGGTTCACCTATATAAAGGTGGAAGTGTAGGTCGCTTCCTATGAGAGTCTTTGGCAAACTCTCTAGAGCCTTTATGAAAATCTGGGATATGGCGCATGGCCTCGAACGCGCCCAACTGCGGATTTGTGTGGATTCAGGATTTTTAGATATGTATGCAAGTTCAATTGATTGTATCATAGATAATGCGTTTAAGAATATAGTTCACATATAATCTACAATCATGAGCTTGTTCCACTAAGTATCGATTTAAACCCACAAGGTATCGACGTTATGTATCTAAAATCCATTGCCCTTCTCACTTCCTTTTAAATTTTCTTTCTTTGATAATTTTGGATCATGTGGGGGATTGTTGGTTATGCTCCAAAATCTATAGTTTTGACAAAGTCCCATATCATCTATTTTTAAAACATTCTACGGGTATATTAGCACATATGTTGGCTTGGGTAAGTAACTTGGTTGAGGAAATAGGGATGGGCTCGCGCACATAAGAATGACTAAGGAATTGGGCTAGGCCAAGCTTGGTTCTTGGACTTTCGGTCAGAAAACCTTAGTATGTGCGCGCGATACACCCGCGCAGGGGGTGCCGATCCGAGAAATCATGCCTTGCGGGTGCACCCAGGTAGCCCATTGTTTTGCTTATATCCCTAATCTTTTTATACCAAGACTAATAGAGTTAATGCCCTAGCCGTTTATGTTTTTTCCAAACGTAAACCTTATTATGTTTTCTGTAACCCCCGATCCAACGTTCATATTAACGTATACAGTATTTATTTCCCAACGTTAATTGCTGTCCAACGTTCTGATAATCATCCTTATAAATGCCAGTGTTATTCTTCTTAGCAGAGTACACATACAATTGTCGTATTCTTCTTCTCCTTACAGAAATCGCTTTGTTCTTTATATAAAATACAGTCTGTTCTGTTCTTTCATACATATATATATATATATATATATATATATATATATACTCTGTTAATTGGGCAATCCACATAGACAAGTTCAAAGTCTCCTTCTGTGAGTACGCACGATCAGAGACTTCGCCGTTGAATCCTGGAGAGTGACCGTCAGCAGCCCATTTGTACTGTGATTATTATCAGTGGGGGGGCGAAATTACTTCTTTAGGACAGTAGCACTGCTACGCCTCGGTTTCCAGCTAAGTTGTTCCAATTTACTCTATTATTCGTCTTGTTAATTCTGCTAAGTTTCCAACATATGGTAGATGTGATTTTTTTTGTGCGAGTTTTTTTCATTGTTTGCTATAATCCCCCTATTGGCATGTGAAATCAAAGAAAATATATACATTATAATTGATCACATTCTTTCTTTTAGGAAACTCTCTCTAGAGAAAATATGAAGTGAGTTGTGCTCTATTGTTTTCTTGACATTAGTTTGAATCAATAAGATTTAGGTGGTAATTAATACTACCTCCATTACTAAAAGATTATCGTTTAAAATCTTTGCACATGGATTAAGAAAGTATCATTTACCAAATAAAATTTGTTTGAAATTTCATCACCACCCCTTTATGATAAGTTGAAAACTATTAATACAAGGGAGAGAATTTCTTGGAACAATGAGAGAAGGTAGGGGTAATATAGAAAACTAAATAATTTATTCTACTCGAAAGTTGTAAACGACAAACATTTTAAAACAAATTTTTTCTTCTAAAACGACAATCTTTAAGAAACTTAGGGGGAAAGATTTAGGTGGTAATTAAGGAGATTGATGTGGGAAAATGTCTCACAATGTCAAAGTTGGTCTGATATTTATCATGTGGGATTTGAATTTCTTCTGCATTCCAAATAAATTATTTGGTGGGAAATTGAAATTGCCAAATGGAACATGCATGCATGCATGTTTGTTTTCTCAAAAAATCAAATGGATGAAAAGGAAATGTTTGGCATGTTGTGTCATTAAAGGGTTTGGGGCCTCATAATAAATAATGACAATTAGTAATCCCTATACGTAATAATGTGAGTCACATGTTTGAAATTAGATTATTTATTTATTTTTAACTTTGTTACATATTTAAACTTTTATTATTATTTTATTATTGAGAAATGTTATCTTTGAAATAATAAACGAAATACGTAAATAAAATACTTGATTCAAACTCAATTTTAATTTATTATTTTCTTATTTTATTTTCTTTCAAACTCAATTTTTATTTCGTACTAAAATAATTTGATCTGACCAAAAAAAATAACTAAAAATTATGATTCCAAACCATCCAGCCAAGCACCCACTAATTCCCGGACCCTCCTACTTATTACAATTATCTCTAACTAATCATTTCATCGACTCTATCAACATAATCAACGGCTCAAAATCAATCCCTTGTGGGCTCAATCCCAACGCACAGTTGAAAAATGCCACGAAAGAAGAAAAAAAATTACTCTATCCGTTCCTAAAAGATTGTCGTTTAAAATTTTTGTACATAGATTAAAAAAGTGATTTAATACCATCATTTACTAACAATTAAAATTTGTTTGAAATTTCATCACTGCCCATTTATGGAAAGTTGTAAACTATTAATATCAGAGAGAGAATTTATTGGGACAATGATAGAAGGTAAGGGTAATATAAGAAAGTAAATAATTTATTCTCCTCGAAAGTTGTAAATATTTTGGAACAATTTTTTTCTTCTAAAACGATAATCTTTTAGGTACAGTCGAACAGAGAGAGTAGTACTCCCTCCGTCTCAGCATAAAAGTCTTAGTTGACTTTTTGCGCATATTAAGAAAGAGAATTAAATGATAAAATTATCCATATTTTAATTCTCATTTAATTGCATAGTTTTTTGCACACTACTAGTGATGCTCCATAAATATGCATAGAGAATTAGGGCTGATCATTCGATTATAATCGAACCGAAATGACTTTTCGGTTATAACCGAATACCGAAATATTCATAATTTCACTATCCGAACTACTAACCGAATTTGTCAATAAACGAATTACCAATTTGAAAATTCGGGTATTTCGATTAATAACCGAACCTAACCTGAATAGAGCCGACGAACGACATCGAGGTTGAAGAATAGAGTCAAACTTTGTTGGATTGTTGGATGTTTCTTCTAAAAATCAACTAGTAAAAATAAATTAAAAGCATACAAAATCTGCAGAAACAGAGAGTAGGATTAAATAAAATTGAGTTGATGAGAAAAATATCCTGATGGTTCAAAGAAATCCCAGGAAAGTACTATACCAAATAATTGGTAAAAAAGAAGAGCACAATCAAATTCTTAGAAATCATATGATAAACAGAACTACAGACGCATTCCATTAAAGTTGAAGACAAATTTAGGAAGAAACATCCAACAAGCCATATAATTATTTTAGTGAATGAAAATTCAAAATCGTCGAGTTTGAAGACTCGCCGTCGTCGAGTCGCAGTGAGAGAGAGATCGAGGCGCGGAGTTGCCAAGGGTGACTGGGTGAGACGGTGAGATCGTGACTTCGTGAGACTGAAGAGACGAAGATTGAGAGAGGCGGAGAAGAATTGAAGACGATCGGCGAAATCGAGACGACAAGCAAGTGAAATTGGGTGGGATCTGGGATTTGGTAATGGAAATTAGGGGGGAATGAGAATGAGAATTGGGATCTAAAAAATTGGATTTTTGAAATGAATTTTGAGATCTGGATTTGGTAATGGATCTGATGAGAATAAGATGCTAATACCCGATTCCAGAATAATCAATAGTCATATACATAACATATACATATATAATTATAAAATTATTATTTTTTTAATTAAGGAGTTCAGTTATTCGGGTATCCGAATAATCTATTTTTTAAAATCATACCCGAAATTGAATACCGAGAATTAATTCGGATATAACCGAAATTAGGAAAATAATCGAAAAAACCGAAATAATTCGGTTAAAAATATTCGGTTGTGTTCGGTAATTCGATTTTATCCGTTTTGTGCTCACTCCTATAGAGAATAGAAATATAACAATTAATAATAAATGTATTATAGGCAAATTATTATTAAAAATAGATCATTTTAGGTAAATAGATATTTAACTTGGGATTACTTAAAATAGCAATAAAGATTTTTATTCTGTGACGGAAAGAATATTATACTTCCTCCGTCCCTTAATATGAGACGTTTTAGAGTGTTACACAAGAATTAAGATAATGATTAAAAAATATTAAATATAGTATCAATTGTTTATAATACCCTTAAATATTATTTTATCATAATTATCTCATACTTCTTATCCAATTCTTTAGTTTATCAAAAAATTAGGTAAAGTAATATGAATAATTTTGGAAAAATTGTGATCTCGTAAATTTTAACAAACGTCAAATAAGTAAGGACAATTGAGAAATTTTAAATCTATCTAATAAAATACAAATAATTTTGAATTTTTCGCTCATTCAATAAATCATTTTGACTGTTCAAAATTTAAGATAAATCTCACCGTCTCACCGTCGATACAGTGTCGGAGTCACGGAGACAGCTAATTGTCATATAGTATTAAGGAAGGAAGGGGGTATAAATCCGGATTTTGCTACTAACACTCCCCGCGACACAGGGAGAGAGTTAGATAAATAGAGATACACAGATATTTATATATAGAAAGAAAATATCATCTAGGGTGAGAATTGAGAGTGAGAGGGGGAGAGGGAGAGGGAGAGGGAGAGGAAGATGTCTGGGTGGAGGTCGGCTTTCCGGTGGGCGGAAGTGAGCTTTAGCATGCCGACTTCACTTTTCCGGTGGCCGAGGCTTTTGTCGTCGTACATCACGCCGAGCTGGTCCCCACAGAGTTTTTCGGGATCCACGCCGAGGTGGAGACCGCAGGACATACGGGGATGGTTGCAGGACCTCGATTTCTCGATCGTTGACACCGTCTTGTGGTCTTTCGTCACCGCTTTCGAGTCCGTGGCTCTCGTCTCCATGCTATGCTTCTTCTTCGTTTTCTGTGGTTGTACTCTCTAATTTCTAGTGGTGGTAGAAGTTATGGAATTTAGAGTTGCCGGAATCTGAGGTATGTGGCCGCCGTGGAAGGGGATATACGATTTAGGCGAGAGAAATGATGATGAAAGTATGGTGGTCGGAGCACGTGATATTATGTTGTCACGTGAGTTTTGGTGTTTTCTTTGTTTTTTTTGCTTGTACGAGTTATAAGCTTCTAGAGGGGTAGTTTCGTCAACCGAGTGAATATTATTGTCATTTCTTTGTTCTATGTTATTGACTTATTGTCGTTTCTTAGTTCATTTGCCATTTGCCTGTCTTGCCATTTGCTATTTTGAATCTCATATCATATGAAAATTGATATTGAACTTTTGTTTTGTTTGGCGTTTACACTCCAAATTTAAATTTAAATTTAAATTTAAACGAAAACCAACACGGTATATATTATTTTTAATCTATTCTAATGTTTTTAATAATAATTAAAAAATGTAGGGTTTTGAATTGATTAACTAAAAAAAAATAGAATTAATAATAAGAGAAATCAATAAATAAAAACTTCAGTTTCACTATTTTCACAACAATCGATTAATATTTTATCTTTCAATAAAATTAATAGCCTAGATAACAACAAATTCTGTTACTCGAAATTTCTCTTAGATTATTACTTAATGAAACAAGTTATTCACAAGATTCTAACCATCAACATATAACAATCTTTCTAGATTTAATACAACATTAACATTAAAAATTAGGGAATTAGACTATTCCACAATCACACAACACAAGCTCAAATTATTTAACATGTCTTGTGATAATCATAGCAATACTCAAAAGCTCTGACAAAATCATGTATTACTAACTGCTACTTATGATTAGGAACAATATCAATTACAAATATTATCACTCCTTAATTTAGCAGATGATATCAATCAGATTAATCTAGTTGACCACATCAAATCGATCAGATCAAATATTATACAAACAATTAAAACAAATTATCAAGAAAAAATCTCATATAAGAAGGAATAAATAATGTAAATTAAACTATTAATTGTAGGTAAGGTTCAACATCCCCTTAGAACTTAATATAGAATTCTAGTCCGACATACTTATAATAAAAACTCTGATTAAGAATAACAATAATATGACGATCTGATTACAAGTGAATGTATTTATGAGTACTTCTACACATACCGAATTTTTGGACAGGTTTTTAGGACCGGCCGAATTTTTTTTTGTTTTGACTCCCAAAAAATATATAATATTTATTCTAAATAATTTTTTTTATAAAATTTAGTGATTTAGGTGTAATTTGAATACATATAAAAAACAGTGTTGTATAGACTGTACAACATTGTTTTTATATGTATTCAAATTATACCTAAATCACTGAATTTTATAAAAATTTCAATCAGAATAAATACTATTTATTTTTTGGGAGTCAAACAAAGAAAAAAAAACCAAATTTTGGACCTGTCCAAAAAACCCGTCTGTCTAGACTTATTGATGTATTTATAGGAGAAAATATATTTTATGAATACAGATTAATTTTTCTCGAAATATATTTTTGAATATTATGGTGTGGATTTGATATAATTTTATAGTTGTGGGTATTATTTACAAATTTTGCAAAGTAAGCAAATGGTTATATAATATTCGATTGGTCGGGGAATATTCGTTTTAATAGGGAATATTCGTACGACGGCACAATCATTGGTGGACCCCACAACGAAAGTATTGATGTAGTTAGAAAACGACAGAATTATCTTTTTACAAATATAACGGCGAAAGTTTTACCGTTAAAATGTTGAACTACCTGGTGGTAAAAGTATAGTAATACGCGTGGTACATAGTAACATACTATATTGATTATTGATGCTTACGTGAGAAGTCACTCAGTTATACTTAATTGCTGCATAATATCTCTCATATTATTGATTCAATTATTGTCACAGTATCATCTGCATAATATTTTATATTATTAAATCAATAATTGAGACGATAAAGTTATTCATATTATTATTTGCAATATTGACAATGTCTAGAAAGTTCTATCAAGGAGAGGTTTGGTCACCTAATTGCGCGCCAATATGGAGAAATCCTTATCGAAAAGCCCCCTCTTTTCTGGGAATGATTTGGTTGTTAAATATTGTTAGTTAATATTAATGATGAATAAGTTTATGTTGATTAAAGATGAAATTTATATTTTCATTGTGTTAGGATTATTAGTGTTAGTGGAAATCGACAGCTATTTCGATAATAATGGATGTCTGGAGGTTATATTGACCAATCGGGTAATTAATCGGATAAATGAGCAATTAATTGCTATTAATTCACATGCTTATAACTATTTGTTCACTTGTGTGTACTATTGATTCCCATGCATGTACTGTGACGCCCCCAAAATTAGGTATACATCACCCATCTTGAGTCGCCAGATACATGGTACAGAATTCAAATACAACTTACTAATACAACTGTCGTGTACAATACGACAAAACATAACTGTGAGTTTGAATACAATTATTGTCTACTAGAGAGCATACAAACTCAAAAGGTGTCCTCAATACAATTATTGTCACACTATTTAACAGAATAGTGAGGACTACTAATACTATTCTCTGGTCCATCACTCCGTTCCCCGACTCGTCCCAGCTATATTCTCATTTCCTGAAGAGAACAGTGAAAGAAAGGGTGAGCTCAACTAGTCAAGTAAGAAATATTATGACTAAGATAATGCAGAATAAATTATCATTAGCCTTCAACAGTGTTAAACTGATAAAATACAATAAACATCAAGTTTAACTACAGCGGAACCAGCAATCCATTAAAAGAGTCAAGTAGAAAATAAAATCTACTATCTTTTATGATTTAAAAGGTTTTTCATCATCGTTATAGCTGAGACTCAGCTTAATAAATATTCCACATCATCGAATCACCCCCGCACTACGGCCAAGGATATTCTTTAGTATCACGACCACAATTATTCATGCACTACAGCCAAGAATATTTGTGTATTCATCAATGGTCATGATCATGCCAACAACTGTCCATCAATGCACTACGGGCCAATGAGAATTTTTAATTTTTACATCATTTGTAACATTACGGTCATGATTACACCGAATAATCCCTGGTCATAATCATACCAAGTCCATCTATGCACTACAGGCCACAGATGACTTTCGACAAAATATAAACATGAGGATGATGACAATGATATAATAATTCAATAAAACAAGTTCAAGAATTATTTTATCCAGGAATTATTAACGTTCAAATTTGTCAACACGATACTGTTTTGTGGTGTAAAATTCAAGAATGATCAGAAGAATATTTCTATGAAAGGATACTGGATGAAGCGCAAATATCAAGGATATTCCACTAATTTCATGGAGCATAGAAGTCAAAGTTTTATCCAACTGAGTATAATAAAGAATGGAATAACAAAAGAAATCACCATGCATGCGATAGACCGCACAGACAGGTTATTCCAGCAGAATAATAATAACGGAACCAGGTCAGGTGAAATTCACACCGACAGGATGTTCCAACAGAATAATAAAGAATGGAACCAGGTCCGGTGTAAAACACACAGACAGGATATTCCAACAGAATAATAATTAATGGAACCAGGTCCGGTGTAAAACACACAGACAGGATATTCCAACAGAATAATAAAGAATGGAACCAGGTCCGGTGTAAAACACACAGACAGGATATTCCAACAGAAATATAAAGACAGGATAGTAAATGGATGTCACCAAGTATAGGGTATTCCGCGTATACCGGTTATTCCAACAGAATAATAATGAATGGAATAACATAAGGATTTCACCAAGTATAGGGTGTACCGCGTATACAGGTCATGTATAGGGTATGCCACTTTTACAGGTTATTCCAACAGAAGAACAAAGAATGGAAGAACATAAGTTCTCTTCAAGAAGAAAGAATAACACCCCTTACCGTATTAAGAGATTGAATACTGCAGTAGTGTAATAACCGAATACTCTTTTTCTTTCTCTATTACTCTCTCTATACTTTCTCTCTCTATAGCTTGAACGAATTCGTGAAAAATAATGAAGCCCTAGGCCTCTATTTATAGAAGATTTATTACTATTTACGAAAGTATTTACTATTTACGAAGGTAATTACTATTGACGAAGGTAATTACTATTTACGAAGGTAATTACTATTTACGAAAATAATTACTATTTACGAAGGTAATTACTATTTACGAAGGTAATTACTATTTACGAAAATAATTACTATTTACGAAGGTAATTACTATTTATGAAAGAGACTCTTAGATGATGACATATGGCCCCCCATAAATAATTCAACTTACCACAAACGTCTAATAATAGACTCTTTATATACATCAAGGATTGAATAAAAATTACCAAAAATCATTTTAACACATATTTAATCTTTCAACAATTATTAATCATTTATAACTTGTCGTCTCAATTATTATTTAAATAATATAACATATTATACAGATGATACTGTGACAATAATTGAATCAATAATATAAGAGATATGATGCAGCAATTACTGTAGCAATAATTGAGTATAGTTGAGTGACTTCTTACGTAAGCATCAATAATCAATATCGTGTGCTACTATGTAACAACGCGTATTACTGTACTTTTACTACCGAGTAGTTCAACAGTTTTAACGGTAACACCTCCACCGTTATTTTATAGAAAGATAATTTTGTCGTTTTCTAACTATGACAATACTTCCGTTGTGGGGTCCACCAATGATTGTGCCGTCGTACGAATATTCCCCGACAAAAAAGAATATTCCCCGACCAAACGAATATTTTATAACAACTTGCGTACTTTGCAAAATTATAAATATTACCCACAACTATAACATTATATCCAATTTATTCCATAATATTCAAAAATAATAATTATAGAAAATTCATCTTTATTTATAAAAACTGGGGTCTTACATGTACTATTAGGGGAGGTGGTGTAAGATTGATAATACTTACATTACTAAATTAAAAATGGAGCTATAGATGAAGGTACTATACTGTAATTATTTTTTTCACATGATTATATTGTCGATTCACATGATTGTACTATTGATTCACAAGATGTACTATTAGGGGAGGTGGTGCAAGTTTGATAATACTTGCAGGACTAAATTAAAAATGAAAGAAAAGATGAAGGTATTATACTGTAATATTTTGAACCCCAAAACGTGCAATTATCAAAACTATATTTTCCTATAAATAGAAGCTCATTCTTCTTTCATTCTCACTAATTCACTAAGACTCACAAGAGCAATTATAAAGAGAGAAGCTATAAAGAGAAAGAAGAAGAGAAGTTTGCTACTTCACTATTCCAGTATCCAGTCTTCTTTTGAGATAAGGGATATTATTTTGTTCAGTATTCATAGGAATAATATTTTCTTCCATACTCTGTAGTATATGAGTAATATTATTTCGTCTCGTATTCCTGATTATACCCTCATTTTGTTAAAATATTGCTTTTATATTCCGTGAAATTAGTAGAATATCCTTGAAATTTGCGTTTCATCTAGTATCGTTTTACAAGGATATTTTCTACACATTCTTGTTAAATTTTAAGCTTTTCATGCCGGAGTACTGTCCATGAGTAGTTGTAAGACCCCAACTTTTTGAATAAAGATTAAATTTTCTCAAAATATATTTTTGAATATTATGGTGTGAATTTGATATAATGTTATAGTTGTGGGTAATATTTATAAATTTTGCAGAGTACACAAGTTGTTATATAATATTCGATTGGTAGATTCATTTTAACAGGGAATATTCGTACAACGGCACAATCATTGGCGGACCCCCATAACGGAATTATTGTCGGATTGAGAAAACGACAAAAATACTTTATGAAAATAACGGCGGAAGTTTTACCATTAACTGTTGAACTACCCGGTAGTAAAAGTACAGTAATACGCGTGGTTGCATAGTAGCACACAGTATTGATTATTGATGCTTACGTGAGAAGTCACTCAGTTATACTCAATTATTTGCTACATTAATTGCTGCATCATATCTATCATATTATTGATTCAATTATTGTCACAGTATCATCTGCATAAAATGTTTTTTATTAAATCAATACTTGAGATGACAAAGTTATTCATATTATAAATTTCAATATTTACAATGTCTAGAAGTTCTGTCAAGGAGAGGTTTGGTCACCTAATTGCGCGCCAATAGGGAGAAATCCTTATTGGAAAGCCCCTTCTTTCCTGGGAACGACCTGGTTGATAAATATTGTGAGTTATAATATTAATGATGAATTTTGTTCGGAGTTGAATTTGGAGACGCGGACATGATATTTGAGTCCGGAACGACGAAATTAGTAAAAATAATCTATAAACATAAAATTTTCCGAGATTCATTATTTGGTCAAAAAGTCAATAGTTGACTTTTTCGGGAAAAGTCAAACTTTAAAATTTTAAAATTTATATTTTTGATAAAAATAGTTTCATTATGTTGGAATTTTTTGTGTTAGAGAAAATTGACATTTATTCCGATGATAATTGATGTCTAGGGGTTATATTGATAAATCGGGTAATTTATCGGATAAATGAGCAATTAATTGCTACTAACTCACATGCTTATATAACTATTTGTTCACATATGTGTACTATTGAATCACATTATTTATTATTAGGGGAGTTGGTGCAAGATTGATAATACTTGGATGACTAAGTTAAAAATGGAGGTATAGATGGAGGTACTATACTGAAATTCCTATTTTTCACATGATTATACTATTGTTTCACATGATTGAACTATTGATTCACATTATTTATTATTAGGGGAGTTGGTGCAAGATTGATAATACTTGCAGGACTGAATTATAAATTAAAAAAGGTTGGAGGTATTGTACTGTAATTTTTTGAGCCCCAAAACGTGCAATTATCAAAACCATATTTTTCTATAAATAGAAGCTCATTCTTCCTTCATTTCTCACCAATTCACAAAAGCTTTAGAGCGATTATTATAGAGAGAAATTATAGAGAGAAAGAAGAAGAGAGGTCTGCTACCTCACTATTCCAGTATCCAGTTTTTTCTAAGGTAGGGATAAACTGAATACTGGAATAGCGATTATCACAAAAGCTTTGCGCTTCATCCAATATCTTTTCATGAAAATATTCTTCTGAGCATTCTTCAATTTTACTCTACAAAGCAGTATTATGTTGACAATTTGGACGTTATTAGTTTCTGGATAAAATAATTCTTGAACTTGTTTTATTGAATTCTTATATCATTGTCATCATCCTCATGTTTATATTTTGTTGAAAGTCATATGTGGCCTATAGTGCATAGATGGACTTAGTATGATTATGACCAGGGATTATTCGGTGTAATCATGATCGTAATGTTACAAATGATATGGTAAAAGTCCTCATTGGCCCGTAGTGCATTGATGGATAGTTGTTGGCATGATCATGACCATTAATGAATACACAAATATTCTTGACCCGTAGTGAATGGATAATTGTGGTCGTGATACTAAAGAATATCCTTGACCGTAGTGCAGGGGTGATTTGATGATGTGGATTATTTATTAAGATGAGTCCCAGAGATAAAAGTGATGAAAAACCTTCTAAATCATAAAAAGATAGTAGATTTTATTCTCTACTTGACTCTTTTAATGGATTGCTTGTTCCGCTGCAGTTAAACTTGATGTTTGTTATATTGTATCAGTTTAACACTATTGAAGGCTAACGATAATATATTCTGCATTATCTTAGTCATAATATTTCTTACTGGGCTAGTTGAGCTCACCCTTTTACTTTTATTGTTCTCTTCAGGAAATGAGAACATAGCAGGGACTAGTCGGGGAACGGAGTGACGGACCAGATGCACTACAAGAAATCACACATTTTATGATGAATACGCGTGGTTGCATAGTAGCACACAGTATTGATTATTGATGCTTACGTGAGAAGTCACTCAGTTATACTCAATTATTTGCTACAGTAATTGCTGCATCATATCTATCATATTATTGATTCAATTATTGTCACAGTATCATCTGCATAAAATGTTTTTTATTAAATCAATACTTGAGATGAAAAAGTTATTCATATTATAAATTTCAATATTTACAATGTCTAGAAGTTCTGTCAAGGAGAGGTTTGGTCACCTAATTGCGCGCCAATAGGGAGAAATCCTTATTGGAAAGCCCCTTCTTTCCTGGGAACGACTTGATTGATAAATATTGTGAGTTATAATATTAATGATGAATTTTGTTCGGAGTTGAATTTGGAGACGCGGACATGATATTTGAGTCCGGAACGACGAAATTAGTAAAAATAATCTATAAACATAAAATTTTCCGAGATTCATTATTTGGTCAAAAAGTCAATAGTTGACTTTTTCGGGAAAAGTCAAACTTTAAAATTTTAAAATTTATATTTTTGATAAAAATAGTTTCATTATGTTGGAATTTTTTGTGTTAGTGAAAATTGACATTTATTCCGATGATAATTGATGTCTAGGGGTTATATTGATAAATCGGGTAATTTATCGGATAAATGAGCAATTAATTGCTAATAACTCACATGCTTATATAACTATTTGTTCACATATGTGTACTATTGAATCACATTATTTATTATTAGGGGAGTTGGTGCAAGATTGATAATACTTGGATGACTAAGTTAAAAATGGAGGTATAGATGGAGGTACTATACTGAAATTCCTATTTTTCACATGATTATACTATTGATTCACATGATTGAACTATTGATTCACATTATTTATTATTAGGGGAGTTGGTGCAAGATTGATAATACTTGCAGGACTGAATTATAAATTAAAAAAGGTTGGAGGTATTGTACTGTAATTTTTTGAGCCCCAAAACGTGCAATTATCAAAACTATATTTTTCTATAAATAGAAGCTCATTCTTCCTTCATTTCTCACCAATTCACAAAAGCTTTAGAGCGATTATTATAGAGAGAAATTATAGAGAGAAAGAAGAAGAGAGGTCTGCTACCTCACTATTCCAGTATCCAGTTTTTTCTAAGGTAGGGATAAACTGAATACTGGAATAGCGATTATCACAAAAGCTTTGCGCTTCATCCAATATCTTTTCATGAAAATATTCTTCTGAGCATTCTTCAATTTTACTCTACAAAGCAGTATCATGTTGACAATTTGGACGTTATTAGTTCCTGGATAAAATAATTCTTGAACTTGTTTTATTGAATTCTTATATCATTGTCATCATCCTCATGTTTATATTTTATTGAAAGTCATCTGTGGCCTATAGTGCATAGATGGACTTAGTATGATTATGACCATGGATTATTCGGTGTAATCATGATCGTAATGTTACAAATGATATGGTAAAAGTCCTCATTGACCCGTAGTGCATTGATGGATAGTTGTTGGCATGATCATGACCATTAATGAATACACAAATATTCTTGGCCCGTAGTGCATGGATAATTGTGGTCGTGATACTAAAGAATATCCTTGACCGTAGTGCAGGGGTGATTTGATGATGTGGATTATTTATTAAGATGAGTCCTAGAGATAAAAGTGATGAAAAACCTTCTAAATCATAAAAAGATAGTAGATTTTATTCTCTACTTGACTCTTTTAATGGATTGTTTGTTCCGCTGTAGTTAAACTTGATGTTTGTTATATTGTATCAGTTTAACACTATTGAAGGCTAACGATAATATATTCTGCATTATCTTAGTCATAATATTTCTTACTGGGCTAGTTGAGCTAACCCTTTTACTTTTATTGTTCTCTTCAGGAAATGAGAACATAGCAGGGACTAGTCGGGGAACGGAGTGACGGACCAGATGCACTACAAGAAATCACACATTTTATGATGAATACGCGTGGTTGCATAGTAGCACACAGTATTGATTATTGATGCTTACGTGAGAAGTCACTCAGTTATACTCAATTATTTGCTACAGTAATTGCTGCATCATATCTATCATATTATTGATTCAATTATTGTCACAGTATCATCTGCATAAAATGTTTTTTATTAAATCAATACTTGAGATGACAAAGTTATTCATATTATAAATTTCAATATTTACAATGTCTAGAAGTTCTGTCAAGGAGAGGTTTGGTCACCTAATTGCGCGCCAATAGGGAGAAATCCTTATTGGAAAGCCCCTTCTTTCCTGGGAACGACCTGGTTGATAAATATTGTGAGTTATAATATTAATGATGAATTTTGTTCGGAGTTGAATTTGGAGACGCGGACATGATATTTGAGTCCGGAACGACGAAATTAGTAAAAATAATCTATAAACATAAAATTTTCCGAGATTCATTATTTGGTCAAAAAGTCAATAGTTGACTTTTTCGGGAAAAGTCAAACTTTAAAATTTTAAAATTTATATTTTTGATAAAAATAGTTTCATTATGTTGGAATTTTTTGTGTTAGTGAAAATTGACATTTATTCCGATGATAATTGATGTCTAGGGGTTATATTGATAAATCGGGTAATTTATCGGATAAATGAGCAATTAATTGCTACTAACTCACATGCTTATATAACTATTTGTTCACATATGTGTACTATTGAATCACATTATTTATTATTAGGGGAGTTGGTGCAAGATTGATAATACTTGGATGACTAAGTTAAAAATGGAGGTATAGATGGAGGTACTATACTAAAATTCCTATTTTTCACATGATTATACTATTGATTCACATGATTGAACTATTGATTCACATTATTTATTATTAGGGGAGTTGGTGCAAGATTGATAATACTTGCAGGACTGAATTATAAATTAAAAAAGGTTGGAGGTATTGTACTGTAATTTTTTGAGCCCCAAAACGTGCAATTATCAAAACTATATTTTTCTATAAATAGAAGCTCATTCTTCCTTCATTTCTCACCAATTCACAAAAGCTTTAGAGCGATTATTATAGAGAGAAATTATAGAGAGAAAGAAGAAGAGAGGTCTGCTACCTCACTATTCCAGTATTCAGTTTTTTCTAAGAATATCCTGTTTGTGCGTTTTACGCTGGACCTGATTCCGTTATTTATTATTCTGTTGGAATAACCTGCCTATGCGGTCTATCGCATGCCTGGAGATTTCTTTTGTTATTACATTCCTTATTATACTCAGTTGGTTAAAGTTTTGACTTCTATACTCTATGAAATTAGTGGAATATCCTTGATATTTGCGCTTCATCCAATATCTTTTCATGAAAATATTCTTCTGAGCATTCTTCAATTTTACTCTACAAAGCAGTATCATGTTGACAATTTGGACGTTATTAGTTCCTGGATAAAATAATTCTTGAACTTGTTTTATTGAATTCTTATATCATTGTCATCATCCTCATGTTTATATTTTATTGAAAGTCATCTGTGGCCTATAGTGCATAGATGGACTTAGTATGATTATGACCATGGATTATTCGGTGTAATCATGATCGTAATGTTACAAATGATATGGTAAAAGTCCTCATTGACCCGTAGTGCATTGATGGATAGTTGTTGGCATGATCATGACCATTAATGAATACACAAATATTCTTGGCCCGTAGTGCATGGATAATTGTGGTCGTGATACTAAAGAATATCCTTGACCGTAGTGCAGGGGTGATTTGATGATGTGGATTATTTATTAAGATGAGTCCTAGAGATAAAAGTGATGAAAAACCTTCTAAATCATAAAAAGATAGTAGATTTTATTCTCTACTTGACTCTTTTAATGGATTGTTTGTTCCGCTGCAGTTAAACTTGATGTTTGTTATATTGTATCAGTTTAACACTATTGAAGGCTAACGATAATATATTCTGCATTATCTTAGTCATAATATTTCTTACTGGGCTAGTTGAGCTAACCCTTTTACTTTTATTGTTCTCTTCAGGAAATGAGAACATAGCAGGGACTAGTCGGGGAACGGAGTGACGGACCAGATGCACTACAAGAAATCACACATTTTATGATGAATACGCGTGGTTGCATAGTAGCACACAGTATTGATTATTGATGCTTACGTGAGAAGTCACTCAGTTATACTCAATTATTTGCTACAGTAATTGTTGCATCATATCTATCATATTATTGATTCAATTATTGTCACAGTATCATCTGCATAAAATGTTTTTTATTAAATCAATACTTGAGATGACAAAGTTATTCATATTATAAATTTCAATATTTACAATGTCTAGAAGTTCTGTCAAGGAGAGGTTTGGTCACCTAATTGCGCGCCAATAGGGAGAAATCCTTATTGGAAAGCCCCTTCTTTCCTGGGAACGACCTGGTTGATAAATATTGTGAGTTATAATATTAATGATGAATTTTGTTCGGAGTTGAATTTGGAGACGCGGACATGATATTTGAGTCCGGAACGACGAAATTAGTAAAAATAATCTATAAACATAAAATTTTCCGAGATTCATTATTTGGTCAAAAAGTCAATAGTTGACTTTTTCGGGAAAAGTCAAACTTTAAAATTTTAAAATTTATATTTTTGATAAAAATAGTTTCATTATGTTGGAATTTTTTGTGTTAGTGAAAATTGACATTTATTCCGATGATAATTGATGTCTAGGGGTTATATTGATAAATCGGGTAATTTATCGGATAAATGAGCAATTAATTGCTACTAACTCACATGCTTATATAACTATTTGTTCACATATGTGTACTATTGAATCACATTATTTATTATTAGGGGAGTTGGTGCAAGATTGATAATACTTGGATGACTAAGTTAAAAATGGAGGTATAGATGGAGGTACTATACTAAAATTCCTATTTTTCACATGATTATACTATTGATTCACATGATTGAACTATTGATTCACATTATTTATTATTAGGGGAGTTGGTGCAAGATTGATAATACTTGCAGGACTGAATTATAAATTAAAAAAGGTTGGAGGTATTGTACTGTAATTTTTTGAGCCCCAAAACGTGCAATTATCAAAACTATATTTTTCTATAAATAGAAGCTCATTCTTCCTTCATTTCTCACCAATTCACAAAAGCTTTAGAGCGATTATTATAGAGAGAAATTATAGAGAGAAAGAATAAGAGAGGTCTGCTACCTCACTATTCCAGTATTCAGTTTTTTCTAAGAATATCCTGTTTGTGCGTTTTACGCTGGACCTGATTCCGTTATTTATTATTCTGTTGGAATAACCTGCCTATGCGGTCTATCGCATGCCTGGAGATTTCTTTTGTTATTACATTCCTTATTATACTCAGTTGGTTAAAGTTTTGACTTCTATACTCTATGAAATTAGTGGAATATCCTTGATATTTGCGCTTCATCCAATATCTTTTCATGAAAATATTCTTCTGAGCATTCTTCAATTTTACTCTACAAAGCAGTATCATGTTGACAATTTGGACGTTATTAGTTCCTGGATAAAATAATTCTTGAACTTGTTTTATTGAATTCTTATATCATTGTCATCATCCTCATGTTTATATTTTATTGAAAGTCATCTGTGGCCTATAGTGCATAGATGGACTTAGTATGATTATGACCATGGATTATTCGGTGTAATCATGATCGTAATGTTACAAATGATATGGTAAAAGTCCTCATTGACCCGTAGTGCATTGATGGATAGTTGTTGGCATGATCATGACCATTAATGAATACACAAATATTCTTGGCCCGTAGTGCATGGATAATTGTGGTCGTGATACTAAAGAATATCCTTGACCGTAGTGCAGGGGTGATTTGATGATGTGGATTATTTATTAAGATGAGTCCTAGAGATAAAAGTGATGAAAAACCTTCTAAATCATAAAAAGATAGTAGATTTTATTCTCTACTTGACTCTTTTAATGGATTGTTTGTTCCGCTGCAGTTAAACTTGATGTTTGTTATATTGTATCAGTTTAACACTATTGAAGGCTAACGATAATATATTCTGCATTATCTTAGTCATAATATTTCTTACTGGGCTAGTTGAGCTAACCCTTTTACTTTTATTGTTCTCTTCAGGAAATGAGAACATAGCAGGGACTAGTCGGGGAACGGAGTGACGGACCAGATGCACTACAAGAAATCACACATTTTATGATGAATACGCGTGGTTGCATAGTAGCACACAGTATTGATTATTGATGCTTACGTGAGAAGTCACTCAGTTATACTCAATTATTTGCTACAGTAATTGCTGCATCATATCTATCATATTATTGATTCAATTATTGTCACAGTATCATCTGCATAAAATGTTTTTTATTAAATCAATACTTGAGATGACAAAGTTATTCATATTATAAATTTCAATATTTACAATGTCTAGAAGTTCTGTCAAGGAGAGGTTTGGTCACCTAATTGCGCGCCAATAGGGAGAAATCCTTATTGGAAAGCCCCTTCTTTCCTGGGAACGACCTGGTTGATAAATATTGTGAGTTATAATATTAATGATGAATTTTGTTCGGAGTTGAATTTGGAGACGCGGACATGATATTTGAGTCCGGAACGACGAAATTAGTAAAAATAATCTATAAACATAAAATTTTCCGAGATTCATTATTTGGTCAAAAAGTCAATAGTTGACTTTTTCGGGAAAAGTCAAACTTTAAAATTTTAAAATTTATATTTTTGATAAAAATAGTTTCATTATGTTGGAATTTTTTGTGTTAGTGAAAATTGACATTTATTCCGATGATAATTGATGTCTAGGGGTTATATTGATAAATCGGGTAATTTATCGGATAAATGAGCAATTAATTGCTACTAACTCACATGCTTATATAACTATTTGTTCACATATGTGTACTATTGAATCACATTATTTATTATTAGGGGAGTTGGTGCAAGATTGATAATACTTGGATGACTAAGTTAAAAATGGAGGTATAGATGGAGGTACTATACTGAAATTCCTATTTTTCACATGATTATACTATTGATTCACATGATTGAACTATTGATTCACATTATTTATTATTAGGGGAGTTGGTGCAAGATTGATAATACTTGCAGGACTGAATTATAAATTAAAAAAGGTTGGAGGTATTGTACTGTAATTTTTTGAGCCCCAAAACGTGCAATTATCAAAACTATATTTTTCTATAAATAGAAGCTCATTCTTCCTTCATTTCTCACCAATTCACAAAAGCTTTAGAGCGATTATTATAGAGAGAAATTATAGAGAGAAAGAAGAAGAGAGGTCTGCTACCTCACTATTCCAGTATTCAGTTTTTTCTAAGAATATCCTGTTTGTGCGTTTTACGCTGGACCTGATTCCGTTATTTATTATTCTGTTGGAATAACCTGCCTATGCGGTCTATCGCATGCCTGGAGATTTCTTTTGTTATTACATTCCTTATTATACTCAGTTGGTTAAAGTTTTGACTTCTATACTCTATGAAATTAGTGGAATATCCTTGATATTTGCGCTTCATCCAATATCTTTTCATGAAAATATTCTTCTGAGCATTCTTCAATTTTACTCTACAAAGCAGTATCATGTTGACAATTTGGACGTTATTAGTTCCTGGATAAAATAATTCTTGAACTTGTTTTATTGAATTCTTATATCATTGTCATCATCCTCATGTTTATATTTTGTTGAAAGTCATCTGTGGCCTATAGTGCATAGATGGACTTAGTATGATTATGACCATGGATTATTCGGTGTAATCATGATCGTAATGTTACAAATGATATGGTAAAAGTCCTCATTGGCCCGTAGTGCATTGATGGATAGTTGTTGGCATGATCATGACCATTAATGAATACACAAATATTCTTGGCCCGTAGTGCATGGATAATTGTGGTCGTGATACTAAAGAATATCCTTGACCATAGTGCAGGGGTGATTTGATGATGTGGATTATTTATTAAGATGAGTCCCAGAGATAAAAGTGATGAAAAACCTTCTAAATCATAAAAAGATAGTAGATTTTATTCTCTACTTGACTCTTTTAATGGATTGCTTGTTCCGCTGCAGTTAAACTTGATGTTTGTTATATTGTATCAGTTTAACACTATTGAAGGCTAACGATAATATATTCTGCATTATCTTAGTCATAATATTTCTTACTGGGCTAGTTGAGCTCACCCTTTTACTTTTATTGTTCTCTTCAGGAAATGAGAACATAGCAGGGACTAGTCGGGGAACGGAGTGACGGACCAGATGCACTACAAGAAATCACACATTTTATGATGATTTTTTGCCACGCACAAAATTTTGTCACAATTTGTTAATTAATAATTACGAAATTCATAATCGTCACTAAAACTTTTGTTTTTGTGACCTTTAATTTTGTTACTATTACTCATTTATATCGTCACTAATTTACAAATTTGATGACGATTAAGAAAATTTCGTCACAAGTTATTTTGGAGGTAGAATTTAGCACCGAAATTTTAGAGAGAAACCTTTTAGTGACATTTTGTAATAATTGATGACAGTATTTATTGTCACCAAATATTTCTTTCGATGACAACATAATAGTTTGTCATTAATTATTTGTAAAATTTAGTGACAATTTGCTTTCGTCACTAATGTTCACATTTAGTGACACCAAATACAAATTCATCAAAAAAAAATTTGGAGGCAAAATTTTTCTGAAATTTTTTGGAGGAAAATTTTTTAAATTCAAAAAAATTATAATTTATGACAATTTTTATTGTCATAAATACTAATTTTATATGACGAGATAATAGTTTGTCACTAATTAGATGAGTGGATAAGTGACAAAAATGGTTCGTCATAAATTTTTATATTTAGTGACAATGTACGTAATATCGTCACAATTTTATTTGGAGGGAAATTTTTTAAAGACGAAAAAATAATAATTTAGGATAATTTATATTGTCATAAATAACAATTTTATATGACGAGATAATAGTGCGTCACTAATTAGATGCGTGGATAAGTGACAAAAATAGTTCGTCATAAATTCTTATATTTAGTGACAAAGTACGTAATATCGTCACAATTTGATTTGGAGGCAAAAAAATTTAAGAAATTTTGGAGGCAAATTTTATAAAGACAAAAAATTAATAAATTATGACATTTTTTATTGTCACAAATACCAATTTTATATGACGAGATAATAGTGCGTCACTAATTAGATGATTGGATAAGTGACAACATTGGTTCGTCATAAATCCTTATATTTAGAGTCAAAATATGTAATGACGTCACATTTTTATATAGAGGCAAAAAAATTTCCAAACAAACTTGTATCCAAGCGACGTCACCGGTCTTCCTTTTATCATTGGCAGCCTCCATTTAGTCAAGAACCTCCATTATCAATTTTCAATGATCCCAATTTGAAGACATAAATTATTTGACATTTTAGGTATATTTCTAGATTTGGATTTGAATTGATTAGTAGTTGTTCTAATTGAACAACTACGATTCTGAAATGATTTCATATCATTATTGTTGATGGTTGCTATTGTTGTTGATGATCTTGTATTTGATAATCTAAATCACTATTTAGTTTAAATTTTTGACGAAACAACTTTAGAGATTTGATTAGTAAGTGTAGTGAGTCGACATCATAGAATGGTTCTGCTTTTTTTAAAAAAAATGAAAGTAGTGATTTCGCGTATCAGGAGACTTAAATTCATAAGGCTGCTCTATAAGTTATGTATGCATTTATAGTGTTGACAAAAGATAACATAATAGTCCAAATGTTCAGTATATATTAAAATAAGAATTTACTAAAATATTTTTTTATTTTAATATATACTGTATTGAATATGTGATACAGAATAAGTGATTATGTGCGGTATAATGCATATGCGTGATAAATATATATATGAATATATTTTTATTGCATGCTTTGTTACGAATTAAATCTTTCGCAAAAGAGACAATCAAATAAGAATAATTTTTAATATTAAATTCTAAAATTAATTTTTAGAAACTTTTATTTAAGAAAGGGGTATTAAAATAATTATAATATAGAATTATTTTAATACAAAGCATTACTATGGAAAATATAATTCATATAATGTGATATGAGTTGTTAAGTTAAAATAAAACTTTAACCATGAAAGCTAATTGGGAAATTATTTAGAAATAAATAAAATAAAACTTAAAAGATTAGGAAAAAATTTAAATTAAAATCAAATGAAGCCCTAGTTTTTTTTTAAACAGCCAAAATTGCCTTGGTTAAATCCTGCCTCCCCAGCCCAACCGTGCACATCCCTTTTCTTCTCCCCCAGTCCCGGCTCCCCTCATCCTCCCATCATAAATAAATAAATCTACACTTGATCAATTCAAGGGTTGGGCCTTTCGGATTCTTCAATGGAAGCTCAGGGTGAGAGTTTGAGTATTGGCGAGGAGGCTACGAATACGTTGTTAGATTTTGGGTCGGAGTCCATGGTTTTGGAGACCAATTCGTCGTTTGGGTCTACGAATTCTTCAATATCTATGTCGAATTTGCATCAAATTGGGGTTTATGGTGAGGATAGTGGCATTATTATCAAGTCGGTCTCATCAGGTTCAATTGAGAGGTACATTTTGATTTATTATTGCTGAATATTTCTGTATACTTTTGGTGGTTCAGCAGTTTATTTTGATGTCTGACCAATTTCCTGTATTAATGATGTGTATAGTCAGCCTTTTCCAGCATCTAGATTTGATATTGAGAAATTGAAGACATTTATTTAGATGCTGGAATTTTATAGTAACAAGAATTCATTTTGTGTTTCTGTTGTTTCTCCTTGCAATAACATTAGCTACATTGAGCACTTCTGCTTGTTTGTTTGTTTTTGGGGATAGAGGTGTCTTTCTTTTGGGTAATTATTTCCTTTCTCTTGGGTTACTTCATTTTCCCATTCTCTTTCTTACCACGAGTAAATTACCAACTTGAATCTTATCGAAGACTGTTTTCGTGTTTATTTATTTTTGTTCAACTTCTGTCACTGGTTTGATCTGATATTATGGCCAGTATGATGATATTCTTGTGCATCTTGGTTGTAACTTCTTTTGAGTTTTGTGTTTGTGAGTTGTTATCTATACTATACGTAAAGTATTATCATCCTTTTTAGTGAGTATATGTAGCACAGTGCATTGAGATCTTTATTCTCTATAGAAAAAAGACACTGGGAGTCCTTATTACATTGTGATCAACTGTTATCTATTCAATCTTATGTCAAGGTTTTCATGTTTTTGTACAGTAGATTCTAGCATAATTCATTGGATTATGAATACTATTGTCTAAATGGTATAATATTGATGGCTCCCCCCCTCCTCCTAGTAGTTTCATTATTCAAGATCTTTGAATTTCTATTGACGATAGTCAACATTGTCTCCCAAGATTTCTTTTTCAGTCCTGATCATAGTTACAGGGGAAAAAAATGCATTTTTTCTTTGTATAGTTGGTAATTAAGAAGATTAATAAGGGAAATGAATCCAATCTTTCTGGGCAAATAAGATTTTATTCATAGAAATATGTATCTAGTATATGATATCAGTACTATTAAGCATGTAGTAAGTAAAGATTGTGTGTGTGTTTGTGTGTGTGTTTGTGTGTGTGAGTGAGTCAGGAGGGTTCTAGTCAGCTCAGGTGGGTTAACATGTAGCAATATCACCATATTTTCTCTTTTTGTTCTACTGGGTATGCGTGGATCAATGGTAGATTTCTTGGCCTGTGGTATGGTATTAAATAAGGTGGACAAAAATAAAGAGAAAAGTTGGAAGTTGGTATCAGTAATATCCATTTAGAAATATCTCATGTTGGTGTCTTTTCCAGGAAGTAAAATTAATATTTTACTTGATATTGAGAAATTCTAGGGAGAGTGAGAAGGCAACTTCCCACTCCAAAATGTCTTAATTAGGAAAGTCAAGATCCTGAAAGCACCTAAATTTGATATTGGCAAATTGATGGAGGTATGCTTCTCATAGCAATTACATACTTGGATTGATATTGGTAAGTGATGTTGAAATCATGGCTTCATGGATTTTGTTTTTTAAATATGTAGTGCGCCTTTTTGAGATTACAGGTGTATGTTATTGGGTCATCACTTAAGAGGCTTGGAGAATAGAGTGCATCTAAGTTATATCAGTTACCTGGAAAGTTTAGTGGATGATCATCCAATAAATATCCTATATTCCTACTATTGCTGCATATTCATTAATAAAATTGCTGATATTGTTGATTACCAGATTATAAGTTTGTTATTTTGTTATGATTGCAGAGGAAAAAGCTGGAATTGAGATTGTACCTTTGTTCATCTTAGTTGATCCGGAACGAGATAATGTTGAGCAAATTCATGAATATGTCAAAGGTGCTTCTTAGAATTAGACTTGCATACAATTATTTGTAAAAGGTGTCTGTGTATCTATCTTATTTTATTTTTTTACTGTCCAGAGTTCCACCCAAATTTGATTGGGCTAACTGGTAGTCCTGATGAGATAAAGAAGGCTGCTCGTGCATATCGAGTTTACTATATGAAAACAGAAGAGGAAGATTCAGATTACCTTGTCGACCACTCGATAATCATGTATGTATTACATTTCATGTCTTAATGCCATTATTTGTCATAAACTTCATCTTTGTTCTAGGCATGGTCAATGACTATTTCATGCTTGATTGTATACATGTACTTTCTCTTTTTCATCAACTTATTACATTGAAGTTTTCTTCTTCTTTTTTTCCTTTTTTTTTGTTGTCGTCTCTGTTAGATGTTTATTCTCCAACAAACTTGTTCTATTTCCCTCTCCCTCTCCCTCTCGCTCATTAAAATTCTTTATTTTAATTTTATCTGTTCAAGTAAATCTGTATGTAGCAACTCTATTTGGTCTTAAGTATAGCATAATAAAAAAAATCATAATAACTTTTAATGGGCAGAATAAAAATGTTTTGATTTTCTATCAAGCATTCATAATGTTACCAGTTTTAAATGAAGAGTTTGATATTCTGTTTTACATAATAATAGTATGGTAGTCATTGACTTTACAACCTTTTTGAACAATATCTGAGGAAGTTATATTTTTCATTTAAGGTAGAACATTACCATAAAATTCCTACTCACTTGACACAAATTATCTCATTTGTTTTTTGGGGTTGGGGAAGGTGGGACTTGGTATTGAAACCAGATTCTATTCTTCAATAACTTATGCTTCTTTTAAATTTGCTGGAATTTTATCCCTTTTTTGTGCAAAAGCAGGGGCAAAACATGTGTATGCAGTATGGTCATGGTTGACTACTGGTGCTGGTATACTATGGCTTCTAGTTTATGTAGCACACCTTAACATATTATACTATTGCTTCTTCAAACAGGATTGGGTGTTGAGCTTCACTATCGAGGTTAATATATCTTCTTTGAATTGTTTATTTTATTTAAATTTTACTCATTGTATACTATTATAATATCCAACACTATGATTCTTGGCTCATAAAGTTCTTGATGTGTGACAACTGCCAAGTGCTTTCATGATTTATTATAGAACGTAAACGTGTAATCATTTAACTCCATCCATTTCCTGCTATATGACATATTCATTAAGGTCCATATGCTTTTATGGTCTGGGCCTGCTTTACCTTCCCATGAATCCCACCTATATCATATAATGAATCTTTAATTGAGATTTGACTAGTGAAATCCGATAATTTATATTTATTTTTCTCGGATCACCTATGACTTTAAGAATATAAAATGCTGCCCTTGGCATGTAAAGATTAAAAAGGTAAGCAGTGTGAAAGTATATCCCATATATGGGGGCATGGGGCATACAGTAGCATCCCTGGACTATATTAGTTATTTTTGCATGTGGCTATATTGCCCAATTGGTTGGGTTCATAGGGATTTTGGTTGCTATAATGCCGGTATAGCTATAGTTTTGGAAAATTCACAATTTATTATTTAAACATTTCTTTTTTTATTTACATTTCTTTTTTAATTTTATAACTATTTGACTGATTTATGTCTGTATGTTTTTTTGATTTGCAGATAGTTTTTCTGGAAGGTCAATAACCACAAGGTTGAAGGTTTTAATTAAGCATTTTCTTAGTATATGGATTTCAGAATTTCAGCTTTTTGGATTATATAATTTGGTTTTGTGGTACTTAGATTATTTAAGCAACTGTTTATTACCTAGCTAGTTGGGTGTTTTGTTGAATCAGTGAATCTACTATTTTTTTATAAGATAATTACTTTTTATTTTAAATGTTTATTGCCTTTTGTCTCTTATATTATATACAGGTGTAAAGTTGATTTAAATAGCTTACTAAATGTATTATATTTTTTTTTTATTGAAAATTGTTAATGTAATAGTATATTTTGAATGTCAAACAACTTAATATGACCACCACATCATCACGATTTATAATCATTTATTGACAAATAATATTTGGTCAATGAAAATGAAAATTTAATAATGAATCATTTTGTCACTATTAATAACTTTCTATGGCGATATGTATCGTCACCATAAGTATTCAATTAGTGACATTGAAAAATGTGTCCCAAAAAATAACTCTTTGGTGACAAATTATTTTGTAATATTATTTAAAATATGAAATGACAATGACATAATTGTCATGTTAAATATATTTATAGGTGATGAATTGTTCTGTCGTCATTTATTTTCTTATCTTTGGTGACGATAAACACAATACCATGACAAAAGAATAATCATAATTATGAAAAAATTATCGTCATTAAAATTAGATGATTTAAATAGAGTAACATATTTTCGTCACTAAAATAATATCATTTAAAGACGAAAAACGATTTTTGTCATTTAATGCACCAAGTTTTGATGACGAAACATAATATAGAGTGACAAAAGATTCATTCAAATAGTGACGCTATTAACGTCACTAAAAGTAATTAATTATAGCGACAACGTTGTAGATCGTCACCATAAGTTAAAACATTTAGTGACGACATCAAATAGTGTCAAATAGACCTAATACCACGCTCATACGGTGACGGTCTCTGTGACGATTAACAATTTTCACCAAATGTTTTAGTGACAAAAAATGAATTTTATGTGACAAATTTTAGCGTCATTTTTTGTGTGATTTCTTGTAGTGATGATAGCATTAGTAGTCCTCACTATTCTGTAAAATAGTGTAATAATAATTGTAATAAGGATTCCTTTGGAGTTTGTATAATCTCTAGTAGACAATATTTGTATTCAAACTCACATTTTATGTTTTGTCGTATTGTACACGACAGTTGTATAATTAAGTTGTATTTGTATTCTGTACCATGTATTTGACGACTCAGAATAGGTGATGTATACCTATTTTGGGGGCGTCACAGTTGGTATCAAAGTTTAGGGATATGATCCCTGGCTAAGATGTGAGACTAGAACTAGGAGGGGAGAGACGGAGAATTTCTTCGCTAGTATGACCTACCTAAGTTTATTTGGTATTTAATTGGTTGGTCAGAGTATATGGATAATATATTGCATGTCAATTAACCCTTGTTTTGTGGCAGTATTTGAAAATGGCATCTGAGAATGTTGAGAACATCAATGCAGCACTGGAGACCGTTGAGTCTACACAGATCGATAATCAGGATAATGTGCATCAGGAAGGCGACAATCCTCATGCAAACAACAACACTGATCAAATGATGAACGATGGAATGTTCCGAGGCTTCATGCAATTCATGCAACATCAGGCGAGAGAGACTCCTATCCAAAATGTAGGTTGAAACACTGGAAACTCTCGGACGGTTACCGCTAAACAGTTCAAGGAGCTGGGACTACCGAAGTTTATTGGAGAGCCAAAACCACTTAAGGCTGAAGCACGGATAAAACAGATCACCAAGCTATTTGATGTCTTGGGATGCTCCGAGGAGCAAAAGGTTCCATTCGCCACCTTCATGTTGCGTGAAGAGACAAATTACTGGTGGGAATCTGTAAAACGTACCCAGCCTGACGCACTCAAGATGTCTTGGGAGAAGTTCCAAGAGCTATTCAACGACAAGTACTTTCCCGAAAGTATTCGTCACATGAAGGAGGTGGAGTTTATCAAGTTGGAACAAAATAATATGACCGTGTAGCAATACGAGGCTAAATTTGCGAAGTTATCCCGGTTTACATCCCATTTGGTCGATAATGAGGAGCGAATGACGCGAATATTTTTAAGAGGTTTGAAACCGGAGATACGTCAATATCTTATTTCTCATAAACTGTGTTTGTACTCAGATGTTGTAAATAGGGCTCAGTTATTGGAGCGCGGTAACGAGTCAACGCAACCAAGGGAAAATAGCCGGCAACATGAAAATACCAGTGGTAACAGTCATCGAAACGGTGATAACAAGCGTGTAGGGAATCAACATGCCAGAAATGGTAACCACTTCGGTGGTAATCATGGCCAAGACAGTAAAAATGGACATTTCAAGAAAAGGAGATTCAACAATGATGGAAAGACGTCAGCACCAGCAACCGTGGTTAAGGAAGGAGAATGACCACCTATCATATGCTTTAAATACGGAGGGGATAGACATATCAGTCCAAACTGCGCTATGCCATCCAAAGCGTGTTATAATTATGGAAGAGAAGGTCACCTAGCCCGATTTTGTCATTCACTGAAGACAAGTTCAGCTAGGATGGAGGCACCAAAGGCCGTCCCAGAAAAGTTAAAGCCGGTAGTGCAAGGGAGAGCGTTTGTTGTGACCTCCCAGAAAGCAAGGAACCCGAACGAGGTCATCACGGGTAAGCTTATCATAAACTCTAGTGAAGTCTATACCTTATTTGATACCGGTTCTACCCATTCTTTTATTTCTCCTACTTGCGCTCAACGATTAAATTTGACTCCGGAGAAATTAGACTTTCATATTCCTAATAAACCTATTATGCGAATTCAACCGACCAAACCATTAAAATCAGTCACGGTCATCTCAAGCCATAAAGCTATTCATTTATTGAAAAATGGATGTCAAGCTTTCTTAGCTCATGTCACGGATTTAAACAAAAATACATCAGATTTGAAGAATATTTCTATTGTTAATAAATTTCCTGACGTATTCCCTGAAGAACTTCCTGGCCTACCCCCAGAGCATGAAGTTGAATTTTGTATCGACCTTGAACCCGGCACAAAACCCATTTCCAAAGCCCCATATCGAATGACTCCTATTGAACTTCAGGAGTTAAAGATCCAATTGCAGGAATTGTTAGACATTGGTTTCATTCGTCCTAGTACGTCTCCTTGGGGTGCTCCTGTTCTATTCGTGAAGAAGAAAGATGGGAGTATGCGACTTTGTATTGATTATCGGGAGTTGAATCATATCACCATCAAAAATAGGTACCCATTGCCACGTATGGATGACCTGTTTGATCAATTACAAGGAACACAATTTTTTTCAAAGATCGATCTTCGTTCTGGATAACATCAGCTGAAGGTTAAAAGTGAGGATATTCCAAAGACTTCCTTCAGAAATCGGTACAAGCATTATGAATTCTTAGTCATGCCTTTTGGATTGACTAATGCTCCTGCTGCCTTCATGAATATGATGAACCGAGTATTCAAAGAATATTTGGATCACTTTGTGGTCGTCTTTATTGATGACATCCTTATTTATTCCAAAAGCAATGAAGATCATGAGCAACACTTGAGGCTGATACTCCAAAAGCTTCGTGAATATAAGCTTTATGCCAAGTTAAAGAAATGCGAGTTCTGGCTTAAGGAAGTAGCATTCCTTGGGCACGTAGTATCAAGTCATGGAATATTCGTTGACCCGGTAAAGATTGAAGCTATTCAAAGCTGGGAGCAACCCAAATCAGTGACCGAAATACGTAGCTTTCTCGGTTTAGCTGGTTATTATTGGAGATTCGTGGAAGGATTTTCTCTAATTGCTACTCCATTAACTCAGCTGACTCGAAAAGATACAAAGTTAGGTTGGAGCGAGGAATGTGAGAAAAGTTTTCAAGAACTCAAAAGGAGACTCATTTCAGCACTTGTTCTAATAATCCCATCTGGTTCGGAGGGATTTGTCATCTACAGTGATGCTTCGGGCAAAGGGTTAGGATGTGTTCTTATGCAACATGGGAAAGTCATAGCCTATGCCTCAAGACAACTCAAAGAATATGAGAGGAATTATCCTACTCATGATCTAGAGTTGGCAGCTGTTGTCTTCACACTTAAAATTTGGAGGCATTACTTGTATGGAGAGAAAGTGGAGATCTTTACGGATCATAAAAGCCTCAAATATTTCTTCACTCAAAAGGAACTCAACATGCGACAACAACGTTGGCTTGAACTGTTGAAAGTTATGATCATACCATCCAATACCATCCTGGAAAAGCAAACGTGGTAGCTGACGCATTGAGTAGAAGATCATATGCGGGTACAAGTGCAATATTCACAACACAAAAGCCCATTTTGTGTGACTTGAAAAGGATGGAGATAGAGTTAAAGACTCCAGGGACCCATGTGATGATGGCGAATATATGAGTAGAACCGACTTTAATTGATAAAGTTAAAGTTGCTCAAGTTACAGATCCGAAGTTGATGCGTATGAGGAAGAAAGTGCAAGAAGGTGCTATGCCGGAAGCAAGAAACGATGAAGAAGAAATACTTCGAGTCAACTCCAGACTTTGTGTTTATAACGACCCTGATTTAAAGTATAAAATCATGATGGAGGCGCACAACACACCGTTTGCAATCCATCCTGGGAGTACCAAAATGTATCGTGATCTTCGTCATACATTTTGGTGGAGCAATATGAAGAGAGAGATAGCGCTATTTATCTCAAGGTGTCTAATTTGTCAACGAGTTAAAGCGGAGCATTAAGTACCAAAAGGTCCATTGAAACCACTTAAAATTCCAGAATGAAAGTGGGAGCACATTACCATGGATTTCGTTACCGGTCTTCCCAAAGTTTCTCAAGGCATAGATGCGATTTGGGTCATTGTTGATAGATTGACCAAGTCTGCTCATTTCTTACCGATACGAGAAACTTATACACTTGAACGTCTTGCTCGTATGTACATAAATGAGGTTGTAAGATTGCATAGTATGTCAGTATCCATAGTTTCTGATCGAGACCCAAGATTCACTTCAAGATTTTGGGTTAGTTTGCAAAAAGCTATGGGCACGAATTTACGATTTAGCTCGGCATATCATCCTCAGACGGACGGACAGTCGGAGAGGACGATTCAAACTCTTGAAGATCTATTAAGACTCTGTGTCCTTGACTTCAAGGGAAGTTGGGACAAGTTCTTACCATTGGTGGAGTTTTCCTACAACAACAGTTATCAAGCAAGTATTGGCATGGCTCCATTCGAGGCGTTGTATGGAAGAAAGTGTCGTTCTCCAGTATGCTGGGATGAGGTGGGTGAAACAACATTGTTGGGACCAGAGTTGGTACGTATGACTACAGAAAATATTCAAATGATCCGACAACGTATAAAAATCTCACAAGATCGACAAAAGAGTTATGCTGATCTTCATTGAAAGGACGTAGAATTCGATATTGGAGATCATGTGTTGTTACGTGTTGCTCCATGGATAGGAGTTACAAGATTTGGAAAGAGAGGAAAGCTCAATCTTCGATTCATCGGCCCATTTTTAATCCTCGATCGAGTAAGAACTGTGGCCTATAGACTTTCGTTACCGCCAAGTATATCTCGTGTTCATAACGTTTTTCACATATCCATGTTACGTAAATATGTGAAAGACCCGAACCACATTATTGAGTTAGAACTGGACGAAATAGAGGAAGATTTAACGTATGAAGAGGTTCCTGATAAAATCTTGGATAAGAAGGAATATAGTCTACGCTCCAAGGTTATACCTCAAGTCAAATTTCTATGGTGAAACCACAATGTTGAGGAAATGCCCTGGGAGTTAGAATCTGAAATGAAATCAAAAGTATCATCACCTCTTCGACATACCAGGTACGCACCCTAATTTCGAGGATGAAATTTCATAAGAAGGGGAGGTTGTAAGACCCCAACTTTTTGAATAAAGATTAAATTTTCTCGAAATATATTTTTGAATATTATGATGTGGATTTGATATAATGTTATATGTAACACCCCCTTTCCAAAATAGAAAGAGAGGTTACTCAAAACGTAACAAAACTGATGAGTTTAATAGCAAGGCTCAAAGCCCCAAAAGAATAGTCTTAATAACTAATAAATACCACAAGTCAGCCATAATAAATCTCAAACTGTCTCAAACCACAATCTAAAATAGCTATTACAATCTAAGTAAACTGACACATCAAGTCTAAACAGAATATTTATAAATGATTGGAATAAATGGAGCTCTCATCACACTTGCCCTTGATTCCCCTGATTACCTGCCGGAAGAAAAACACAGCATGAGCCAAATGCCCAGTACGGATATAGAATACAAATAATGAACCGAAATAATTAACTCAATTAAATGAAATGAAATGAAACGAACTGAAACGAAACAAACAAAACTAACACAATGAAATGATAGGCTGAATCAAATGGCTGGGTGTTATTTCATACCGAGCTCAAAATAAATAGTAACATACCTTGCCACACAGGCAAGTCAAATAATGCCACACAGGCAATCAAAATAATGCCACACAGGCAATCACACATCGGACTGCGCAATCCAGATGCGTGTAAAATCGGAAGGTGTGTTTGGCACAAACATCACCAATCTGCAGAACAGAACAGAACAGAAACTAGGGTCGACCCATACGCCTCCCACAACATAACACCAAATGGCCAACTCCCACCGGAGCACAAAACGGAGACGCCGTGGACTGATCACACCGCCACGGAAGGTGTCATGCCTCGGTGCCAAGAGGACATGCCTGTGGTACCCCCACAGGTGGTTATAGCTCAGGTATACCCTACGGTATTCTAACAAAATATAATGTCACAACACATGCGACAAAATATCAACACAAAGGGATTCTAACATGTACATGTTAAATCGAACGAATCAACACAAGTCTCCAAAAAAATGTACTAACATGTACATTACTATAATATCAAAATAAATTATTAGACATGATACACTAGACTAAAGAGTACAAATGGGAGTTCTAATTTAATGCCAAAGCAACTATCAAAATAAATTGACAAGAATTAATTATGAGAGGCAATATTAGATTTCAAAACGAATAACAGAACAAACAAATTAAAAACAAATGAGTCTCGCTGAAAGAGTACGGAATCCGTACATGGATTGAGCAATGTAATACCCAAAATTTTAAACAAAATTATGCTAATCCCCTTCAAGTCAATCTAATAAAATAAAATAAAATTTTATTACAAATTTACTCATTAACAACAAATACTGTTAAATTTATTATCAAATAAATTTTATAATTTTATCAACAAAACTAACGAGTTTAAATTAATATACAAAATTTCAATTTGATTCACTAATTCAATTATACGCTTCATAAATCAAATGCATATTAAAATATAAAATTTAAATATATATATACAACTCCTGTAACAACTTGATATGTTAAATTCTTATTAGCCAACAAAGCTCCTGTAGCATGTTAACGTTTTTTTTAACAGTGGATCTATTATACATATATATTTGGACTACAACACAATTTCAAAACAGTAAGCTTTAAACAAAAATCAAGTTACGAAACTTTTAATATTCAAACCAATACTTCACAGCTATCACTAATTAAAGATTGCAAAAGACATATATACATATAGCTTACCTGTATCCTAAATTAGGTATCAAGCTCTTCTTCCTTTACCAAATACAAAGTACCATCTAATTTGAGTTTTTTTTTCTTCTTTGCAGCGGCGGCAGTTTGTATGATTAGGTTAGTACTAATTTATTAATTAGCTAATATATCTCATTTACTCTCTTATTTTAATAGAATTTTGAAAATTATACAATTATAATTTGACCCACTTAATTTAAAGCCCAATTTTACCTATTTAATTTACCCATCACTTATTATCACATTAGCCCACAAAAATTAAATGATTATTTTGACCCAAAATAAATGACATCCAAAAATATGTTTTAAAACAAGGTGATTTTATTATTTAATATTATTATTATTATTATTATTTTTTTCGGGTATTACATTATAGTTGTGGGTAATATTTATAGATTTTGCAAAGTACACAAGTTGTTATATAATATTCGATTTGTCGGGGAATATTCGTTTTAACAGGGAATATTCGTACAACGACACAATCATTGGTGGACCCCCACAACAGAATTATTGTAAGATTGAGAAAACGACAAAAATACTTTATGAAAATAATGGCGGAAGTTTTACCGTTAACTGTTGAACTACCCGGTAGTAAAAGTATAGTAATACGCGTGGTTGTATAGTAGCACACGATATTAATTATTGATGCTTACATGAGAAGTCACTCAGTTATACTCAATTATTTGCTACAGTAATTGCTGCATCATATCTATCATATTATTGATTCAATTATTGTCACAGTATCATCTGCATAAAATGTTTTTTTTATTAAATCAATTCTTGAGACGACAAAGTTATTCATATTATAAATTTCAATATTTACAATGTCTAGAAGTTCTGTCAAGTAGAGGTTTGGTCACCTAATTGCGCGCCAATAGGGAGAAATCCTTATTGGAAAGCCCCATCTTTCCTGGGAACGACCTGGTTGATAAATATTATGAGTTATAATATTAATAATGAATTTTGTTCGGAGTTGAATTTGGAGACGCGGACGTGATATTTGATTTCGGAAGGACGAAATTAGTAAAAATAGTCTAAAAACACAAAATTTTCAGAGATTCACTATTTGGTCAAAAAGTCAACAGTTGAATTTTTTGGGAAAAGTCAAACTTTGAAATTTCAAAATTTATATTTTTGATAAAAATAGTTTCATTATGTTGGAATTATTTGTGTTAGTGAAAATCGACATTTATTCCAATGATAATTGATGTCTAGGGGTTATATTGATAAATCGAGTAATTTATCGGATAAATGAGCAATTAATTGCTACTAATTCACATGCTTATATAACTATTTGTTCACATATATGTACTATTGAATCACATTATTCACTATTAGGGGAGTTGGTGCAAGATTGATAATACTTGCATGACTAAGTTAAAAATGGAGGTATAGATGGAGGTACTGAAATTCGTATTTTTCACATGATTATACTATTGATTCACATGATTGAACTATTGATTCATATTATTTACTATTAGGGGAGTTGGTGCAAGATTGATAATACTTGCAGGACTAAATTATAAATAAAAGAAAAGTTGGAGGTATTATACTGTAATTTTTCGAGCCCCAAAACGTGCAATTATCGAAACTATATTTTCCTATAAATAGAAGCTCATTCTTCCTTTATTTCTCACCAATTCACAAAAAGCTTTAGAGCAATTATTATAGAGAGAAATTATAGAGAAAAAGAAGAAGAGAGGTCTGCTACCTCACTATTCCAGTATCCAGTTTTTTCCAAGGTGGGAAGTATTATTTCATTCTTACCCATGAAGAGAACTTCTGTTATTCCATTCTTTATTATTCTGTTGGAATAACCTGTATACGCGGGCTACCCTATACTTGGTGAAATTCTTCTGTTGTTCCATTCTTTATCATTCTGTTGGAACATCCTGTCTGTGCGTTCTACACCGGACCTGATTCTGTCTTTATTATTCTGTTAGAATATCCTGTCTACGCGTTTTACGTCGGACTTGATTCCGTCTATATCATTCTGTTGGAACATCCTGTCTGTGCGTTCTACGCTGGACCTGGTTCCGTCTTTATTATTCTGTTGGAATATCCTGTTTGTGCGTTTTACGCCGATCCTGATTTCGTCTTTATTATTCTGTTGGAATATCCTGTCTGTACGTTCTACGCTGAACCTGATTCTGTCTTTATTATTCTGTTGGAATATCCTGTCTGTGCGTTTTACGCCGGACCTGATTCCGTCTTTATTATACTATTGGAATATCCTGTCTGTGCGTTTTACGCCGGACCTGATTCCGTTATTTATTATTCTGTTGGAATAACCTGCCTATGTGGTCTATCGCATTCCTGGTGATTTCTTTTGTTATTCCATTCCTTATTATACCCAGTTGGTTAAAGTTTTGACTTCTATACTCCATGAAATTAGTGGAATATCCTTGATATTTGCGCTTCATCCAGTATCTTTTCATGAAAATATTCTTCTGAGCATTCTTGAATTTTACTCTATAAAGCAGTATCATGTTGACAATTTGGACATTATTAGTTCCTGGATAAAATAATTCTTGAACTTGTTTTATTGAATTCTTATATCATTATCATCATCCTCATGTTTATATTTTGTTGAAAGTCATCTGTGGCCTATAGTGCATAGATAGACTTGGTATGAATATGACCAGGGATTATTTGGTGTAATCATGACCGTAATGTTACAAATGATGTGCTAAAAGTCCTCATTGGCCCGTAGTGCATTGATGGACAGTTGTTGGCATGATCATGACCATTAATGAATACACAAATATTCTTGGCCCGTAGTGCATAGATAATTGTGGTCGTGATGCTAAAGAATATCCTTGGCCGTAGTGCAGGGGTGATTCGATGATGTGGATTATTTATTAAGCTGAGTCCCAGTTCTAAATCATAAAAGATAGTAGATTTTATTCTCTACTTGACTCTTTTAATGGATTGCTTGTTCCGCTGCAGTTAAACTTGATGGTTGTTATATTGTATCAGTTTAACACTATTGAAGGCTAACGATAATATATTCTGCATTATCTTAGTCATAATATTTCCTACTGGGCTAGTTGAGCTCACCCTTTTACTTTTATTGTTCTCTTCAGGAAATAAGAACGTAGCAGGGACTAGTCAGGGAACGGAGTGACGGACCAGAGAATAGCATTAATAGTCCTCACTATTCTATGAAATAGTGTAATAATAATTGTAATAAGGACTCCTTTGAGTGTGTATAATCTCTAGTAGACAATATTTGTATTCAAACTCACAGTTTATGTTTTATCGTATTGTACACGACAGTTGTATAATTAAGTTGTATTTGTATTCTGTACCATGTATTTGACGACTCAGAATAGGTGATGTATACCTATTTTGGGGGCGTCACAGTAGTATTCATTTTTACAGTACTATTCACGGGGTACTATTCACAAAGTACTATTCACGAGTACTATTCAAAAAGTACTATTCACGAGTACTATTCATAAAGTACTATTCACGGGTTACTATTCTCGAAGTACTATTCACGAGATACTATTCACTCAGGTACTATTCACCCTGGGAATTATTCATGACAAAAATTGATTTCTTTGCTGTCCAAATCATTTTTGATATAATATTATTCTTGAATTTTACTCCACAAAGCAGTATCATGTTGACAATTTGGACATTATTGAATTCTAGATAAATTAAGTTATAAATCTTTAAAAATTTATCCTTTGCTTTCTTTTAATTGAATTCTTATATCATTGTCATCATCCTCATGCTTATGTTATGATAAAAGTCATCTGTGGTTTACGTGCATAGATGTACTATTGATTGGTATGATTATGACCAGAGATTATTCGGTATAATCATGACTGTAATGTTACAAATGATGTGGTAAAAATCCTCATTGGCCTGTAGTGCATTGATGGACAGTTGTTGGTATGATTATGACCAGGGATTATTCGGTATAATCATGACCATTGATGATTACATGAATATCCTTGGCCGGTAGTGCATGGATGATTCGATGATGTAGTTTATTTATTAAGCTGAGTCTCAGCGATAAAATTGATGATAAACTTTTTAAATCATAGAAGATAGTAGATATCATGCTCTACTTGACTCTTCTAATGGATTGCTTGTTCTGCTGCACTTAAACTTGATGTTTATTATATTTTATCAGTTTAATACTGTTGAAAGCTAACTATAATTTATTCTGCATTATCTTAGTCATAATATTTCTTACTGGGTTAGTTGAGCTCACCCTTTGTTTTCATTGTTCTCTTCAGGAAATGAGAATATAGCTGAGACTAGTCGGGGAACGGAGTGACGGTCCAGCTATTTGCATTAGTAGTCCTCACTATTCAGTGAAATAGTGTGATAATAATTGTAATGAGGAATTTATTTGAGTTTGGATACTCTCTACGAGACATTATTCGTGTTGAAACTCTCAGCTACGTTTTGTCGTACTGTATAAAAGAAATTTGTATTTAAATTTTGTACCATGTATTTGACGACTCAAGATGATTAATGTATACCTATTTTGGGGGCGTCACATAAACTGCCAAGATCAGCCTTTGGGAAATCAGGAACCGTTGAAGTTGCAAGTTCTGATGAGGAAGAAGAACGTTTAAGAATTTGCTTAACATGAATAATACGAGGCATACGAATACCCATGATGTTATATATATGATCGAGGATATTTCTAGGAAGATAATGAGAAAAAAAGGAGTAATACATGGTCTCGTGGAACAAATGAAATCTAAGAATATCTGAGTTTGCGATGAATTCTGGTTATTGAAATTCCAAATACGTGGTTTTATAAAAGTATGGAAAAATGAATATATCCTTCAAAATGTATAGAGTGGTGTAGAGGCATTTGAATGGAAGATGGTAGACATTAGAACATGAGGGTCACATTGTTTTCTCTTCAAATCATCACATATTTTTAGGACTAATAGGACTTGTTTACAGGACCGGATCTACAAGAAAAAGGGTCGGTAATAAAGGACAAATCTTTCACAAGAAATAATATATTACTCACAAGAGATTTATTGTGAAGAAAATTTCCTTCTCAAAATTACTCGCATTAGAGTTCCTCGGTAATAGTATCCTTTGCTAAGTTAGTGACTAAATATTTTTTGTGATGGAATATATTGTGAAGTGTTGCTAACAGTATCCTTTGCTAAGTTTCTCAACTTGACAGAGTTGTTTAGTATTTTTCGCATTTCTCAACTTGAAATAGTTGTCCTTCAATAATTTTTGGAATTTGGGGCTGGACCAAGTTGTTAGACATTTTGATATGAAAAAAAAAACAAGAAATAGTGAGATGAAATTCTGGCTCTGACACCACCAGATGTTGGCTACAAAATTTGGCTGTACAAAGCCTTTTTGAGTGAATCACTCAAGAACTTTTCTAGCACTCTATAGAATTCACAATAGATTATAACTCTCTCTGGTTCTTTTTCTCTTTTCTCAATTTCTTGGTTTATACAAAATGACACATAGAACTAGCTATTTATACTATATACGTTTTAACCATAAAAATACGTGTAATTAACAAGAACAAATTAAAAGGAAACCAAATAGAAAAAATAAAAGCAAAACAAAAACTAATTGAAGAATAAATTGATAGAAAACCCATAACAAGAACAACAAACCCAGATCTCGAAACATAAATAGAAAAATTCATCCCAAATTTTTTATACTTCAACTTCTACCTACTCTCTTCTCTCTCTAGAAACTAAAGGAACAAGACATCTAAACTCACTACTTGAACAAATGTAATTATATAAAATTTCAGATTTATAAATGTTATCAAATTTTAAAAAACTAGATGCCAAATTTAAGGAGGCAAATAGAGAAGGCGAGATAAACAAATTTTCATCTCTTTTTTCATAGGCATAATTCATCTAATCTGAAATTTCATAAATTGTGACGATTCAAAATCATCATCTATAACTTTAAATTTTATAAACTATATAAAACCTTTAAGACCCATTTGATTTCTCTTTGTAAAATCTTCTCATCTTGCTTTTATCACCGATTTCTATAAGAAAGAATACAACTCATACACATATATATTAATCTTCCCTTGCAACCATTATGAACCCTAATGGAAGTGGAAGTTGTCTAATATACAAAAGATTACACATTCTTCGCATTTGTTTAGTTGAATAGTATTAAATAAACAGCTCGACCCAATGAGAGTGCATTCTTTGCATTTTTTTAGTTCAATAGTATTAAATAAATAGCTCGACCCAATGATAAAGTACAATTAATTAGGACATATTGATGGTTCCATTGAATTTCCACGGTAATGTCAGAGTGCATTCCTTTCATCATTTTTGCTTTATTAATTTTGAGAAAATGAAAAGAACATATCATAGACCGAGTAGCTAATTAACAAAGATAGTCACTAGTAAGTTTCGAATTACTAAAAGACAAAATATATATAAAAGTGTCTGATTATCATTTAACAGTAATAGTTACATGAATGTTACATGAAACTCTCCTAATTCAAAACATGAGAGTTTGCAAGTTTGGTTAGTTGTTAGAATGATCATGGCCTATATTAGCATCTCTATGTTCCTTTCTGAAATCAACACAAAATACTTGTGAGATGAATGAAAGTTTCTTCTCTACATGGTATGGTGAGACCACCCATTGGATGATCAAATCCAAACTCTTCTTCGGCCTTGCTTAACAAGCTCTGAAATGAGGGATGGTTCAAATATGATATCGGGACTAAGGATCTCTTCTTTTGCGATTCGCCAACATAAACAGCAAAGTGGCCTTTCGGCACTGACGATGTTGCAGCTGGAAGTGAAAGTACACGTTTAAAGAGCTGCTTGGCATTCACATTTTTTAGCAACCGAATAGCCATGACTAGAGTATACTTGCTGCTTTATATTCTTCCAAGTACCGGAAGGACAATTGAATCTCTTGTAGCTGATAGAAAGACTGAATCGTTTGCTGTGTTTTGGCAAAGAATATGGATATATATTATATATATATATATATATATATATATATATATATATATATATATATATATATATATATATTAAAGATAACATTACTATCAATCTCAAATAGAAGGCATACACCTTTAAGTTTCACATGGTTATGCTTCCTAACAAAACTACCAACAATATGATTCTTTGTAGTTGAGGGGATTTTTCACGGCCTACCAAAAAACTGGTGCCATACAAACATCTGGACGGAAGAATGGTAGTGGGGGTCTAATATGCAAAATAACGAATTAAAGGCTGCCTATATAACATTACGAAACATGTGGGGCTGGAGTATATTATCTTTGCTATGGTACAGATGTTGGAAATCAGCTATATTTCTAATAGCAGTAAGTAACGCAACAAAATGAATAAGGAATGCCAAAGGAATAACTCCTTTACTTTTTAATTAAAATCATAATAATCCCATTACTTACAACTACTATTTATAAACTTATGGAACATGTCCACATACTCCACTATTAATAAAGTGGAGAGACCCACTACTAAGCCACTAAGCCACTACATAAGTAAAAACATAACCCTACTACTACCACTAGCCTTAATAACATAAAATATAATTTGCATCATATTTTAACAGTCCCCCTTGATGCAAAAACTGGATACACCAAGAATAGACCTGAACATCACAAGCTTAAAGTAAGGAAGAGCTTTAGTAAAACCATCAGCCACTTGCTCAGTTGTAGGACAATAATTCAATTCTATTGCTCCTCATGCTATTACATCTCTGATAAAATGATGACGAAGTTCGATGTGTTTGGTTCTTCCGTGGAAGACAGGATTATTCGTCATTGCAATTGTGGCCTTATTGTCACAATAAATTTCGGTGGAACCATGCTGAACTTGCTGTAAATCTGCAAGAATTCTCCTCATCCAAATACCTTGACAAACAGTTGATGTTGCTGCAATGTACTCTGCTTCTGATGAAGATAATGCAGTGGTAGCTTGCTTCTTTGAACTCCATGAAACAGCCCGTAAACCAAGGTTGAATACATAGCCACTTGTGCTTTTTCTATCATTTACAAAACCTACCCAATCACTGTCAGTAAAACCAATTAATTGCATCGTGGAGGTTGGACTATACCAAATTCCATAGTTGCTAGTTGATCGGATGTAGCAAAGAATTCGTTTGGCTTCTCCTAGATGATGCATTGACGGACAGTGCATGAACCATGACACCAAACTGACCAGAAACATAATATATGGGCGAGTATGAGTCAAATACATCAGCCCACCAACAATACTTCTAAACCACTTTTCATTAGCCTTCGGTGTTCCATCATTCACAGTCAATTTTTCATAGGTGTTCATGGGAGTAGACACAACTTTACAATTCAGAATATTAAACTTCTTAAGTAAGTCTAGAGCATACTTTTCTTGTGAAACAAAAATACCCTCATTAGTTTGCTGAATTTGAAGACCAAGAAAATAATGTAACAACTCCAAATCTGTTATATCAAACTCACTCATCATGCTTTCTTTAAATTCTCTAACAAGAGCATTAGAGGAGCCTATATATATCATATCATCCACATAAACACAAACAATAAGCACATCATTGCCTTTTACCTTCACATATAAGGTGGGTTCACTTTCACTTTGACGAAAATCATTTTGAAGGAAATAGGAGTCAAGTCTGTTGTACCAAGCTCTCGGTGCTTGTTTGAGACCATAAAGGGCCTTTTTTAACTTGTAAACTTTCTTCTCTTGACCATTGATAACAAATCCCTATGGTTGTTCAACATACACATCCTCGTCCAAAAACCCATTTAGAAATGCAGACTTTACATCAAATTGAAAAAATTTCCAATTTTTTTGAGCCGCTAATGCCAAAATTAGTCTAACAATCTCAAATCTAGCTACGGGTGAAAAAGTTTCAAAATAGTTAACTTCATGCTTTTGTACATACCCTTTAGCGACCAGCCTCGCCTTATGCTTCTGCACACTTCCATCGGGTTGGTACGTTACTTTGTAGATCCATTTCACGCCAATTGCTTTTTTTTTCCAGTGGCAAATCTACAAGCTCCCATGTGTTGTTTCTTTCAATGGCGGACATTTCCTCCTTCATTGAATTCTCCCACTCTTCTTTCCCGCAAGCTTCATCGTAGCTTAAAGGTTCTGCAACCAAAAGAGCATAAGTAGAAGCATATATATCACTCAAAGACCGCATCTTTGTTGGCGGAGTTTCATTGTTTTGTGATGATTCACTGCTGCTAGATGGGCTTCTAGTTGGACTTTTTTGCAATGATTCACTGCTGCTAGATGGGCTACTTGTTGAGCTTCTAATTGGATAGTGCATAGGAGACATATGAGGTGAATTCACATCCTCTTGTAGCTAAGTTAATTATGTTCCATCATCTACAAAGGATATATTCTGATCTTTATCACCAACTTGCTGCCAAACACTGTTCTCATCGAAAATAACATCTCGTCGAATGATTAGCTTCTTGGTAAGAGGATTATACAAACGATAACCTTTAGTTTCAGCACTATACCCAACAAAAATGCATTTTTCGCTTTTCTTATCCAACTTAGTACGATCAGTAGAATTAATTAAGGCATATGCAATGGAACCAAACACTTTTAAATTACTTACATTGGGCTTAACTCCCCACCATGCTTCATAAGGTGTTTAATTTCATACTGCTTTTGTTGGAGATATGTTGAGAAGATGGATTGCGGTAGCTACTGCCTCAGCCCAAAAACTATTCGGAAGCTCCTTCTCATTTAGCATACTCTGTGCCATTTCTACAATCCGTCTGATTTTTCCGTTTAGCAACTCCATTCTGTTCTGGAGTCTTTCGTACTGTTAGTTGCCTCCGGATACTATTCTCTTTGCAAAAGAGAGTAAATTCATCAGATAAGAACTCTCCCCCTCTATCAGTTCTGAGAGTTTTGATTGCATAGCCACTTTGTTTCTCTGCAAAGGATTTGAACTCCTTAAACTCTTCAAACGCCTCAGATTTCTGAGCAAGAAAAAACACCCAACTCATATGGAAAAAATTCATCAGTAAATAATAGAAAATATTTACTATTATTTAAAGATAAAGTTTTTGTCGGTCCACAAATATCAGCATGAACCAATTCCAAAGGCATCTTAGCTCTCCAAGCTTTATCAACTGGAAATGACAACTTGTGTTGCTTTCCGTAAACACAACCTTCACAAACTTTATCAACAGACACAATAGATGGCAATCCTGACACCATGTTTTTCTGACCCTAACAATTTTAGCCCATTAAAATGCAAATGCCCATACCTTAAATGCCAAAGCCTAGACTCGTCGCGAACATTAGCAACCATTGCACAATCATCCAAACATGATAACTCAAGAGGAAACATTTTGTTTTCAGTCACGTGGACTTTAAAAGTAGAATTTTCAGATTTTCTATTTTTAATTTCACACATTCCATCATGAAAATGAACTAAATATCCCTTTTGAATTAACTGACCCACACTAAGCAGGTTATGTGCCAAACCAGAAATATAGTAAACATCATGAATTAACTTTTTAATACCTGACTTGGTCTTAATTGTAATTGTCCCCTTTCCTTCAATTTGTACTTGCTTGCCATCACCAAGCCCGACCTTTAATTGAACTGATTCATCCATCGTTTGAAACATGTCCCCTTTCTCCGGTCATATGGTTGCTTACAACCACTGTCTAGAAACCGAACATCATTCTTACTTATGTTAGGATTTAAATAAGTAAGAAAAAGGCTACCTTCCTCTTTCCTTTTCCTCGACAAAATTTGCTTGTTGTTTGGCTGTCTCAATCTTCTCTGTGCAAATTCGTGCTATATGACCATAGTTGTTGCAATTATAACGTTAACTGCATTCCTTTGTTATCCTGCCTAGTTAAAATTCCCCATATCAGACCTTCCTCGACCTCTTCCCCGACCACGATAGCTACCTCTACCTCGGCCTCTACCAAATTGCTTTTGTCCAGAAGAGCCTTCGCTAAATCTTCCTTTACTGGAGACCTCCACCTTGATTTGAAAGGCATGCTCAAGATTCTTCTCCTTTGACCTGTTAATTCTCTCTTAATGTGCTAAAAGAGAACCCATTAGTTCATTAAGAGAAAATGTAGACAAGTCCTTAGACTCCTCAATTGCTTGTAATAACAACGTGATCAAATTTATTCTGAAGACTTCTTAATATCTTCTCCACAATTTTTTGATCTGAGATAGCTTCTCCAAAAGCTTTCATTTGATTAACTAAACCAGATACTCTAGAAAAGAAATCTTGAATGGACTCGTTACCTTTCATGAGAAGTGTCTCAAATTCCCTTCGGAATGTCTGCAATTTAACCGTTGTTACCTTGTTGTCTCTATGGAACTCTTGCTTCAAAATAGTCCACGCTTCCTTCGACTTCGTGACACCAGCAATTCGAGGAAATAGAGGGTATGTTACAGCCTGTTGCAAAACAAGTAGAGCCTTCACATCCTTTTTGCGAAGTTCTCTAACATCCGTTGCATTATCTGCAAAACCATTCTCAACCAAATCCCAAAGTTCTTGTGCAATAAAAAAAGTTTTCATTTTGATGCTCCAAAACTCATAATTTTCTCCACTAAATGAAGGAATCAAGGATTGAGAAAGATTTAGAACATTACCATTTGCCATAGTTGCGAAAAGCTTTACCTGAACACCTTGTGTGCAAAACAATAAGACCCACTGATGATGCTACAACAGCAATCCAGAAAACTCCTACGCTCAACAGTCAATCGAACGAGGCTTTGATACCAAAAACTGTTGGAAATCTGCTATATTTCTAATAGTAGTAAGTAACGCAACAAGGCAAAAAAGAGAGAGCAGCAAAATGAATAAGGAATGCCAAAGGAATAACTCCTTTACTTTTTAATTAAAATCATAATAATCCCACTACTTACACCTACTATTTATAAACTTATGGAACATGCCCACATACTCCACTATTAATAAAGTGGAGAGACCCACTAGTGCTACTATCAAACCACTAAGCCACTACATAAGATAAAAATATAACCCCACTACTACCACTAGCCTTAATAACATAAAATATATTTGCATCATATTTTATCAACAGAACTAGTAGGACATGCTTATGTTCAACAACATAATACATTATCCTATCATTCTAATTTTTTGATAATAAGTTGGAAGACAAAACCATGTGTTCTTTCAGTTGGCATTGTCTCTCATTTGTCCCCATTGAAGTCCCCATTTGAAGGATTAATTACCACTGGCTCAATACACATATATATAGACATTTTAGATTTTTAACTAGCAACAAGTCCTCAACAAACTATAATTTTATTTTCACAGCTTTTACTCATTCTACAAGTCTTTCAAGGTTTTGCTATTTCTCATTCATTCGTCGGGAAGAAGCACAACATCCTTGTCAAAAAAGTACCATGGCTATTCGTTTGCCTCGTGTTCTTTATGCTAAGCAAATTCTTCGATGATCTTTATTGACAAAAAACCATGTGGCTTCCTCAGCCGTTGATGTCCCAAAGGGCTATTGTGCAGTATATGTTGGAGAGAGGGAGAAGAAAAGATTTGTGATTCTGATATCTATGTTGAGCCAGCCTTCATTCCAATACTTGTTAAACAAAGCTGAGAAGGAATTCGGGTGTTATCATCAAATGGATGGTCTTACAATTCCCTATAAAGAGGATATATTTGTCAATCTCATTTCTCAATTGAGCGGATTGTAAAATGGGACTTTAATATTGTAGCATAGCATAATTTTGTAAAGCTTACAATAAGACCTTAATATTGTAGCGTAGCACAATTTTGTAAAGCTGTAATCAATATATTCATGTACAAAAGATTTAACACCCCCCCCCCTCCCCCTCCCCCTCCAAAGTGAAAATCTTCAGGAGGGAAATGTTGTTTCACCTTTGAGAATATAATTTATAGAAGTTAAGTAGTTTCCCTCAAGTTCTCAGCATAAAGAACTTTTTGGTCCTTGTACTCTACTTTTGTTTCAATTTAGTCCTTGTATAGTTTTTATTTCATAATTGTCCTTATACAATTTTGTATGTGAACAATTTAGTCCTTAGTTGTGAACAATTTTAACTGGTTCACCTTTCTTATTCACAAATCCATCTGGGATAATCAATTTCAAGCTCTCTTTGAAGAGAAGCGCTAATCTGGTGCCGCTGTTCTTTTTCTGCTTCTTATTTCTCAACTTGACAGAGTTGTTTAGTATTTTTCGCATTTCTCAACTTGACATAGTTGTCCTTCAATAATTTTTGGAATTTGGGGCTGGACCAAGTTGTTAGACATTTTAATATGGAAAAAAACAAGAAATAGTGAGATGAAATTCTGGCTCTGACACCACCAGATGTTGGCTACAAAATTTGGCTGTACAAAGCCTTTTTGAGTGAATCACTTGAGAACTTTTCTAGCACTCTACAGAAATCACAATAGAATATAACCCTCTCTGGTTCTTTTTCTCTTTCCTCAATTTCTTGGTTTATACATATATACGTTTTGACCATAGAAATACGTGTAAACAAGAACAAATTAAAAGTAAACCAAAATAGAAAAAATAAAAGCAAAACAAAAACTAATTGAAGAATAAATTGATAGAAAACCCATAACAAGAACAACAAACCCAGATCTAGAAACATAAATAGAAAATTCATCCCAAATTTTTTATACTTCATCTTCTACCTCCTCTCTTCTCTCTCTAGAAACTAAAGGAACAAGACATCTAAACTCACTAATTGAACAAATGTAATTACATAAAATTTCAGATTTATAAATGTTATCAAATTTTTAAAAAAATAGGATGCCAAATTTAAGGAGGCAAATAGAGAAGGAGAGAGAAACAAATTTTCATCTCTTTTTTCATAGGCATGATTCATCTAATCTGAAATTTCATAAATTGAGACATTTCAAAAGCATCATCTATAACTTTAAATTTTATAAACTATATAAAACCTTAAAGACCCATTTGATTTCTCTCTGTAAAATCTTCTCATCTCGCTTTTATCACCGATTTCTATAAGAAATAATACAACTCATACACACACACACACACACACACACACATATATATATATATATATATATATATTAATCTTCCCTTGTAACCATTATGAACCCTAATGGAAGTGGAAATTGTCTAATATACAAAAGATTACACATTCTTCGCATTTGTTTAGTTGAATAGTATTAAATAAACAGCTCGACCCAATGAGAGTGCATTCTTTGCATTTTTTTAGTTCAATAGTATTAAATAAATAGCTCGACCCAATGATAAAGTACAATTAATTAGGACATATTGATGGTTCCATTGAATTTGCATGGTAATGTCAGAGTGCATTCCTTTAATCATTTTTGCTTTATTAATTTTGAAAAAATGAAAAGAACATATCATAGTCCGAGTAGATAATTATACAAAGATAGTCACTAGTAAGTTTTGAATTACTAAAAGACAAAATATATATAAAAGTCTCTGATTATCATTTAACAGTAATAGTTACATGAATGTTACAAGAAACAACCAACTCTCCTAATTCAAAACTGGAGAGTTTGCAAGTTTGGTCAGTTGTTAGAATGATCATGGCCTATATTAGCATCTCTATGTTCCTTTCTGAAATCAACACAAAATACTGGTGAGATGAATGAAAGTTTCTTCTCTACATGGTATGGTGAGACCACCCATAGGATGATCAAACCCAAACTCTTCTTCGGCCTTGCTTAACAAGCTCTGAAATGAGGGATGGTTCAAATATGATATCGGGACTAAGAATCTTTTCTTTTGCGATTCGCCAACATAAACAGCAAAGTGGCCTTTCGGCACTGACGATGTTGCAGCTGGAAGTGAAAGTACACGTTTAAAGAGCTGCTTGGCATTCACATTTTTAAGCAACCGAATAGTCATGACTAGAGTATACTTGCTGCTTTATATTCTTCCAAGTACTGGAAGGACAATTGAATCTCTTGTAGCTGATAGAAAGATTGAATCGTTTGCTGTGTTTTGGCAAAGAATATTAAAGATAACATTACTATCAATCTCAAATACAAGGCATACGCCTTTAAGTTTCACATGGTTATGCTTCCTAACAAAACTACCAACAATATGATTCTTTGTAGCCGAGGGGATTTTTCATGGCCTACCCAAAAACTGGTGCCATACAAACATCTGGACTGAAGAGTGGTTGTGGGGGTCTAATATGCAAAATAACGAATTAAAGGCTGCCTATATGACATTAGGAAACATGAGGGGCTGGAGTATGCTCTCTGTAATTCTGTAATTAAGCACACCTAGAGGGGGGGTGAATAGGTGTAAATACTTAGAAGTGATCTACAACGACCAATTTTCAAAGTTAACTATAGCAGACTGTAATCGGACGGTCTAACCATGTCCGTATTAGTTATATTCTTAACTGTTAAAAACGGACAGCTAATTCCTGTCCGGATTAGTGTAAAACTTTTTCGACGCAAACAAAAACTGCAGAATATTAACTGTTAAAAACGGACAGCTAATGCCTGTCCGGATTAGTGTAAAACTTTTTCGACGCAAACAAACAAAAACTGCAGAATATTAACTGTTAAAAATGGAGGCAAACAAGTAGAAAATCACACCGAGATTTTTACGTGGTTCAGCCACTATCCTCTACTCTAGTGGCCTAATCCACGTCCAATCCCAACTAGGATTGGAGACTCACTTTATTAAAATAATATTCAGCAATTACAAAGACAATAAAACTCCCTGTTACAACGACGATCGATTGGACACCTCTGCCCCCTTTGCACCTCTGCAACACCTCTCACCTCTGAGACTTTGATACCTTCGTTGTACAGACTGAATATTACTAAAATAAAATCCCAAGCCAACCTAGACTTGTACTATGTTTACAATAGATATTGGAATAAGAAATACTAGAACACTGTGAACCAAGACTAAAAGAATGATATGATAATTGATGAGTATATTGAATAGCTTGAAGAGTTTCTGCTCAGTAGTCTTGTGTCTTTTTTGAAGCCGTGTAAACAGTATATATATAAAGAAGTGAGTAACGGCTATGTACCCTTCCAAATCCTCCTGCAACGTCTATATATCTTTTTGATTGAAAACATGAGATCCACGTTACCAAAAATAACATTAGTAGTTAAAGAATTTCAGCTATGAAGGAGTCAATTAGGAATCAAATACTAGTTGAAAGAGTCCTATTAGCAATTAGCAAGATCCATAAAAATAGCAATTACTGTTTTAACATGTGACAAAATAATAGCTCCATCAACTTTAAATAAGAATCCTTAATAAAACCAATTCCTAAAAGATCTCTCAATTACATATAAATTGGTAGCACAATATATATATATATATATATATATATATATATATATATATATATATATATATATATATATATATATATATATATATTGGAAGGATATATCCCCATAATTAAATATGAGAAATTTAAGGAATATTAACCAGATTTCCAATCTCCATAAATTACTCCAATTTTGAATTAGACTTTAAAGAATATCAGGATTAATCCATGACCCAATACCATAGTGATTAATCCATGCAATAACTCATGCATTATATATCATATAATTAATATGCATAAAATTATTTGAATAACATGACCCAATTAAATTATAAGTCAAAATAAAATCAATTAAGCCCATATAAACATTGTCATCATTAAAATCACAAAGTATATAAACCAACATTCTCCCCCTTTTTGATGATGACAATATATTATCTTTTGAATTAATATACTCCCCCTATCTATAAGGCTCCCCCTAAATTTATGCATATTAAGGAGCAACAAAATGACACAATAACCATCATTGCATATAGTAGCACAATATAGTATCTCACTACCAACATGAATACTAATTCAAATACCAATATCTCTCCCCCTTTGTCATTATCAAAAAAATCATTAAGCACAAGTTAATTAAAACATAATCAACATTACCCAAATATCTCTCCCCCGTTGTCATTAACAAAAAATAATTCATATCAATGTAGCTAAATAGATATCTCGCCCCATTTGTCAATATGAAAAGAATAAGTTCAAAGAATATCAATGGAGCAAGTTTATAACAAAATCACATATAGCAAGTAAACAATACGATCATGCCTTTGTGATTTGTTACCTATATATCAACATTGTTGTTACCAATAGTAAGCTCGCTAGATGTGCTTTGAAGTTTTCGATTTTGGATTTTCATAATCAAATCTCTTCAAAAACACTTCTTTTGATCATCCAATGTGACGGGATCTCCTATGATCAAGTTTGGAGGATGATTTCTCATAGTTTGAGATGATTTAGGACGCTTGGCAGAGGTCATCTGTTTGTTGGATTCAAAACGTGGTACGTCAAATTCTGTATTAGTGTGTTCGTCTGAATTTTCTTCTAAATCGGACGGGTCTGGTCGTCTGTTTTTCGGCGTCTTTATTTCTGAGTTTTCTACTGAAACGGATGTGTCAGGCTGTCTGATTTCAGCTGTCTTTCCTTCTGATTCGGACGGTTTAGGATGTCCGGATTTAGCAGTTTGGCTTCTTCGACTCAATTTATTATTTCCTGCAGAATTCTCATTCTCTTCCTTTGACAGATCATGGTTGAATTCATAAAAAAATACAAGTACAGATTCCTCATCATGATTGTCATGTGTATTAAATATGGAACATTTAACACACTAAAAACTTTAGAATAAATAATATTATGAACCCTTGTGTTAGAAAATCCATATATCTAATTAAAACATTATTAAAAAAAACAATATGAGGTACTTACAGATTCCGCCAAATAATTTATAGATAACTACTATTCGTCTCCTTTTTGATCTTGAGACATCTACAAAATGAACAAAAAGTCTCTACCTTTTTGGTACCCAAATCTTCTTGGGGCCTTTTGGATTAGTAGCATATAAATCACATTTCTTTACCCAAATTTGTTTTATTTTTATTTTATTACAGTTTGTATCAAAATGTCCTTTTAAACCACATTTTCTGCAAGTAACATAAGGTGAGCAATAAAGAGGCTTGTTCCTTGGTTTATTATTTATTACTCTAATTTTATTAGTCTTGCTTGTGATGTTCTTAACAGGATTATATCCAATTCCTTGTTTATCAAGACTTGACCTTTGAGCACCTAACATTATATTTAAATTCTCTTCCTCTTGAACAAATTTTGCAAGATCCTTTTTTAATGAAATTATTTATTCCTCATTATTATTTTGCATGTTTAATATTTTTCCATCATTAAAAGCATCAATACATATATCTCTCATTTTCACACTTTCTTTTAAAATATTATTTTCCTTTTTAAGGTCATTAAATTCTTCATTTAATTTGTTTGCACGATTATAGAGAATTTTATTATAGTTATCAAGATAATCAATTTTAGCATTTAACTTAGATACTTCACTAGATGTGCAATCTTTAACTATTTCTTGTTTTTCTTCAATCAATGTTTCTACCTCTTTCATTAAATCTTTTATCCAATTTTTTAAATGAGCATTTTTCTCTTTAATACGAATATTTTCATTTTTTAAAACTAGATAATCAGAAATAGAAATATCACCAAGTTCAGAGTTTACCTCAGATGATTCTTGATTGCATAATCCAGTGAAACACAGTTGAGCAGTTTCATCTTCTTCCTCGTCATGATTGGACTCATCATCGCTCCATGTCATTAACGCCTTTCCTTTTGAATTGCTTGTTTTGTTCTTCCTTTTTAATTGGAAGCAGTCTCTCTTGAAATGACCGGGCCTTCCACATTCAAAACATATATCTTCTTGTGGCTTTTGCTTGACATCTTTCTTGTTGTTGAATGTCTTGCCTTGAAACTTTGATTTATTCTTCTTTCTAATCATCTCTCTCAATTTTCGGGACATTATAGCTATTTCTTCATCGGAGTCTTCATCGTCCCCTTCTATGTAGCTTTCAACCTGAAGAGCTAAGGTCTTTCTTTTAGGTCCTTCATCTTCTTCATCATACCTCTTTAGTTGATTTTCGAATTCTTCAAGTTCTCCAAACAGAGTTAGAGTTTCCATCGTACTGATTGTAGTTGAGTCTTGAAGAGTTGTTACTTTTGGTGCAAATCGTTTGGGCATGACTCTAAGTATCTTTCTATTTATCTCCCTTTGATCAATTTTCCGGCCGAGCATGGTTAGAGAGTTCATAAGAGTGAGGAATCTAGCTTGAGCTTCTTTGATGGATTCATTCTTCTCTAACCTGAAAAGTTCATATTCTTGCATTAGTAAACTTAATTTGACTTCTTTTACCTTTGTAGTTCCCTCATGGCTCATGACGATTGTATCCCATATTTCTTTAGCAGTTGTGCATGCAGAAACTTTGTCAATTTCAGCTTGAATCATCCCACTTAGCAGCGTGTTCATGGCTTTGGAGTCGTAGGATACCATATATGATTCATTTGAATCCATTTCCATGAGAGTCTTCGGTTTTCCATCATCATGTCTTGGAATGACATGGCCATTCTCAACAACCCACCATTCCCATGGGTCTCGTTTGAGATAAATCATCATTCTAAACTTCCAAAAGTTAAAGTTTTCACTTCCGAGCAACAACGGTGGTCGGCTTGTGGATTGACCTTCTTGAAAACTAAGGTGTGCCATAGGATCTTTCCCTACGACCTGCAAAGATCAATATTAGTAGAACCTTGCTTTGATACCAAATGTAATTTTGTAATTAAGCACACCTAGAGGGGGGGTGAATAGGTGTAAATACTTAGAAGTGATCTACAACGACCAATTTTCAAAGTTAACTATAGCAGACTGTAATCGGACGGTCTATGTAACGACCCCAAAATCGGGACTATTTTTCTTCCCGATCTTGTGCGTTAATAATATCTTGTTCTAGCTTTAAAACATTATTTAATGTTAAAATAGCTAAAAATACGGAATAAATTTTTTTTTTCTTTCCATTCATTCATTCCCTGAATCGCAACCTTTACAATTCTTCTTTATACTAGAATCATATTATATGATTTATTTAGTTTGAGTAGATATGAGTATAAATATACAATTCATTCTTTCAAGCATATTCCCTTTTTAGAACAAATAATCTTCATCTATCGAATAATTCAACAATTTACACATCTGTGATTTACACATGAAAATACCATCAAATGAGTCAACACAATCTCAACTAAATCACTAGCCTTCTTTTCATACGCTCCTAATCACGATAGATCGCATCATAGCTTTAACCTGCAAATTAAGCAAGATTGAGCACGACGGCCCAGCAAGTCTAACAGTCTATCATGCATCACATAGCACATATGTTCACATTCAGTTCATGAATTTATATTCTTGGGGTTCAAGCATATTACAGATGCATTATCACATTTATGTCATGCTGGTAGCAACATACGTACCGTAGCATGCTACACATGTCATGTACTTGCCATTCATTGCACATATATATTGAGTTCCCCGACTCAATTCAATAATTAGTCATAATTTGACATTCATTATTCACAAAGCAAATAATGCAGTTCATAAGTATCATCATGCTAACAGTTATCTATAGCAATTATAAGTCCACATAAATAAACTGAGAAACTTGCCTTGTTCAATGACTATTGATACAAACTTTAGTTTAACTTCACTTCACGAATCCTACACAGTTATGTTCACATGTATGCATACATTAGTCACACATTCATATCCCATAACCTGTATAGCTAACAAACATTCACAAAAAAACTATATCAATATCTGATATTCTTATTTCCGAGAAACTTCCATATTCCTTTAAAATATTTTAGGTTTCGGCTTAATATAGCCATACATTCTCAAAAAGTTCTAACACAACTTTTAAAATGTCAATTCATTACATTTACAATTTATAACCCTTTTAAAAGTATTTACAGACTTTACACGCATTTATATGTAGACTTGTTGTCATATAGTGCATCTGTGCCTTTACTTTGCGTAATTATGGCCTATTTCCGCTTCTGTGAGTAATTTAAATGCTATTCCACACGAATATTAGTTTTCTAGGCTTAATGCATTCATAATACATTACTTTTCCCCCTTTCATGTACACATGAGGTATATATGCTTTTGCATATACGCCTCTCTTATAATGTCAAACCTTGCCTCATTTGCTTGGCTTGTAGGTAGACATATGCTATGTGTATGTCTTTTACCTACACATAGCTTATTTATGTCAAAAGTTGAGTTTTCAACTCCGTTTGCATAATCCTCGCCTTGTATTTTGAAAACCGTTTAGTTTCAAGTACAATTTTAAAATAACTTTGCACACTGTCCACGTATTCCTGATATATGGATATATTATCCATATATATGTAAACTCATGTTTACATATCGTTTTTATAGATTTTGGAATGCTCTGAATGCATATACTTGTCATATGGTTGTTAGACTGTGTTTTATATCTGTCTTGGGGCATCAGGACATGCCTAACTTCTTTTTCCAACTTTTAATAATTATAATTACATATAAAAACATATTAGTTGTGCGTCCATGTCATATAACCTGTATAGTTATATATATTACATTTCCATATTGGCCATATCAATAGCTTTCATTCTTGTTTTTGAAAAACTCTTATATTCTCTTCAAAAACTTTTATTCTTTTACTTACGATAGTAATTTATCGCTTAATAGTCTTTGACATGGCTTTTAAATATTCTATGATTTTGGTTTATAAACCATTTGTAATTTATTACATAGTTATCTCGCACTTTTATACATATTCTAAGTATATAAAGTGAACTTGTAGTTTCCTTTATACTTTGAGCATAGATATAGTCTATATAGATAAATTATAGCTTCCATACTATTTTACAGACTCATTTCCATAAACTATCGCATTAAAAACCACCGCGTTTCATTGGAACGCCGAAACAGCCCATTGACCTAATAATGCTGACAACCAAGCCTTACTTGATTGGGCAACCCCAAGCTCACGACACCTACCTTTACTAATTTTTTTATCTTCTAAACTACCAACTCAATTGTATTGAATTGTAAATACTTTATAACTCATGTACTTGTTTCTTTAGGAATTTAGAAACTAAAATTGATGGATGATTTATCCACTTAAATCGCAAAAGCCAAAATAGCTCATCAAATAGCCACAACTGATGTGTTACAGCTGACTGCTGCTGCCGTTGGGCAGTAGCTCCCTCCTTCTTGACTCTCGTTTCGCTAATTTCTATCCTCCGTTAATGATCCGTTTATATTGAAGTTTGGATGTAATATAGGTGGTATACCCACCTATTTTAGAAAAATACTGACTGTATGATTTGAGCAACTAAACAACGAAAGAACAAGCTAAAACAATCCCAGCAAATTGCAGCAGCACGGTGTAGCACCGTGCGCGCGCACCTGCACATAGCTGCTGATGGGCTGCCTTGCAGTCTTCGTGACTAACACAACCCCTTTGCGATTTTATTATGTCCAGCTCGCACGTCGGATAGCTACCAAATTTTAATCTGATTTAGATTCCATAGAAGGCTATTTTAAAAAATACGAGTCCCCCATTTCAGACTCTTTAAGCTGCTCAAAACAGACTCCAAAACTGGCTTGACACACTAGTTTTTAATTTTTTTCCAGCTTTACCCTCTCTCGCTAAAATAGTCATAACTAATTCGTTTTAAAACATTTTTGAGTGATTCTTGCGCCCACGCGAAGCTAACTTCCGGGACTACAACTTCTATTCAGATCACAAATCCAAATTCCAAACCGAACAGAACAGAAATCTGCTCTATGTGGACAGAATGTTCTGTTTTTAAACTGCACGACCCTCCTTCGCTAAAATGGTCATAACTCCTTCGTTTCAAAACATTTTTGAGCGATTCTTGAGCCCACGCGAAGCTAACTTCTGGAGCTACAACTTTTATTCTTTGACCATTTCCAAATTCAAAACACAGAGTTCCAGAAAATTCGTGCAAGGGGACTGGTCGGAATTTGTTGGACAGTTTTGACACAACTACTTTGAACGGTCAAAACTCTTTGCTCCGATGTCGGAATTAGTCCGTTCTGGAGTCGATGGAAAGCTTATTCAGTGTACTACACATACCCAAAATCCCAAAATTTTCTGGAAACATATACGAGACCTGAAATTGGCCTCAAGGTCAGCGGCCATACTAGTTTTCAACTTTTCATTTGGTCTCAAAAATATTTCCTCTTGATTCGATTCACCCAAACCCTCTAATTAGTTATATATAATGTGTATATATATAACTCGGGTCTTGGCTTCGCTTAGTTTTCATTTTTTTTACAAAAACAGGCCTTAGAGGACTTTTAGCGAACACATAATGTGCGTTGCTTTAAAATTCAGTTTTCATAGAGTTTGGTTTGTGTTCTAGCCCAATTTTTCCGACCTTATTACTCCGCACAACCACGCTAATCTCCATGGCTCTAATTCAGTCCACAAGGACCGATTCACAATATAAACCATACATGTATACATATTTACATAAGTTAGTTTACTAACTTCAAAGTCAACCTTGTCATTTCTTAGTTTCTTGATTCTTATGCAACCATTATGCAATACAGAAATTCCCATACTTACAACAATTACCCATAGCCTTAATTACCAATATTAATCAAGCTAATTCTTCTCCTTAATCCATTCTAGTGTAATTTAGCAATTACAAACTAAATCACATATTCATATATTAACTGCATATAAATTAAAGAAAACATACTTAATTTAATGTATACCTCTTTGTTAGCTTGATTTTAATCTCAATAAGCTTTCCTTAGCTTCGATTCTTGTGTTTAGCTTAACCAATTTTGGAATTGAATTGAGAGGATGGAGCTCGGCTGGGCTGTTTCTTGACAGGGGAGGAGCACAACAAAATTGGGGAAAAGGGAAGGAAGGCTCGGTCGGCTGGGAGGAAAAGAAGAAGAAAGATGAGATGCCAAGTTTTCTTTTAGTCTCAACAACTTACTTGATTCCCAAACATTTTCCTTGCTCAATACCGAATTTGCTTGCCCTCCTCTCTCTTCTTCTCTACTCTTCCATTTATCAGACACCAATATAGCTTAGTGTACTGCTATTAGCCTTATAGGCCTACAATTCATGCTTATCAACTAATGACTCAGCATCACGATATTTTAATTCCCAACAGTCCATTTTCTATTTCTACACTTGTGTACATAATACATACAATACTACCTTATGCATATTATACTTTCAATACATATTAATTCATGTATTTTAATTACATGAATTTCACTTAATCAAACTTAAATAATTATAAATTTAATTATGTATAAAAAAAATGTCATCCCACTAATTATGGAATTAATCCATATAATAAATAACACATTTAGTGGAACGAACCAATTATATTAAAATAATAACATTCAATTAACTATTTTAATTTACTTATTTAATATATACAACAAGTTTTGTATAATTAAATTTAATCATCTAATTCATTCCATAAATTATTTTCAAACAATTTAAATATATATTAAATATAAGTTTAATATATTACCTCCTTTACTCACATTATAACTTTAATTCACAACTTAATGCCAATACTTTATATTTTTAATGTACATCCATTTACCATCATACGAAATATTATTCCATTATTCATGTTATAATTATTTATTATAACATAAATATAATTATCATTATTAATTAAATAAATTTCATTATTTAACTAATTAAAACAAACCTTTTAACTCACTAACTTTCAATTAACGAATTAATTTAGTCATTTCATTTTGTAGCTAATTTAAGCTAACTTATTTAATAGTTTTATTTAACTATTAAATATACTTTTCAAATAAATGTATATTTTCCACATTTATTTAAATATCTAAACATTCACACTAAAATCACATAATTCACATCACGTAGACATTTATGCAGTCAAACTCAACATATCTCACTTTACACATTAAATAAAATATATAACTTCATATATTTTATTTATTAATAACTCTTTTTTTTTCAAAATTCTGGATTGTAACATTCTTCCCCTCTTATAAAGATTTCGTCCCTGGAATCATACTTACCAAAACATCCTACTCGGTTTACGTCTAACCTCTTCCGAAATCTTTATTGCTGAATGATCCAACGTATTGTGTTCACATAGGTGTATATTACCTATTTCACCCATTTTCTTAATAAATTCTTATAGGTTTTATTTTATAACCTTTATTCTAATCATTCAAAATTTTATGAATTTTCGGGTTATCACAGTCTAACCCTGTCCGTATTAGTTATATTCTTAACTGTTAAAAACGGACAGCTAATGCCTGTCCGGATTAGTGTAAAACTTTTTCGACGCAAACAAAAACTGCAGAATATTAACTGTTAAAAACGGACAGCTAATGCCTGTCCGAATTAGTGTAAAACTTTTTCGACGCAAACAAACAAAAACTGCAGAATATTAACTGTTAAAAACGAAGGCAAACAAGTAGAAAATCACACCGAGATTTTTACGTGGTTCAGTCCCTATCCTCTACTCTAGTGGCCTAATCCACGTCCAATCCCAACTAGGATTGGAGACTCACTTTATTAAAATAATATTCAGCAATTACAAAGACAATAAAACTCCCTGTTACAACGACGATCGATTGGACACCTCTGCCCCCTTTGCACCTCTGCAACACCTCTCACCTCTGAGACTTTGATACCTTCATTGTACAGACTGAATATTACTAAAATAAAATCCCAAAGCCAACCTAGACTTGTACTATGTTTACAATAGATATTGTAATAAGAAATACTAGAACACTGTGAACCAAGACTAAAAGAATGATATGATAATTGATGAGTATCTTGAATAGCTTGAAGAGTTTCTGCTCAGTAGTCTTGTGTCTTTTTTGAAGCCGTGTAAACAGTATATATATAAAGAAGTGAGTAACGGCTATGTACCCTTCCAAATCCTCCTGCAACGTCTATATATCTTTTTGATTGAAAACATGAGATCCACGTTACCAAAAATAACATTAGTAGTTAAAGAATTTCAGCTATGAAGGAGTCAATTAGGAATCAAATACTAGTTGAAAGAGTCCTATTAGCAATTAGCAAGATCCATAAAAATAGCAATTACTGTTTTAGCATGTGACAAAATAATAGCTCCATCAACTTTAAATAAGAATCCTTAATAAAACCAATTCCTAAAAGATCTCTTAATTACGTATAAATTGGTAGCACAAAATATATATATATATATATATATATATATATATATATATATATATATATATATATATATATATATATTGGAAGGATATATCCCCATAATTAAATATGAGAAATTTAAGGAATATTAACCAGATTTCCAATCTCCATAAATTACTCCAATTTTGAATTAGACTTTAAAGAATATCAGGATTAATCCATGACCCAATACCATAGTGATTAATCCATGCAATAACTCATGCATTATATATCATATAATTAATATGCATAAAATTATTTGAATAACATGACCCAATTAAATTATAAGTCAAAATAAAATCAATTAAGCCCATATAAACATTGTCATCATTAAAATCACAAAGTATATAAACCAACACTCTCTTTGCTATGCTACAGAACTAGTAGGACATGATTATGTTCAACAACATAATACACTATCCTATCATCCTAATTGTTTGATAATAAGTTGGATGACAAAACCATGTGTTCTTTCAGTTGGCATTGTCTCTCATTTGTCCCCATTGAAGTCCCCATTTGAAGGATTAATTACCACTGACTCAATACACATATACAGACATTTTAGATTTTTAACTAGCAACAAGTCCTCAACAAACTCTAATTTTATTTTCACCGCTTTTACTCATTCTACAAGTCCTTCAAGGTTTCGCTGTTTCTCATTCATTCGTCGGGAAGAAGCACAACATCCTTGTAAAAAGTACCATGGCTATTCGTTTACCTCGTGTTCTTCATGCTAAGCAAATTCTTTGACAGTCTTTATTGACAACAAACCATGTGGCTTCCTCAGCCATTGATGTCCCAAAGGGCTATTGTGTAGTATATGTTGGAGAGAGGGACAATAAAAGATTTGTGATTCCGATATCTATGTTGAGCCAACCTTCATTCCAATACTTGTTAAACCAAGCTGAGAAGGAATTCGGGTATTATCATCCAATGGGTGGTCTTACAATTTCCTATAAAGAGGATATATTTGTCAATCATTTCTCAATTGAGCATTTTGTAAAATGGGACCTTAATATTGTAGCATAACACCATTTTGTAAAGCTTACAATCGGCCCTTAATATTGTAGCGTAGCACAATTTTGTAAAGTTGTAATCAATATATTCATGTACAAAAGATTTAACCCCCCTCGAGTCGTAGCGAAGATCTTCAGGAGGGAAATGTTGTTTCACCTTTGAGAATATAATTTATAGAAGTTAAAGTAGTTTCCCTCATGTACTCGACATAAAGAACTTTTTGGCCTTGTACTCTACTTTAGTTTCAATTTAGTCTTTGTATAATTTTTATTTCATAATTGTCCTTATACAATTTTATATGTGAACAATTTAGTCCTTAGGTGTAATGGAAAACGATGTGGATTATATAAAATAAAATAAACTCCATGTTGGCTTTTTAAACTGACCAACCTAGAAAATGAAATTACGAAACATGAGGGGCTGGATTATGCTCTCTTTGCTATGGTACAGAACTAGTAGGACATGATTATCTTCAACAACATAATACATTATCCTATCATCCCAATTTTTTGATAATAAGTTGGAAGACAAAACCATGTGTTCTTTCAGTTGGCATTGTCTCTCATTTGTCCCCATTGAAGTCCCCATTTTGAAGGATTAATTGCCACTGGCTCAGTACATCTATATATAGACATTTTAGATTTTTAACTAGTTACAAGTCCTCAATAAAGAACACGATGAATAGCCATGGTACTTTTGGATAAGGATGTTGTGCTTTAAACTCTAATTTTATTTTTACAGCTTTTACTCATTCTATAAGTCATTCAAGGTTTCGCTGTTTCTCATTCATTCGTCTGAATTTTTTGCCTCGTCTGAATTTTTTGACAGCACAACATTCTTATCAAAAAGTACCATGGCTATTCGTTTGCCTCGTGTTCTTCATGCTATCTTTATTGACAACAAACCATGTGGCTTCATCAGCAATTGATGTCCCAAAGGGCTATTGTGTAGTATATGTTGGAGAGAGGGACAAGAAAAGATTTGTGATTCGATATCTTTGTTGAGCCAGCCTTCATTCCATTACTTGTTAAACCAAGCTGAGAAGGAATTAATTCGGGTCTTACAATTCCCAGTAAAGAGGATATATTTGTCAATCTTATTTCTCAATTTAGCGGATTGTAAAATGGGACCTTAATATTGTAGCATAGCACAATTTTGTAAAGCTTACAATCGGACCTTAATATTGTAGCGTAGCACAATTTTGCAAAGCTATAATCAATATATTCATGTACAAAAGATTTAACCCCCCCTCGTAGTGAAGATATTCCGGCGGGAAAGGTTGTTTCACCTTTGAGTATATAATTTATAAAAGTTTAAATAGTTTCCTTCAAAATCATCTATTTTCTCTCTAGGTTTTAAACTTTAACCTTTAATTTAATCATTTACGATTTTTAAAATTTTTGGATTGTCACATTCACCCATTTTTCTAAGAATTTTCACTCTAAATTTTTGTTTCTTCTATTCACCGAAAATAGGTTTTCAATTTAACCTTTACATTTTTCTCCTCTGAGAATTTCTCTTCTGTCATCTCATTCGACCATTTCTACCCTTTTTAAGAAGTTAAAAACTTTTCATATTATGCCGAGGGGTCATATATACCATGAACTCTCAGGTTTAACGTTATTCACCGCAACCAATTCTATAAATATGTTGTACTAGGTGATCAACCTAGTAGAGATACGAGTACGTTAGGTGATCAGCCTATCATACTCTACGTCGTGCATAACGTATCAATCTTGTTTAGCGACTATTTGCGCTACTAGATTGGATTATTTTATCCAATTGGGGTAGTTCACCTCAGACTTAGCATAAAATTCCGCACCAAAACAATTTGGTTCGGGATAAATTCTCAAAGAAATACTTGAATTTTTATAAATAATATTTGTCTAGCTGAATCAAATAGCTTAGACGCATATCAATAATTCGAACATCAATCGAAACATTTGCCCAACTACTTTAATTGGCATTGACTTTTCTTTAATTGGTTTAAAATTCTGAAAATCATTTTATGACGTCATGATTCCGCACTGTATTTACAGTCCATTTGAGGATTCTGTCATTTTGTGACTTTGTCATACTACATCTTACCATAGTGGGCTGACGATTCTTAGATCACATCCAACACTAATTAATTCTGCATTGATAACTCCATCGTTTTTATCATCTTTGCACCAGGTTACATGATGCGTTACTGATATATAAAATACATTTAGATATATTTCAAATTATTTTTTTATAGCCAAAGCAATTAGCATAGACTCTTTTTTTAAATGGTTCAAAACCATTGAAAATTAATTTTAGTGTTATCATGTCGTAACAGATAACGAGATGTTAGTGGTTCACAGTCCACGTACACACCTTTGTCACGGTATGTTACTAATAACAAAATTCGTTTTTAAAGGCACCATAATGCGAATTTAGCTTGATGTCAAAAATTTTGAAGTCTAGCATAGCTAGAAGATTTGGAATACCTATGCTTCCATCATCAACTTCAATTTCTCTAATGATCCATTGCTTAATAAGTCTATCTATTCTTATCATCCTCAATATTCCATTCACACTTAGTTATACTCTAGTTCATCAAACTTACCACACTTTAGGAAATCCAGGAACTTGCCATAATCATATAAGTTTAGAAACTTATCCTAGTGAGACCATAGGCGTCCATTCGCTGAGGGGTTCAAAACATACCATATGATTATGAGTCAAGAACTTACCATATGTATTAGTTTTAAGAACCGTACCTAATCTTAATATCATCTAACCTAATCTTATATTCTCTACCTATCCGTTATACACATGAGAAAAGAATCACATTCTCAACAGGTATATAGCAAATAACGCGACATAAACATTTCAATGATTATCGCTACCAGAAGCTAAGTGGTTGTTACACCAAGTACAATTCTCCTCCCATACAAAGAATCATATAACTTAGTTGCTAATATGAGTTCTCAATTGAAATCCCACCAAATTCTAGCTAGCTTCCCCTTACTCAATATGAATTTTATTTAATCCGTATCTCATCATCTACAAATCTTTTCTGAGTTTGCATAGTACCTATTTCATAGTACATTCTCTTTATAGCGTCAGGCTATATCATTCCAATCATTTCATAGATTTTCTATTATTCAATCTGATCACATCGTGATCTTATCTTATAATCATGTTATATTACAATTCTCTTCTACCTTATGATCGTTTTGTTTTGCGATCTCTTTTCCCTTTATACTTTTAGTCTCATAGACTATATCTATTCATTATTACTTTTTCTCTTTAACATCAGAGTTAGGTAACTCTGGATCTTTGTAACTTTTCAAGATTCTTCTTTGAATCTTATTTACTTAATAATGAATTTCCCAAATTCATCTCTTAACAAATTAAACTCAATTTGAGTTTATCCTTATCCTTATCTCTGCAGTTGTAGCCTAGTGTACACCTACCTAAGGTTTATAACCTACAGCTTTGATATCAACTGTAACGCTCCCAGAATCGGGACAATTTCTCTCCCCGATCTTGTGCATTAATATTATCATGTTATAGCTTTAAAACATTATTTAATGTTAAAATTACTACAAATACGGAATAATTTTTTTTATTTCCATTCATTCATTCCCTGAATCGCAACCTTTACAATTCTTCTTTATACTATAATCATATTTATTATACGACTTATTTAGCCTGAGTAGATATGAGTATATATATACAATTCATTCTTTCAAGCATATCCCCTTTTTAGAATAAATAATCTTCATCTATCGAATAATTCAAAAATTTACACATCAATGATTTACACATAAAAATACCATCAAATGATTCAACACAATCTCAATTAAATCATTAGTCTTCTTTTCATGCGCTCCTAATCACGATAGATCACATCATAGCTTTAACCTACAAATTAAGCAAGATTGAGCACAACGGCCAAGCAAGTCTAAGAGACTATCATGTATCACGTAGCACATAGGTTTCACATTCAGTTCATGCATTTATACTCCTGATATTCAAGCATATTTCAAATGCATTATCACATTGATGTCCTGCTGGTAGCAATATATGTACCATATCATACTACACATGTCATGTACATGTCATTCATTGGACATATATATTGAGTTCCCCGACTCAATTCAATAATTAGTCATAATTTGACATTCATCATTCACAAAGCAAATAATGCAGTTCATAGGTGTTACATACTTATAAACATAAATCATGCTAACAGTTATCTATAATAATTATAAGTCCACATAAATAAACTGAGAAACTTGCCTTGATTGGAGATTACCGTTACACTTAACTTAGTTTCTTTCACCAATTCCTACACAATTGTGTTTACATATACACACATATTAAGTAATCATTTATGTAACAAAAACATGCATGCATATATATTAACCATGACTATTAGTGTATATAAACTATAATATTTTATTCTCATCTTAAAACCAATCTTGGTTTATTTAGAAACTTTATTCATTTTAACCTTTTTATGCACTTTTTATGCACAATAAAGGTCTCTCACATTTTTAATATGTAAATATTTTACATCTTAAAGCTTGAACCATCCATATTCCATTTTAGAAATATCATTTGCCTTTACTCACAAAGTCGTGATTTAAATGATTAATATATAACTTTTATAGTAAAACACGACTTACTATATTATTTCTTTTATTTATATAATTTTTATGCCTTTTTGACAATTCATGAGTTATTTCATAAGCAACTTAGCTTCACATTTTATTTCACGAATAATTCGCATTCTCGCTTCGCATATATATAACTATATATATGCACCGTCATAATTATTCGTTAAAATTGTTCGTTTCGAACTCCGGAAACCTTCATTTCATTACTTTCATAACCAATATTATTTTTAATGGTTTTCATGATTTTCGTTTCGCTATAAAACCATTTTATGTGTCATTTCTGGCTTACATTCACATATCTATGTAAATTTATAATTACCTTACATTTTTATTGGGTTAAATGCAAAGTCGACCACTAAATTTTTCTGATATTTGGGTATTGAGCCCCTTTCTTCCGGTCAATGCAAACTGAGCCCCTTTGTGACGCCCCCAAAATTAGGTATATATCACCTATCTTGAGTCGCCAGATACATGGTACATAAATACAAATATAACATAATAATACAATTGTCGTGTATAATACGACAAAACATAAGCTGGGAGTTTATACAAGAATATTGCCTTTTAGACAATATCCACACCCAATGGGGTCCTTATTACATTTATTATCACACTATTTCACATAATAGTGAGGACTACTAATATGCATCATCTAGGACCATCACTCTGTTCCCCGACTAGTCTCAACTACGCTCTCATTTTCTGAAGAGAACAAATAAAGCAAAAGGGTGAGCTCAACTAGCCCAGTAAGAAATATTATGACTAAGATAATGTAGAATAAATTATCGTTAGCCTTCAACAGTGTTAAACTGATACAATATAACAAATATCAAGTTTAACTGCAGCGGAACAAACAATCCATTAAAAGAGTCAAGTAGAACATAATGTCTAATATCTCATCTAGATTAAAAGTCCATCGTTGATATTTTATTCATGTAATACTCATCAACAGTACTTTGTTATACTCAAGACAAATAGAACTTTCATCACTTATCTTCACCTGAACCACCAAAGATGTTAGTTAAATTCACAATTCATATTTATAATAATGTGAATTTACAGTTCCTTCTTGCCACAAAGGCTTAATAGAACGTTTACTCAATATCCTTACCTCAAAGGCTGAAGATATTCAAATGTAATAACAATGATCATACCAATCAGTTTCCTATCTTTGCATTACGGGCCAAAGATATTCAACTATAAAACCAATGGTCATGATCATACCAATCAATTGTCTGTCAGTGCACTACGGCCAAAGACATTCAATTGTTAACTAATGGTCACGATCTTGCCAATCACATCATTGAATTATCCATGCACTACGGCCAAGGATATTCGTTAGTATCACTAGTGGTCATGATCATGTCATACACCTGTCCATCTTCGCACTACGGGTCAAAGCTATCAAACAACAGATCATCTTTGCACTACATGCCAAAGATATTCAACAATATATCATATTTGCACTATAGGCCAAAGACATACAACTGTAAAACCAATAACCAACAGTATAATAAAGAATGGAATAATAAAAGAATTTTACCATGTATGCAGTACTTCGCATAGACAGGTTATTACAACATAATAATAAAGAATGGAATAATAAAAGAATTTCACCATGTATGCAGTACTTCACATAGACAGGTTATTCCAACATAATAATAAAGAATGGAATAACAAAAGAATTTCACCATGTGTGCGTAATCCGCACAGACAGGTTATTCAAATAGAATAATAAATAATGGAACCAGGTCATGCGTAATCGCGCACACATGATATTCTAACAGAATAAATAAGAATGAAATAACAACAGAATTCACCATGCATGCGATAAATCGCACAGACAGGTTATTCCTATAGAATAATAAATAATGGAACCAAGTCATGCGTAAACGCACAGACAGGATATTCCGACAGAATAATAAAGAATGAAATAATAGAATAATTTTACCATGTATGCGGTACTTCGCATAAACAGGTTATTCCAACATAATAATAAAGAATGAAATAATAGAAGAATTTCACAAAGTATGTGGTACTTCGCATAGACATGTTATTCCAACATAATAGTAAAGAATGGAATAACAGAAGTTTTCTTCATGAATACAAAAAAAATAATACCCCTTACGAGTACAACAAATAATATCCCTTACGAATACAACAAATAATATCCCCTACGAGTACAACAAATAATATCCCCTACCTTAGAAAGAAGAGTACTGGATATAGAAGTAGTGAAATAGCAGAACACTTTTCTTCTTTCTCTCTATAGTTTCTCTCTCTAAGAGTTTCAGTGAATTCGTAAGAAATAATGAATGAATGAGCTTCTATTTATAGAAAAATGGACTGCATAGTAACTAACTCATGAACGGTCCAGATTGATTTACTTTAATCTGACGGTCCATATTTAAAGCAAAATCTTTTAAATAAAATATAATATATTCTATTTATAATCTAATAAAACGAATAACTTTTTAAAAGATTTTACTATGAAAACACTATGCAGACACTATGCAGGCACTATGCAAATACTATGCATAATAAAATATAATATATTTTATTTATAGAATAACTTTATAAAAATATTATATTTTATATAAAAAGATTTTACTATGCAAAACACTATAAAGACACTATGCATAATAGAATATAATATATTCTATTTATAGAATAACTTTATAAAAGTATTCTGTTTTATATAAAAAGTTTTTCTTTTTTATTACATTAATAATACCAATAAAACAAAACTGAGTGACTTGTCACGTAAACATCAATAATCAATACCGTGTGCTACTATCCAACCACGCGTATTATTGTATTTTTACTACCGTATAGTTCAACAGTTTTAATGGTAAAACTTCCGTCGTTATTCTCATAAAAATATTTTTGTCGTTTTCTCCATCCGATAATAATTCCGTTGCGGGGTCCACCAATGATTGTACCGTCGTACGAATATTTCTCGATAAAAAGAATATTTCCCGACCAATCGAATATTATGCAACAACTTGCATACTTTTCAAAATTTATATATAATACCCACAACTATAACATTATATCAAATCCACACCATAATATTCAAAAAATTATTTCGAGAAAATTAAATATTTATTCATAAAATCTGGGGTCTCACACCATTTCTATTCAAAAATTTGGAATTTGAACCCCCAGGCGCCACATGTGCGTTGACATGGTGACGTGGCACACGAGACGCCTACGTGGCATGTATGACGTGGTATTTAATATTATAAATTGACATGTGTCCACTGCTGACGTGACATGTCTTTTGATTTTTTCTAAAAAATATTTCTCCTCAAATTCGAACATGAAACCTATTGTTTGAAACTTTAGTCAATTGACCTCTGGAGCAACACAATTTATTTGTAAATATCTTGCAAAGATTAATATTTATATCAAAACATGTGATTTCTCCCATATATTCCTTTCTTCTCTTTCACTACATACCATAATAATAATAATAATAATAATAATAATAATAATAATAATAATATTACATAATATATAATATTTGTTTAAAAAATTATCAATAATATATATTTATTCACCTAATTTGACAACAGATGAATAATAATAATAATAGTAATAGTAATAGTAATAGTAATAGTAATAGTAATAATAATAATAATAATTATAATATTAGTAATAATTGGTATTATTATTATTATTATTATTACTATTATTATTATTATTACTAATATTATAATTACAATTATTATTAATTATTATATATAATAAATAATAATTAATAAATAATTAGAAAGAGTTATAAATATTCTAACACGGGAAACGAAGTCCACATCTCTTTCGGTCCCGCACACATTAGTCACGTACATGGGAAACGAAGGCATAAATTGTAGCTTCCCATATGATCAAAGCCTGCAAATTATGATGAAATTATGGCTCTGACACCAGATGTTGGCTACAAATTTTGGCTTTACAAAGCCTTTTGGACTTCACTAAAGAACTTTTCTATCACTTTAGAAATCACAACAGAATATAACTCCCTCTTGCTTTTTTTTTCTTTCTCTTTTCTCGCTTTCTTTGCTTATACAAAATGACACATAGAGCTCTCTATTTATACTAGTTCATAGAGACTTCTAGACTCTTATAATATCTTCCTAGAACTACAAAATACATGAATTAACATATTTAAAGTACTAACACGAACCATACTACAACTATGAACTTAGCCATCATATCTTTCTGCGTAATATATATTTATTAACTCCCCATTACTTAATTTAAATAACTTATTTAAATTATACAATCTATATTGTATAATTAAATTTAATTTCTTCCTTTCCATAAATTGTTTTCAAACAATTTATTTATATATTCAATATATAATTTAATATATTTAATTTATTCAAATATGAATTTAATTTACTAACTAGTTGATACCAATATACATATTTTATATATTTGATCTCCTCTCATATTTTTACTGTACATCATTTGGTATAATATTAAATATTATACTATTATTCATGTAACATAATATCATATATCCAATTATTTTCTTTCCTTTCTATAAATTGTCTTCACAATTTATTTAACTATAGTAAATATATTAATATTTTCACTACATTAAATACATGCATACATTACACTCAATAATGTAATATATGATTTCTTCAATAAAATAGTGGTTATACATGAATTATATTTAATGCCACCAATTTACCATATTAAAATAATTTAATATAATAAATTATTTTAATTCTACCCATCTCATTTCTTTTAATAAAGTGCACCTACAATTTATTTACATATAATAAATATATAATACCAATATATTTATTAAGCATAAACATCACATATTGCATAGTTCATACTCACTTATGCAATATAATATCATACAACATATTATCTAATAATAATTTTAATCCAGATGGTGTTTCGAACTAAGATTTCGTATCTTATCAAAAATTCAAGAGTTATAAATCTTTCAATCTTAATTTATGAGTTTTGCACCACAAACACTTATTAGAATGAATTCAATCCATAAAAAGTCGAACAAAATATTTAATTTTTTAATTTTTATTTTTTTTTTGTGTTTTTTTACTATTTTTTTCCTTAAAAGAGAAAAAATCTTAATACAATAATACAAACAAACTCCCCCATACCTAAATCATGCATTGTCCTCAATGTATGCAAATGAAGAAAAGAGAGCAAATATGTGAAGGAATTGTACCTTGTATGCGGTGCATTTATTCTGCAAGAAAATGCGGTGAGAAAGAAAACAAATGTACATATCTACAAATTTCATAAATCCTAAAAATTATGTGACTATACATGAATGATACAAATGGGTAAATGAGTGTGAACTTTTCATTATTTTCAGGAGGTCTAGGAAATTGAAAATAGTAAAAAATTTCATCACAATTATGCTTAAAATTTACCTCAAGAAAACTTTCACTAACATGTTCAAATGATGGAAGAATTGGTTCAAATACATGCTCTAGTTTAGTTGACATATTTGTAGTGGATCTCAATAGCTCATTTACCTTATCTAAATATTCGGATTCATTCCAATTTTGATCAAGGTGATTTAAGAAAAAATTAATTGGATCTTTTTCAATTAAGAGTCTATTTTCAATTATTTCTTGGGTCATTGACAACTCTTGTATCATGTTCACTAGAAATTTTTTTAGGAATAAGTCTTCAGGATATGGAGCTTTAGGCTTATAGACTTTTTCAACCTGACTCATTAAATGCAACATGATCAATTTTAGGCATCGACTCATAATTTTTAGACTCCTCAAATTCACTTGACTCAAATTGTGTAGAATTGAATATAAAATTTTTACTTTTCTCATCATTTTCACAACCACCAAGATTTTCAAAATTAACCTCAGAGTTACTAGAAAATTTATCTACCTCTTGTTCATTTATTATGGTGGCTAATCGACTCATTTGAATTTCTAGGCGAGATATAATGCTAAATAAAACTTGCAATTACTTTAAGAAAAGAATTAAGATTTATACCAAATCATTCATTTCCCCAACAAAATATTAAAAGGATTAAGTTTTATACCAAATCAATTCATTAGAAAAAGGTAAAAAGGTGAAATAATAAATTAATAACTTACACAATCAGCATTAATTAAAAAAAATTAAACAATTAACATTAAAAAAACTTATAGATTAAAATTTAAAAATTGAAATTTAAAAAAATTAAAACTAATTTACAAATTTTAAAAAGAATATATTTAAAAATAAGCTTAAAATTAAAACTTGAAAATATCCCATATTCAAAATATCACTTGAAAAGACATTACTAGAAATTATAAAACAATACAATCTAATATACTATAATTTTTAACAAAAACACAAACCTTAGAAAATATTTTATTTTATTTTTTAATTTTATAAACTTAATTGATGTTAAGATTAAAATTTTCTCTCTTTTATAACTTCTACATGAAGATCTCAACTTTAACTCACTAAATTCACAAACATTTTATTATTCCTTCATAATCAATCTAACTGATCAATCGAAACATTCAAGAAAAATGTCTTATATCGCTGTATCAAAAGCATTTCATTTGAATCCCAACCTTTTCTCTGAACTATCTAGGGTTTCAACCCCATTTTCCCTCAAATCTCTCTCCTGCTGCTCATTATCATTATTATCTACAGACCAACAATCGATAATGCTCTCTCTTCCGCCGATTCAACCCCAAATCCAGACCCAAAAACACCAATTTCAACCAAATGGATTGCACCCGAATCTCCAAATGGCCAAGGAACGGGTAATCCAAGAATTCCAAGTGGTAAATATCAAAACCCAGAAAAACTAGAAGATATAATTTATAGAATGATGGAAAATATATAGAGCTTGGACTACTCGTTTGCAAACTCTATTCATAGTTTTGTTCCTGAATTTGGAACTTCTAGGTCTGTGATAATCAGTGGCGAAGTCAGAAACTTTTGTTAGTGAGGTCAAAATTATTATCGAGTTACAAATAATTTGACGGGTGTTCGGGGGCAGCGGCCCCGAGCCAATTTTTTTAATATTTTATACTTTCGAGTATATATATATATATATATACACACACACACACACTATATTACAATGAAAATATAATGAGTAATAATATATAGTATATATATATATATTATATTGACTCATAATAGATTTTTTTACTCACAACTGTTCATAAGTAAGTAATTGATTATTTATTTTTAAAAATAATATAAATTAGATTATTATTTAGTTTAAAATATTATAGAGAGAGATACATATATTGAGAGGATATGAGTCATATTTGGTTAAAATTTGATTGACGAAGTTATAAAATTTTAATTTGACCCCGTATAATAGAAAATTTATAAAATTTTAGTGGGGTCAATTTATATATAATACTTAAAATTTATAAAATTTACCTTACATTATAAAGCATTTTTTTTCGATGGGGTCGATTGACCCCACAAAGTTCTATGTGGCTTCGCCACTGGTGATAATGGGGTTTTTGTAAGACCCCAATATTTATGAATAAAGATTTAATTTTTTCAAAATATTTTTTTTAATATTATGGTGTGGATTTGATATAATGTTATAGTTGTGGGTTGTGACGCCCTCAAAATAGGTCCACATAACTCATTTCGAGTCGCCAGATATCACACTACAGAAATCAAATACAAACTTCTTTTATACAATTATTGAACTATTGTGCAGAGTACGACAACACATAAGCTGTGAGTTTTAATACAAATATATGTAACTCTCATGGTGCCTCGACCCGACACCTTACAATGGTACTTTACATAAAAGTATAGTCAATAACTGTTTTAAAAATTAAAATATTTAGAAAATACTCAAGGAAACCTTCGTACATGGGAGACCATGCATCTAAGTTATGATAGATATCATATGACTCGAGAATTATCCTTGGTTGACCCAATAGACCCCAAAGAAAAATGAGAAGATTACTATCATGTTCTTTCCAATGGTGAGTCTTCTATTGACATATAATTATCTCCATTGTCTTCAGTTGAGAATTATATTTCAACCGAACTCTAAGATTATATAGGTATTGCTCATAGATATAATCAGCAAGTGCATGTGCACAACCATGTCTTATGATAACACGAAGTCATCTGTCATTAGACATCTAGTATGATAGTGGCAAAAACGCTCTTCCAAAGTTGGGTTCACCTCACCCATTCGGTTCACCAAAATCAACGGTTAAAATGACGTATAAAATACGACACACTTATTTATAATTCTCAATAAAATTATTTCCATACTATTTTAGGAGAAACCTCAACAGCTATAGACCACCGTTCTATTCCCCTATTACCCCGCTCGACCCAGCTACACTCTTATTACCTGAAAAGAATCTTGAAGCAATAAGGTGAGCACAACTAGCCCAGTAAAGAATATCATAACTAAAGATAATTAAATTATCAATAGCCTTCGTCAGTAATAAATCAGAGATTTAGAACATATAGTAAATGATAAAACTTTTCAACCATAGTGGCAGCAGAACGAGCAATCCATTAGAAGAGTCAAATAGATCATAAAGTCTACTATCTTCTCCATTTTAAAAGTCCACCAACAATGTTGTATCAATGTAACATCAATCAATAGTTCATGTCCACAATCATGTGAATAACTCATAATCATAATTGTGATTCTAAATTCCTCTTCGCACCCAGGACGAAGATAATTTTCATCACATGTCTTTACCTGAAACATCAAAGATCATGGTTATACCAAATCACAGTTCCTGCTCATAATCATACTGATAAATTCATCTTTGCACTATGTGCCAAAGATATTCATTAACAGTTCATCTTTGCACTACAAGCCAAAGACATACAACTGTATTTTAGAAGAGTCAAGTAGAGTATGATATCTATTATCTTCTAAGAATTAAAAGTTCATTATCAATATTTTATCTCTGAGACTCAGCTCAATACATCATCGAATTATCCATGCACTACGACCAAGGATATTCTTTAGTATCACAACCACGAATTATCCATGCACTACGTGCCAATGATATTTATTAGTATCACGACCACAAATTATCCATGCACTACGGGCCAAAGATATTCGTGTTTTCACCAATGGTCATGATCATGCCAAGCAATAATTCATCTTTACACCCTTAGCCGAAGAGAACACATTGTTATGATCATACTAATATATGTCCCTCAATGCACTATGGGTCAATGAGAACTTTTACCACATCATTTATAATATTATGGTCATGATTATACCGAATAATCTCTGGTTATAATCATACCAATAAACAGTCCATCTATGCACGTAACCCACATATGACTTTCATTACAATATAAGCATAAGGATGATGACAATAATATAAGAATTAATCAAACGAAATCAATGATAAATATTAAAGACTTTAAATTTATCCAGAGTTTAAAAATATCCAAATTGTCAACATGATACTACTTTGTGGAGTATAATTCAAGAATAATATTCATGTATCAAAAATAATTTGGACAGAAAAGAAATATATTTTTTGGGTGAATAGTACTTTGTGAATAGTACTCGTAAATAGTATCTCATGAATAGTACTTTGTGAATGGTACTGTAAAATGAATACTACTCATGGACAGTACTCAGGTAAAAAGCTTAAAATTTTACAAGAATGTGCAGAAAATATCCTTTTGAAACGATACTAGATGAAGCGCAAATTTCAAGGATATTCTACTAATTTCAAGGAGTATAGAAGCAATACTTTAACAAAATGAGGGTATAATCAGCAATACGAGATGAAATAATATTACTCACATACTATAGAGTATGGAAGAAAATATTATTCCTTATGAATACTGGAAAAAAAATATCACTTACGTCCGAAGAAGACTGGATACTGGAATAGTAAAATAGCAGACTTCTCTTCTTCTTTCTATTTATAGCTTCTCTTTCTATAATTGCTCTTGTGAGTCTTAGTGAATTGGTAAGAATGAAAGAAGAATGAGCTTTTATTTATAAGAAAATATAGTTTCGATAATTGCACGTTTTGGGGCTCAAAATATTATAGTATAATACATTCATCTTTTTCTTCATTTTTAATTTAGTCCTTCAAGTATTATCAAACTTGCACCACCTCCCCTGATAGTACATGAATGTGAATCAATAGTACATTAATGTGAATCAATAGTTCTATACATGTGAAAAAATTAGTTACGATATAGTACATTCATCTATACCTCTATTTTTAATGTAGTCGTGCAAGTATTATCAATCTTGCACCATCTCTCCTAATAGTACATGCATGTGAACAAATAGTTATAAACATGTGAATTAATAGCAATTAATTGCTCATTTATCCGATTAATTACCCGATTGGTCAATATAACCTCTAGAAATCAATTATTATAGAAATAAATGTCAATTTCCACTAACACTAATAATCCCAACACAATGGAAATATCAATTTCATATTTATTCAACACAAACTTATTCATCATTAATATTATAACTCACAATATTTAACAACTAGATCATTCCCAGGAAAGAGGGGGCTTTTCGATAAGGATTTCTCCCTATTGGTGCGTAATTAGGTACCAAACCTCTCATCGACAGAACTTTCTAGACATTGTCAATATTGCAAATAATAATATGAATAACTTTGTCGTCTCAATTATTGATTTAATAATATAAAATATTGATACTGTGACAATAATTGAATCAATAATATGAGAGATATTATACAACAATTACTGTAGCAATAATTGAGTATAACTGAGTGACTTCTCACGTAAGCATCAATAATCAATAGCGTGTGCTACTATGCAACCACACGTATTATTGTTTTTTTTACCACCGGGTATTTCAAAAGTTTAACGGTAAAATTTTCGCCGTTATTTTTATAAAAAGATAATTATGTCGTTTTCTAACTCCGACATTTATTCTGTTATGGGGTCCACCAATGATGGTGTCGTCGTATGGATATTCCTTGACAAAAAGAATATTTCCCAACCAAACGAATATTTTATATTAACTTTCTTACTTTGCAAAATTTTCAAATATCACCATTAACTTTAACATTTTATCAATTTAACTATTTACTAAATAAAATAATAATTATAAGGATTAAAAAGCCAAGGAAAATATGTGCAACATAAGTTGCTTTCATTGACAAACAACTAGTATTAGTGCTAGAATTTGCTTTACTTAGTTGATTGTTTCCAAAAGGACGGCGGTTCTATTTGAATAGACTTTTGAGTAATAGTTAAAATAAATTAGAATTTTAAATTTTATTAAATAAGGATAAATTGGACATAAGAATTAAATCCTATAGTTAGTCTACTCCACAAAGAGTTGGTTTAGTTAAAAATGGAACCCACTTGTGGAAATATCAAATTAACTTGTGAAAATATCAATTTCCTAAATATTAAATATAGTAAAATATTAAGTTTTATAATACAATGTATTTGTTAATGTAATAACTAAATAAGAAATTATTTAATTATACGAGGGAGTAATTTGTATTATGTATTAATGTTGGTTATGGCAAAAGTAAAAATGTCAATTGAATGTAAAATCAAATTAATTATTTGATTCATGAATAATATATATATTAATTAAATTGTTTAAAAATAATTTATGGAATGAAGCAAAAAGATTTAATTATAACGTTATTAATGGGGATAACTATTTTGATGGAAATTATTATGGAAAGAATTTACAGAATTGGTTGCGGTGAATACCGTTAAACCTGAGAGTTTATGGTCTATATGACCCCTCAGCATAATATGAAAAAAAAATTTAACTCCTTAAAAAGGATAGCAATGGTTGAATGAGATGATAGAAGAGTAATCCTCAGAGGAGGAAAATGTAAAGGTTAAATTGAAAACCTATTTTCGGTGAATATGGGAAACAAAGATTAGTAGGCTGTAATTTCGGGGACAAAATTCTTAGAAGAAGAGGTGAATGTGACAACCCGAAAATTTAGAAAAATCTTAAATGATTAAATTAAGAGTTAAAGTTTAAAGCGTAGAATAGAAATAGAAGATTTATTTAAAATTTTTAAGAAAAATCTAAGGAAATTGTACGTTGAAATGATTCAACGATAAGGTTACAAGGAAGAATAAGATCTAAACCGATTAAGAATGATTCGGTATTATGATTCTGAGGACGGAATCCTTATAAGGGGAAAAGTATGTGATAACCCAAATTTTGGGTAATATTAAAATAAGAATTAAATAAATAAAATTCTTATTAGATAATATGTTGTATGATATTATATTGCATAAGTGTGTATGAACTATGCAATATGTGATGCTTATGCTTAATAAATATATTGGTATTATATATTTAGAAAATTGTAGGGGCAATTTATTAAAGGAAGAGAAGAATAGCATGCCTTATTAAAATGATATTTCGATATCAAAATGAAAAGGAAAGCCAACATGACTTATTAGTTATGAAATACTATTGGCATGAAACTACCGATGTGGCTAATGAAATAATTATATTATAATTGATTTCATTCAAAAGTAGTATGTGGTAGTAAAGAAGGAAAATGATGAGTACTCAAATAGACTAATTAAATTACATGGAACCATTATTTAACAATGTTTGTTCTAATTACAATTTAGCTAGCCTAAATAAGTGTGGTCGATAAATTTACATATATTGATATGTGTAAGTGTCCACATGTAATTGGGATTTGGGCCAACTTAATTTTTCATGTTGTGTGCAAGCCTTTTTAATTTCTCAAGTGTTATGGGTTATTGCCTAGAACCCAAAACAAGGTCATGAACAACCTAGTAGGAAGCCCAATTCAGCAGCCATATGGGAGGAGAAAGGGAACTGCTTCAGTTCAAGCATGAATAATGTAGCCAACCAGTAGTAAGTTAGTTGCCCCCTAGAGTAACTAAAATAATCGCTAGGAGGCTAAGACCTTGCAAAAGACGGCTGTGTAAGGCAGATAAGGGTCAAGTAGGCTGCTAGGTAGTTCACTAGGCGCCACTACAGAAGCAGTCTATGTGCTAGATATAATGGAGTGCAAACTAGAGGTCAAGTAGAGTAATGAGAGAGAAGGAAACCCAGCCATGATGGTTAGCCTCAGGTTTAACTACTTACCCTCTTAAGTTCAGTTAATATACTTCTTAACTAAAGCTCCAAAATCAGTAGCACACAGTGAGAGAAGGAAAGGAAATCCGGCTGGTAAAGGAGAAAGAAATTGAGCAACAACCAATTGCAGTATTTGAATTATTAAGGTAAGTTCTCAAATCTCTTTTCATTCCATCCTTATTAAGTAACTGAACTGTAACTGCCGAATGGCTGGGAATAGAAGGAACTGTTATGTACTGCAGTAGGATTTAAGTTACTGCTATGCCACGATTCTTGCTATCATGTGTTTGACTGCTAAATGGCTAAATTAGAGTAAGGAGATAGGATGGTTGTGTGGAGGAATAAGGAGGCTAAAAAGGGATGGTAGAACAAATCAATAGCTATAAAAATGGCCTTGGAAAACTGTGCACATGAAGTGTTAGTTAAAAGTCCTAAATGAACTGTTTTGATTAAAAACCAAAAATCTGATGGAACTAAAGCTTGAGTTATGTATAGACACCTTGTATGTGAATAATTAAAGTGTTGTAACATAGTAAATAGAACAAAGGACAATTTTTAAAGACTAAAACGAAAAAGGAAGATTTTTGGTATGTCAAGCTCTGTAAACCAACTGTTTTGGACAGTCCAAGGACTGTTATTCTGAGGTCCAATGTTTTCTTTTAGTTGGCTGTTATAACAGCTACCCCATACCAGAACTTGGGCCTAAACAAAATTATATATCATAGATTTCAAAGTGCAGCAAATAACTGCTACAGCAGCGAAAAGGAACCAGTTTGAGTTGTTTTCTTATGTAACACCTTACCCAAAATGTGTGGCTAACTTATTTCTTTAAGACATGTATGCACAACCTATATAGTATTGAAACTCCGCCCAAATGATTTAAAAATGGGGAAGCTAGAAGCAAGAAACTGACTGCTTATGGGAAGCAGTCACAAATAACAACAGTTGTCAGTAGATTTGACGGTTTGGAAGTCATGATATAAGAAGTCTAGCATTCCGAGTAATGGACTGATAATATATAAAGAACTTATGCTAGAAGTAAGGCTTAAACAAAGTACATTTTTAAGCTAAAATAATGGTTGAGATTTTAACATGTCAAAGCTATTTGTATCCACTGTTTTGGGTAACTTATGAAGACTGTAATGGAGAGGTTAATTGTGCTTAAAATAATTTCTTATGCTATGTGTTACAATGTTAATTAAGCTAATTGGGTGAATCAAATCAAGCCCAAAGCAAGTTTTAAAGAATTTCTAAACATGTTAGAAATCGAAAACTAGTTGGCTACTGACCTTGAGGCCAATTTCGGGTCTAGTATATGTATCCAGAAAATTTTGGGCTTTTGGTATGTTATAGTACACTGAATAAGCTTTCCATAGACTCCAGAACGGACTAATTCCGACTTCGGAGCAAGGAGTTATGACTGTTTTAGCGAGAGGGTAAAGCTAAACAGTTTTGAACGCCCCTTTTTGAACATTGTTTTGGACTGTCTATCTAATCCGAAATGGGTGTCCAATAATTTTTAAAAATAGGTTAATATGATGTTTACAGCATATCCAAAGTTGGATGTCATCGGACTTATGAGATAGAAACTAAAAATCTGCAAAGTTGCTACGCCGCAATAGGGGTTGCTGCCCAGCAGCAGTAGCAACTGCAGATGGCCACTTTGGCACACGGTTTTGAGTGGTTTAACGTGTCCGGAATGCATGGCTAATATTTTCTAAAAATAGTCTCATACACCAAGTATGTCATATTCGAAAATCAACACAATGCGATGTGTGAGCCAAAAGTTATAAGATCACGAAGTGACTATGTAGGGAATAGGGCTGCTGCCCACAGCAGTAGCAGAGGCTACGTTTGGCATCAGCTGAGAGCTCCCTTGGGCTCTCAATCAGCACATTTAGATTTCTAGGATTGCCCAGTTAATAAATTTTTATAATAGGAGAGTGTATCACCTACATAATACCCAAGATTCAACGTAAGAAAATCAAGAATGTGAGAAGTAAAGATTTGTCAAAGCATGGGCCAAGAAAAGGAGCTGTTGCCCAGTGGTAGCAGCGGATATCATTGGCAGAAGCATGCAAGGGTTGGGTTGGATTTGTGATGACTTTATGCTTTAAATTATTGATGTACCAAAAAGGCGTGGCTACCAACATTACTTGACAAAGGGGTTTTTTTTGGCATTGTATGGTAACGCGATAGTATTTAACCCATAAATTCATGAAAATGAAACTATAAATTATTACGGAAGCTATAATTTATCTATACAAGTGATAATTATATTTGGTGCATGAAATGAGCTATGAATATACCTTGTATACTTAAGTGAGGTATACGAGATATGGAATACCCATATATTAAGCTACTAGTGGGTTATAAAACTAAAATTGTGAGATATTCATGAAGTAAAATCATGTCGAAATCTATTAAAGCGAGAAATGATTACCGTGAGTAAAAGAATAAATGTTTTTGTAAAGAGGTGGTCAATGTGAATAATTAAAATATAAATATACAAGTTATATGACATGGTTGTGTGGCTAATACGTTTATATATAGTGAAAATATAAACATTTGCAAAAAAAAAGAGTATGAGAATGTGTTAGCGGGATAAAATATTTATATATGAGATAATGATTCAAGTTGACTCATGAACATGGAAAATAATAATATAAAAATTATTTATATTAAAGGAATAATATAGTAAATTAAATTTTACTATAAAAGCTATTTATTAGCTGTTTAAGTCCCGAATTAATGAGTAAAGGCATAAGATATTCCTAAAGTGGACTATAAATGATTGAAGCTTCAAAGTGCAAAATATTTACATACTAAAATGTGAGGGACCTTTATTTGGTGTAAAAAGGTTAAAACGAATTAAGTTTCTAAATAAACTAATATTCGTTTTGAGTAAGAATAAATAATATTAGTTTGTATAAGACTAATAATTATTATTCATGAATATACATGCAAGTTTTGTAACATATTCAATTATGTTATATGTGTTTCCATGTAAATATAATTCTGTAGGAATTGTGGAGAAACTCTAGGTTAACTTTTGTGGTAATCTCCAAATCAAGGCAAGTTTTTCAGTTCTATTATGTTTGTGGATTAAATGTGATTATGTGGTGAGTTACATACCATGCTTTATGAATTGTTAAAGTCAAAATATGACTAAGTTAATTGAGTTATGAAACTTAATTTATATATGACATGTGATAGCACGTGTTGGATGATGTAACTCGATAAATTAGAAATGTATAATGCATGAATGTATGCTTTGTGAGGAATTATTGATGCATGTAGGATATGCATAGTAAAAAAAATATAGTGCATATGGAATTGTTTGTTATGTGAAACATGATAGACTATTAAATTTGCTGGGCTGTTGAGCTCAATCTTGCAAACACAAACTTTTTGCAGGGTAATGATGTTAAGCGATATTACTTGCTATACGGATGATGAAGATTGAACGATGTGCAAAATGAATACATTTTCTTGAATTAGAAATGGTATAAATCTATGATTGATAGTTTTGTTAAATGTAATTGACAGTTATGTATAGTTTCAAATGTTTAATGGATAAAGAATGTTTATTCTGATAAGAGAATAAATATGATTATGAAATAAGGGAGTCATCGATATAAAAGGTATGAAGTATTGAGACTTAAGCTTTTACCACGTTTACACGGATTATACAAATCATATAATAAATATGATTCTAGTATAAAGAAAAATCGTAAAGGTTGCGATTAAGGGAGTGAATGAAAAGAAAGGAAAAAAAATTTATTCCGCAGTTTTAGCTATTTTAACATTAAATAATGTTTTAAAGTTAGAACAAGATATTATTAACGCACAAGATCAGGAAGGAAAATAGTCCCGATTTTGGGGAGCGTTACATAGTAGACAGGTAAAACTCTAATTTAACTTGTAATTTACTGAAACATTAATATTCTATTTTACTTAAAAATTTTAATAATGAGTTTTATTACTTTTCTTCCTATCAATACAAGTATCAAATAAGCATTGAGAAGATATAAATAATTAATTTGGTTGGTTATTTTAAGGGTAATTTGGTCATTAACTTGTTATTTTTAATACAAATTACATAATAATGATACATTTCAAATATAATGAATATAATCAATTAAAATGAGTACATGCTCCAATTATCATTCACAAAAAATAAAATAAAAAATCAGACAACCTATTTAGCTCTCCCCATCTAATTAATTATTATATATGCATGCACCAATTATCATTCACAAAAAAACACTCTCTTTAACTAAAATGAATATACTCTAAAATGAATATACGCTATATTGTTATATGAATAACGCTAAATACCTAACTTATTACCTTTTCATCAACTAAAAATCCTTATTCAGATTAGCAATAAAATAAAAACCGTGACATATAATTCAATTACTAACCTTATTATGATCATAATTTACAGTCAAATTCAAAATTAATCCTCAAGAGACGTGTAGTCTCTAGACCTACCATAAGACGAGGAACCATCTCCTTTTGCTATCATCAATTCACTAAAGACTCGATTCAAACTGAGTTTGACAAAAGGCTCAATCTACGTCCCAACGGTAACAATCGAGTAAAATTTTGCTGCACCAAAAATTAATAACAATTTATTCACTATTCATTCTAAAGGCAAGATCTTTTAAATAATCCAATTTAACCAACATAGTACTATGTGGGACTTGAGTAATGTTACGATTATAAGAAATAGAACATGATAACATAAACTTAATGAATTTGAGTGTATTAAGTATATAGGACTCAATAATTTCATGCATTACATACTCTCTAAGTAGAGTATATTTATGTGCAGAGGTGGAACCAAGGGGGGGCGGGTGGGGGCAGTTGCCCCCGGTAGCCGGACGCCGGACGCCGGTAGGGAGGCGGTCGCCGGTCAGGCGGTGGGCGAAACAAGGATGGGGGTGGGGGCAGGGGTAGCAGGAAAATGTTGGTTTACGACTAGAACTTGAGAAATATGAGAAAAAAATGGCAGCAATCTGAAGTAGTATTATGCAGGTGAGTCTAGCCGAAGGAGTAAAGAAGTTAAAGAAGAAGATGGGAAAGTATGAATAGGCAACAGGTAAAGGAGAAAAGAGATGAGATGGGATGGGATGGGTATAACCTTTTTTTTTTATAAAAAAATTAACTAATTGGAATCACATAACAAGCTAGATTGAAGACATGTGTCATGAGAATCTTATCTACTATTTACAATTCTAAAACTACTCTTTTTCTTTTATTATTGAGTTATTTATTAAGTTTAAATAAAAAAGTAATAACAATGTGTTAGACATAATTAATTCATAATAATCTCAATAATAATAATAATGGTGTTCGATAATTTTAATTATGACTTTTAACATATATATACTTACATATACTTTATGTGTAATATAAATATTTGTGTCTAAATTTATACTTTTATAATATGTTTTAATAATAAATTTATGAGTAAATTTATAAGTGTCTAAATTTATGACCAAATTCCGATAGTTTGTCGTCGGCTACCGCCCGTCGATGAACACGTCGAATCCTATGCCAACCTTTAATCCACTAAGAAAATGAGCTTTCAAATCCACTAGAGAAGAGGAAAAGTCATGATTTATTGATATGTTGTCCTTCCAATAGTGCAGATAGAATGCGAAAGGGTGAAAATCTAACGCGATAACCAAACATTCCTTGCATACTAAGACTTTATTTAGTTTTCGATATTCGAGTATGCATGAGTAAAAGGCAAGAATCCTAAACGGAAAAATAAAAGGATAAAAAAATAAAAATAAGAAACAAATAAAAGTAATGAATTAAAACATTGTTATACATATAAAAACACTCCCCCTTTTTGTTTTTTGTTTTTTTTTAAATTTGGACTACCCATTTCTTTTATGGATGATCAAAAACAAGTACTATTATTTGTTATGGATCATTCTTCATATATAATAAAAAGTAAAAAGCTAAGGGAAATGAAACATGAGAAAAAGGAAAAGAAAGAAACATGAAACAAAAGAAAAAAATGAAAAATAAATAAAGAAAAAGTAAAGAGAAATAATACAGTGATTTTGTTTAGAACGGAAATCAAAGAAAAGTTTAGAAAATTAAATTTATAATAGAAAAGAAAAATAGAAACTTTAAATTTTTTGTGTTTGTAGTGTAGATGGTAATTAATATAAAAATTAGAAAAAATTATTTATGTTATTTAATTTTTGGTCTAAATTGTTCGTTTATTTATATTATTTTTTGTTTATTAAAAAACTTAAAAATAAATGAATTAGAATGAAAAGGCAAGTTTTCCGTTCATTTTTCATTCTTTTCCGTTAATTTTTTTCCCGTCCATTTAAAACTCGGTAACACAGCGTAAAGAAAAAGCTAAAGCTAAAGCAAAAGCTAAAGCAAAAAAGAAAACAAAAACAAAACAAAAGAAGGTGGAAAAGAAAAACTTCAAAGGTCTCATGTGTTAAATAAATCTGTGTATTTATATATCTAAACAAAAGAGAAATTCCAAGGGTCTCAGGGTAACGTTAAATAAATCTGTGTATTTAGATATCTAAACAACGCTCTGGCTTACCACAAGCAATCATTATTCTCGCAGCAAAAAGACATTAAAAAAAGTCATGAATTCCCTTAGCAGCAACCGAACCATAACCTTAGTCTCAATTTCCTCCAAGTACTCTGTTAATTTCATGGGGAAAACCATAGAGACAACAGTCACAGACAAATCATCCGTCGCTAATGAATGGTTGCAAGAAATTCTTTCCATTTGTGCCAACATTCCCACGGTGGTTGGCTTAGACATCGAATGGCGCCCCCATCCAATCCGTTCGATGAGCAACAAATCCGCAACAGTTCAACTTTGCATCGACGACAAGTGCCTAATCCTTCAGCTCTTCTACATGGATGCAATTCCTCAATCCCTCAAAGATTTTGTCGCGGATTCTAACTTTACTTTTGTGGGAATTGAGGTTTTGGATGATATTGCGAAGCTTAGGGATGAGTATGGGCTTGATTGCGCAAAGAGTGAGGATATTCGTGAGTTGGCTAAGCTCAAGTGGCCTGGCAGGTTTCGACGGCCTGGACTGAAGGATCTTGCGTCGGAAGTTGCTGGACTGAATATGAAGAAGCCTAAGCATGTTAGCATGAGTAATTGGGAGGCAAGGGTGCTTAATGAGAATCAAGTTGAATATGCATGCATTGATGCTTACGCTTCTTATAAGATAGGTCACATGCTTCTCCTAGAGAATTGATATCTAGGACTTTATTTGGGTACACTGATTGGTTTCACTTTAATATTAAGGAATCATCAAGATCTATATATGTAATTATGTTCTGCATGGTTGTCGTGGTTTTTATTTATCTTCATTGCCACGGAAAAACTGATATTTTCATAGTGACAAGTGTTGGAGTATTATTTTGTACGATAATATTAATTATATTTATATAAACCAGCATAATCCATTGGTCTAATTAAGTGTAACATATGGACACTAATCAAGTATAATATGGGTCGTCTAGTGTGTGTATTTAAGTAAATTTTTGGACTTGTAATGAGTATGTCGTCTTTTAGGGCTACCAATCAAGAATAATATTATTTCATAATCAGAAGTAATTGATTGTAAGTTCTCCTATTATAAATAGGTGCTTAATCATCAAAATCGTGAATACGCGCGCGATACAGGATAAAACTGATTCATAATTGTAGCAGTATCGATCGTTGTATGTGAATCACAGTCGAATCGCATGAAAGCTCTCCTAATGCTAACCTTTGAGCATCCCTACTCAATTTGGCATCGTCACTAATTTCTGTTAATTTAAATAAAGCTTCTCTGATTTGGGAAGCTTGAGATTTTATTGTTGACACTTTCAATGTGACTTTCCCAACGTGTAGTTGACAATGATTTCAAAGTCAAACCATCTATGTAATCAAGTAACACATTCCATCGCTTTGTTGAATTCGAAAATACCGTATATAGGCATTGACATGCTCCAAAAAAAAGATTTTGCTTTAACAAATGACTTGGCCATATTACAAACTATTAAGTGGAGACAATGAGAACCACATGGCATGTAAAATGCTTTATGATTTATATCAAGTAATCTTTTTTGTACACCTAGATTTTTCCATTTCATATTAGAGCCATTATCATAACCTTGTCCCCTCACATCATCATTATTAAGTGTAAGGGACTCCATTACATCTTGCAATTCATTAAAAATTCATAGTCCAGATGTATCTTCCACATTCAGAAACTCTAAAAAGTATTATTCTATATTTATTGGAGTACTTGAACCATCTACACACCTCAATATTAAAGTCATTTGTTCTTTGTGACTTGCATCAGGAGTACAATTAAGAATGACTGAAAAATATTTAGCTGTTTTTATTTTTTCAATGATTGCCTATTTAACATTTGATGCTAAAATAACTATCAACTCATTTTGAATTTTATGGCTAAGACAATGATAATGAATGTTCTTCTCTTTAATGAGTCGAAAATGGTGTTGCATTACTTGATCAAAGTCTGCAATCATTTCAAGTAGGCCTAAAAAGTTACCATTACCATCTTCATAAATTTTTTCATTTGTTCCACGAAAAGCCAAATTATGTATAGCAAGACATTTCACAACAGCAATGATTCTCACAATAACATTTTTTCAGTGTAGTATATCTTTCTTGATTAGCTCTTGTAATTCTGTATCAATTGTTTGATTTGTTTTCAATCTAATATGTAATTCAACACAAGACCTTGAGTTAGTGAGGTGTTCAATACTTCTTTCATGTTGTTTAAGCTTCTCACCAAGATGTTTCCAATCTCTAATTCCTTCACTAGTTAATTGACTTCTAGAATTCATTGTTTTAAACAACTTACAGCAGAAACAAATTAAAACACTTTATCCAACTCCTTTGAGTACACTAGCCATTTTCGATCCTTAGTTTTCCCATTTGGTAACGTACGAAGATAATAATGTAAAGAAAAATGTTTATTGTGTTCGTCCATGAGGAATTTGAGATTAGTTTCTCTTAGGGTACCTTTTTTTACAAGTAAATCTCTCATTTTTGCATCAAGATTATCCCAAACTCGTGTATCATAAATGTTCAAATCAAATCTTGTTTCGGGACATTCATTTTCATGGCAAGGTTCATCAATATTTTCATTTTCATCAAGGAAAGGTTCATCACTATTTTCATTTTCATCTAGATTACCAATTTACATCATTCTCATTTTCTACTAATTCTTCCAATTGAAGTGGTTGTTCATATTCATTTGGTAAATCTTCATCTAAATTTTCAAGTGAAGCAATGGTTTGTTTAACAAAATATTTATTCAAAGATTCTCTTAAACTTTGAGCAATTTCTTCTTCTTTTTTCTTTCTTTGTCTCTTGAGATTTTCAGAAAGTTGTTTCTTACGAAGCATTTTTTAATTTTTATAATAAACACAACACAATAAAAAACAATAAAATTAATTAACAAAGAACAATAAAACCTGGATTTTAAGTATATTTTCTTCCACTTGAAACTTCCAATTATAAAGAAAAAGAATCACAACAAAGTTTTGTGTTGAATCAAATAATAAATAAGAAAAAGTTAACACATATATGTTATATGTATTACAATTTACAAAATAGGAGAAAATAAACAAAAATAAAAATCAATTGAAACCCTCGCTGTTTCAATTCTTTCATTACCACGAACATTTCCTAATTCCAATTTACTTAAATTCAACCAAAAATGAATCATGAATGACTTGTGGGTTGTGGGTATGGCTCACTATCTTCAGACTAACACCATGAAACATAAAAATAATACAGTTAATATACTAAAAGAAGGTCTCGTTTCAAATTAATCACCCTAAATTATAAATGATACATTCCCCAAATTCTAATTTGACAATCATAAATAATAAATATATACACCATATTTCTTTCTCAATTCTACAATAAAAAACCCAAAACCCACATAATATTAATACACAAATACACAATAAGAATTCACTATCTTCAGACTAACACCATGAAACATAAAAATAATGCAGTTAATGTACTAAAAGAAGACCTCGTTTTAAATTAATCACCCTAAATTATAAATGATACATTCCCCAAATTCTAATTTGACAATAATAAATATATACACCATATTTCATTCTCAATTCTATAATAAAAAAAACCCAAAACCCACATAATATTAACACACAAATACACAATCTACAAAACATACCTCGGACAACAAGAAGCAGAATCAGATTTCAAAGCCACTTAGAACCTGTTTGATGGGTTGTTAGACAAGAAGCATAATCTATTTGATGGGTTACAACAAGAAGCATAATCTATTAACTATTTGATGGGTTACAACTTGCAAGACAATTTTCGGCGTTGTCGACAGCTTCTAGGCAGTGGCAATCGATTAATTGAAGCTGAAACCTTTAGTGTCCCGATTGTTCGGTTTTGAGGAGAAGCTAAGAAGATTAATTGCTATGTGGACTATGGGTATAAGCTTATAAATTAACATTTTTGGGCCCCCTTCAACTTTGGGCCCAGGGCTGTAGCCCTGGTCGCCCTGGGCCAAGGTCGGCTATGGACAAACACAATAAATCAACACAGAAAGATAAAGACAATAACACATGGTTTTACGTGAAAACCCAAATCGAAAAAAAACTACGGAGAAGGCAGAAAAAATCCACTAAATAAATATCTGAAGAATACAAGATAAATAGAGAGAACTATGAGAATTCTTAGAATATTTTGAATGTCTCTTTTTCTGTGAGAACTACCCATCTGAGGAATTCAGAGTGGTGAGAAGTTGTCTATTTTATGGATTGGACCCATATCAGTTGATGATTCATTCTTTGTACAGAAGTGATCATTTGTTCATCTAAGAGGGTTGCTTAACCTGGAACTTTTTTCAATAACTTAATGGACCTCCTTCGGAATGTTGTCATATGTTATGATGGAACAATGAGAAATGTCCGCAGTAATTGAGTTAACTTATTATTCGAGTATGGGACACAAACAGGAACTACGACTCATATTTTTTGCTGTCGAGGAACCAGTTGAAGTATTAGCTGCAACTACTATGTCGAATCATGTATACAAGTAGGTCTTTGACTCTTCTCCTAGTAGTCATTACTCATGAGCGATGATGAAGTTATTTGTTTTACATTATATATAACTTGAAGTTTCCATATAATTGTGACAAGTTATCTTTCGGTAAGTGCACACTTTCATCTTTCTCCAATTTGTTGTATATATTTCGGAGATACTACTTTATGGAGTCAAATTCAAGACTAATTAGGTTTATTGCAGATTCATATTATACTTTCATGATAGATAATGTGAGAGAAAGTATTTTCCAACAAAATGCTAATATTTGGTTACAAAATATTCGAAATAAGTCGGTCTTAAGGATGCTGCAGTTGAGTTATTGATAGAGTATGTTCTCTCTTTTATTTATTTAAATTAAATCATTGTCATTCTTTTTTTAATTAAATCGTTGTCATTTGAGTATATAAACATATATATCTTTCAGTATTTTATATAAACATCTTGACGATATTATATTCCGTTAACAAACAGATTGCGACTTCTCATTCACTATAGATTCAAGACTAACACGATAAAGTTTCCCCCCAATACTCCTTGAGCTAGAAGTGTAAAAGCTGGTTTGTCCCATTTCTCTATGAAATTAGGAAACATCCTCGGTTTTAAAGCCCTAGACCTTTCAGACGTTACTCCTGTTTTTGCAAAATCAACTGCCATAGAGTGAAGAGTTGTCAACTAAGACATTTTTTACTCGTACTCTTATCTGACTCAAGGTCTGTATGTACTAAATGTGCAGTAGAGATTGTACCCAAGGTATCATTATTGATCAGATAATTATTCAACAAAAAACATTTTTATTTCCTGCAAAATAAGAATTATTAGAAAATATGAGAGACAAAAGGAGAGTTACATGAAATTCAACAGTTCCCAATAAGTGGTTCAATTAATTCAATTGTACTTACTCTTGAATTCCGGAACAAAGTGGTTAAACGGTACGGTGAGCCACTTTGTTCAGGAACCACTTTGTTCGAGAAATAACCACTTTGTTCTAGGAATTCAAGAGAAAGTACAGTATAGTGAACTACTTTTTGGAAATTGTTGAATTTCTCGCAACTCTTCATTTGTCTCTCATATTTTTCCCAATAAATCTGAGTTTGCAGGAAATATTGCGGTTATTTGTTGATTAATTGTCTGATTAATGATACCTTGGGTACAATCTCTACTGCACATTTAGTACATGCAGACCTTGAGTCAAATAAGACTATGAGTAAAAAATGTCTCAGTTGACAACACTTCACTCTATGGCAGTTGATTTTGCAAAAATATGGAGTAACAACTTAAAGGCCTAGGACTATATATAAAATCGAGGATGTTTCCCGATTTCATGAAAAGGTTGGCCACAACTAGCTTACATTTCTCAAGGAGTATTGGGGACAAACTTTATCGACGACGACCGACTATTAAGATCGTAATCTACTTCTAACACTTGGCGAACATTAGTTTATGCAGTGGTGAGAGCAACGTTAATACAAGAGCAGGATGATGATGCCGAGGTAATTTTGTCATGAATTTAGCTTTATATTTTTTTACTTATGGTTCTTCTATTGTATCTTTTCTTCATGAAGAGTTTTTCTTCGTAGGAGGTCTATAAATATGAATGCTAAGAGTAGTTGCTGATGCTATATATATCTAGAAAGAAAACATAAAAACTTTATATTGTAATATTCCCTTTCACTATGACTAATCGTTTGGTTTTTGAGTTTTTTGATGTCAAAGACAATGGAGGTAATTATAGATTTTGATTCAATATATAATTTGTATATAAATTTTAGTCGCTCGATTTATTTATTGTGGTGGTTTTATGCACGTGGATCAATGAATTTGTATAGTTTTGGTGATTTATATATACGAATACTGATGTGTGTTGAGATATAAAACAGGTACAAACAAGTATAGATTTTTTGGGAAATCCACAAAACAGACAATTTTTTTTTAAAAATTTATGAATCAGCGACTGCAGATAGTCGCTATTACGTTTCAGCGACCGCGGGTGACTTGAGGATATCAGCGACCGTGGTGGTCGTTAATGGTGGTCGCTGACACATAGGCTACATCACCAATGAGATATGACTCACGGTGACTCAGCTTAGTGATGACATCAGTTGCTATATGTCGGTCATTGACTTTCCGGTCGCTAACATTGGTCGCCAATGTACAATCAGTGTCCAGAATACATGCGACCTCTATCTGCGACCGGAGTCGGTCGCAGATAATGATCTGCGACGGCGGTTGCTAATAAGCCTTTTTCTTTTAGTGATAACTTTTGTAACGCCCCCAAATCCGGGCCACTTGAACCTCGGGTCTAATGCATCACTATACTACTCAACGAATACAATTCTTAACATCATAAATGTAATATTTATATTATTACATTACATCTAAGTCTGTGACCAGATTCTAATACCTTTACATACCTATGTCAAATGATATTACAACTGTAATACAAAATTTCAACATATTATATGCCTCTATGCGCTTTAATGTTCCACCTTAACATTTACCGTTCTCTTATCTTCTTCTAACCTTTTAGGTTCTCCTGCTATAGCTGCAAAAAAATTTGAATTTATAAGGGTGAGCATTTAATTTCCCAACAAGTATAAGTAGTTGAATAAATAACAATCTCAAGAATAGAATAATATTTTCCTGAAATTCTTCAATAATTGAACATTAATTGTGAAGTTACTTGAATAAACATGAATAAATTAGATTCCTTTCATTTAACATCTTTAACATCATACTAACAATCACAATGATTAACATAATTCTTTTAACTGTTAGTAAACACTTGAACACATTGTTGCACGGGGTGCAACCTATACTAATAATTGTCCAACTTATTTGATTTGGAATAAACAACTTGTAACACCCCCAAAATCGGGACTATTTCTCTCCCCGATTTTGTGCGTTAATATTATCATGTTCAAGTTTTAAAACATTATTTAATGTTAAAATAGCTAAAAATGCGGAATAATTTTTTTTTCATCGTTCCCTGAATCGCAACCTTTACGATTCTTGTTTATACAAAAATCATATTTATTATATGATTTGTATAATCTGAGTAAACGTATTAAAAGATTAAATCTCAATGCTTCATAGCTTTTCTATTGAGAATTCACTTATTTCATAATCATATCTATTTTCATTTCAGAATAAACATTCTTTATCTATTAAACATTTCAAACTATACATAACTGCCATTTACATTTATCAAAACTATCAATCATAGCTTTATACCATTTCTAATTCAAATAAATGTATTCATTTTGCACATCGTTCAATCTTCATCATCCGTATAGCAAATAATATCGCTTAACATCATTAACCTGCAAAAAGTTTGTGTTTGCAAGATTGAGCTCGACAGCCCAACAAATTTAACGGTCTATCATGTTTCACATAACACATATCCATATGCACTATATTTCCTTTACTATGCATATCCACATACAACATATATTATTTACTATGCATATTCCTACATGCATCAATAATTCCTTACAAAGCATACATTTATACATTATACATTTCTAATTTATCGAGTTACATCATACAACATGTGCTATCACATATCACATATAAATTGAGTTCATAACCCAATTAACTTAGTCATATTTTGACTTTAACAATTCATAAAGCATGATATGTAACTCACCACATAATCACATTTAATCCACAAACATAATAGAACTGGAAAACTTGCCTTTGATATTCCACGCTTTCGGTTTTCTATGCGTTCGCAAACTCGAAAGATCAACTCCTTGAGAAAACCTATATATATGACATATATACGGTTATCACATAGCTTAATATTTTTAAATTCTATGAATTTCATGAATATTAACTTAAACTTGTATTTTTCAATTTAAATAACTCATTTTTAACTTCACATCAATTTATTAGATTAATAATATTATAGGTAAATTATATATAATATTTTAATTTTTTATACTTTACTTTCATTTGCGTCACCAATCAAGTTAAAACGAGATCCAACGCCAACGCGTCGCAGCGCAGCTGAGCTGGCAGCCACTGCGTGCATGTGCTGCTAGCTGCTGCTTGCTACTGCTGCAGATGCGCAGCAGTCCAGTCACCAACTAGCCTACTTCATGATTTTCTAGTTCAAAATCCATACATCCAATTGGTACCAAACTTTAACATGTAATACCTGGTATTACATACTATTTTACAAAAATAAAAACCAACCAAAAAGGACATTTTAAACTGCTTTTATAAGAGCATGAAACTGCCCAGTTGAAATATTTTCTAACCGAGCCAATCTTGCTTATTTTTCTTGATTTCACTTTTAAACTAAATTTATTTCATCTAAGCTTCTTGGTCTACATCATATAATATAAATACATACCATCTAGTTTACAACATGGAATAGTTTTTCATTTTAGGCTTGACAGCCCTTGTTCATAACATGCGCGGCAGCACAGCACACTGCAGCGCACACTACTGCTGTTGTTGCTGCAACTCATCCGTGCGCTACTATGCAACCACGCGTATTACTGTACTTTTACTATCGGGTAGTTCAACAGTTTTAACGGTAACACTTTCGCCGTTATTTTTATAAAATGAAATTTATGTTGTTTTCTAACTACGACAATACTTTCATTGTGGGATCCACCAATGATTGTGCCGTCGTACGAATATTCCCTGTTAAAACGAATATTCTCCGACCAATCGAATATTCCCCGAATATTTTATAACAACTTGCTTACTTTGTAAAAAATTTCACATATCACCCTTAACTTTAACCTTTATCAATTTAACCATTTACTAAATAACATAATAATTATAAGAAAATTGAATACTTTCATATCATAAAATTCGGGGTCTCACACTTTACATTACTTGAACTTTATATTTTATAAAGAATTCTAATTGATTTTCTAGGACAATATGTTGGCAATTTGGACTCTGGATAATTAAGTTGAAAATCACTAAGATCTATTTTATCTTATTATTCTGATTATTTATGTCCATTCATTATATATATCATTGTCATCATCCTAGACTTAAATTTGTGTTGGACAATTATTTTTAGCCCGTAGTGCAAAAATGAACGTTTGATTGGTATGATTATGACCAGGAATTGTGTTTGTATAATCATGACCGAAATTGTGTATTGGTATAATCATGACCATTGGTGTTACAATTGTATATCTTTGGCCCGTAGTGCAAAGATGTACTGTTGATTATTGATTTTACAGTTGTATATTTTTGGCCCGTAGTGCAAAGATGGAATGTTGATTATTAATTTTACAGTTGTATATCCTTGGCCTGTAGTGCAAATATGAATTTTTGATTATTGGTTTTACAGTTGTATGTCCTTGGCCCGTAGTGCAAATATGAACTGTTGATTATTGGTTTTACAGTTGTATATCGTTGGCCCGTAGTGCAAAGATGGGTTGTTGATTATTAGTTTTACAGTTGTATATCTTTGGCCCATAGTGCAAATATGGACTTTTAATTGGCATGACTATTGGTATTACAATTGAATATCTTTGCCCTGGAGTGTAAAGATGAATTTAATGACATAATTATAAAAATGAACTGTGAATTGGTATAACCATGATCTTTGGTGTTTCAGGTAAAGACGTGGTGGAAGTTCTCTTTGTCTTGGGTACAATGAAGAATTGTGGATTGATGTTACAGGAATAAAATATTGATGATGAATTTTTAATCTGGAGAAAATAGTAGACATTATGTTCTACTTGGCTCTTCTAATAGATTATTGATTTCGCTACAATTATGGTTGAACACTTTTATCATCTACCATATGTTCTTAATATATAATTTATCATTGTTGAAGACTAAATATAATTTAATTATCTTTAGTCGTAATACTCTTTACTGGGCTATAATTTGTGCTCACCATTTTGCTTCACAATTCCTTTCAGGTAATAAGAGTGTAGCTAGGTCGACCGGGGATAACAGGGTCTGTGACTGTTGAAGTTTCTCAATACATTATAAAATAGCATGATAATATATAATTGTATTGGGGACTTAAAATGTGTGTTGTATTTTATATGTCATTTAATAATTAATTTTGGTGAACAACAATAGGGTGAGGTGAACTCGAATTTGGAAGTGTCAAAAATACACCCCATTAAAATGAGGAAGACATAAATCTTCTCATGTTCCCTTAAAGACTTGAAATATTTGTTGCTGTATTTTATATGCCATTGTAATAATTTGGGTGTGTATATTGTCGTATTATATTCAATACAATTTTTGTATTGAAACTCACAGGTTATGTGCTGTCGTATTTTGTACAACAGTTTACTAGTTGTAAATATGAAGATATGTATTTGAATTCTGTAGTGTGTATTTTGACGACTCAGAATGGGTCGTGTGGATCCATTTTGGGGGCGTCACATTAACATTCATTCATTAAAGAACTATACTTTAAAACTCATTATTTTTTTTATTCTAGTTATAGTTGTAATTACTAATTAGAGCATTCATTTTAAAATTTAAATTTAGGATTTCGAAAATGATGAGAATTTATTTGAATTGTAATTTAGAGTATTGATTATTGTATTTATTAAAAATAAATTAATTAATACTTATTCATTAACGAACTATACCTTAAAACTCATTATTTAATTTTGATATTCTAATTATAATTGTAATGAGAACATTTATTTTAAAATTTCAAAAATAATTAAAACTTATTTGTAACTAAAAAATATTTTTTTTATATTTGAATTCAATATCAAAATTCAAAACCCGAACAAATCATTTTTTGTACCGCCCTCAAAAATCGGGACAATTTCTCTCCTTGATCTTGTGCGTTAATATTATCCTGTTCTAGCTTTAAAACATTATTCAATGTTAAAATAGCTAAAAAGGCTGAATAAATTTTTTCTTTCTTTCTTTCCATTCATTCATTCCCTGAATCGCAACCTTTACAATTCTTCTATATACTGAAATCATATTTATTATACGACTTATTTAGCCTGAGTATATATATATATATATATATATATATATATATATACACACACAATTCATTCTTTCAAGCATATCCCCTTTTTTCAAGACAATTAATTTTCATCTATCGAATAATTCAAAAATTTACACGTCTGTGATTTACACATGAAAATACCATCAAACGGTTCAACACAATCTCAATTAAATCACTAGTCTTATTTTCATACACTCCTACTCACGATAGATCGCCTCATAGCTTTAATTTGCAAATTAAGCAAGATTGAGCACGACGACCCAGCAAGTCTAACAGTCTATCATGCATCACGTAGCACATAGGTTTCACATTCAGTTCATGCATTTATATTCTTGGTGTTCAAGCATATTACCAATGCATTATCACATTTATGTACTGCTGGTAGCAACATACATACCATAGTATACTACACATGTCATGTATATGTCATTCATTGCACATATATATTGAGTTCCCCGACTCAATTCAATAATTAGTCATAATTTGACATTCATCATTCACAAAGCAAATAATGCAGTTCATAGGTATTACATACTTATAAACATAAATCATGCTAACAGTTATCTATAGCAATTATAAGTCCACATAAATAAACTGAGAGACTTGCCTTGAGTGATGTTTAATGTTATAACTTATCTGGTCAGTGATGATCCTACACAAATTGAGTATATATATATTCAGACACACATTAGTTTCACATACTAAATTCACATACATAATGTAAACTAATTTTTATTTTACATTAAGTATAATCTTTTTGTTCTTGTCTTAAAATCATTCCACGTTTCTTTAGAAAATTTTGTCTGTTATAACCCTTTTTATGCACAAAAAGGAATTCTCTCATGGTTTCAGTATATAAATACTTTACATCTCGAAACATAGACCAATTATATACCATTTTAAAAATATCTTTCATCTTTATTTGTAAACTTAGGACTTTATGGTTTATGAATGACTTTTATTGCGTAAACATAACTCATTTCATCATTTCTTTAATTACATAATTTTTATGCCTTTACGATAGTTCATGAGCTAAACCACACTATCGACATGTATGCGAATGCTTTACTTCGTTAGTAATTTAGCTTCACATTTATTCTCGCGACTAATTTACATTCTCACTTCGCATGTATTTTAAATTCATACATATTTCATTATATAATTCCGCGTTCAAAATCTTGGTTTCAAACTTCGAAAACCCTTCATTTTAACATTTTCAGGTTCAATATAGCTAGCTTTACATAGTTTAGTGTATTCCATTTTAACTAATAACCTTTTTGCATTCAATCACCCGAATAGATTTCACATATATATGTAAACTTGCATTTACATATAACTTTTATCGCTTTAATAAACCTTGACATGATTTTAGTTCATGAATACCTCACACTTTCAGTTTATAACCCTCTTGTATCTTAATACATGAGTATTCCATCTCTCTTATATCTCACTTAAGTATTCAAAGTGAATACAAAATATATTCCATATATTGTTCTTGATTATATAATAAATGGATAAATTATAGCTTCAAATACTTCATCATCTTACTTATAATAACCATTCTTCTCTTTTAGTAGAATTTGGTATGATTGTAGTATATGAATACATTAAGATTCTAAGTTATAATCCATTCGAAGTTTAGTATATGACATTCTATGTTCTTTGTACATAACTCAAATGTATAAAGAAAATTTATAACTTATTTCATGACTTGGAAGTAATTATAACTTGTTTGGGTAACGTATAACTCCCATAATGCTTTATAGTTTTATTTCCGTATATTAACGCGTGAAATATTATTATTTTTCATCATCATGACAAAACAACCTCTTTTGAGGCATTAACAGCTTCAAATTTGCCTAACAGTCCCAACATAGGATGCTCACATTTGCTAGCTTATAGATTGCTAACTCGTTATAGTTTCTATATACGCGTTCATTTACATTGAATTGTGAATTTAATGTATAAATCTTATATATTTGTTTATTTAGAAATTTTTAAACCAAATTTTATGGTTAGATCTTCAAACTACAATATAAAGTCAAAATGGCGTGCCAAAAATCGTTATGGTAACTATTGGTTGCCAACTGCTGCTGCACGCTGCTACTATGGGCAACAGCCCTCTTCGCGACGAGACCACTTTGCGATTTTGTAGTTTTTAATTCGTAAGTTAGTTTGCCCCTAATTTTGGATATATTGTAGATACCATAAGATAATATAGTTAAAAATTATAAGCCACCCATTTTGGACATCTTAGGCAGTCTAAAACAGGCCTTAAAAATGCCTAATCATAACAGTTTTTAACTCTTTTTTTGCCAACTTTACCCTCTCTCGCTAAAACATTCATAACTTCTTCGTTTCAAAACATTTTTAAGAGATTCTTGAGCCCACGCGAAGCTAACTTCCATGGCTACAACTCCTATTCAATAACCTTTTCCAAATTCTGCACCCATAATTCCAGAAAATTCGCGCAAGGAACAGGTTCAAATCTGATTTCCAAATTTTGGACAGATTCGACACACCCACTTTAGAATGCCATAACTCCCTCCTCCGAAGTCGGTATTAGTCTGTTCCAAAGGCTATGGATAGCTGAGATTGCATACTACAAGACCCCAAAAAAATTATAATTTTCCAGCAAGTCTAACTAGTCAAAACATATAGCCCAAATTTAGCCTGACACACTAACTTTTAATCTCTCGTTTTGGCTTTAAATCGTTTTTCGTTCTAGTTTGATTCCTTCAAATCTTTTAACTAACTATATAAGATGTTCATACATGCAATCTTAACTTTGGTTTTCCCAAATTCTTGGTTTTTTAAGTAAAACAGTCCATATAAGACTTTTGTCAAACACTAGGTGTGCATTGTTTTGAACCCTCATGTCATAGCTATTTATTTGAGTTATCATCGCATTTTAGCTTCATTATTACACCTTATGTCCTGCACAAAACTTCCTTAACAGAACGCAATCCAATAACCACAGATTCACAACCAATAATACAATTGAATCCATATTCGAATATACACATACTTAATTTTATGCAAATACAATATAAACACATAAAATTACCTCTTTGATTGTTATCTAATTTGAATTCTTTGTTACAATTCCCTTGTTATTAGCCTTCGATGCCAATTATTGCCGATTTCAGCTCCATAAACTTTCTCTTCTTAATATGCTTGATGATTAAACTTGAGCCCAGTAGAATAAATTTTGACATAAATTTGGGGTATATGGATTCGGCAATTAAGAGGGAAAGGAAAGAGATTTGGGGACGGAAGGAAGTTACTTATACTTGGCAAATTTTGAAAGGAAAAGAAATTGAATGGGACGGAGCAGAGTATATCATTCATGGCTTCTTTTATCCACACCCATGTACTACTAGTTTTGCCAGCTCAAGCTTAGACTTATTGGATGTTTTTAATCCTTAAGCTGATGCCACTTCCTACTTTCCCCTAATATCATGTTTCCTTCTTATTTCGTAACCTCCAAACTTTAATTCCATCATGCATACTTACTTCACATATTACAGTACATAAATTCTAAGTCTAGCACACACACACATCAATTATTTATGCATTGTATTTACCTATAATCCAATTATTAATTAAAATTGGATAAGTATACATTTATAATTATTATTTTTTTATAAAAGCTAATTTCAATTTCTTATAAGTTGGTCACCCAACTTAATTCTTCTCTAGTCTTTCTCATCGTCTTTAAAAGCTTGCAAATCACCCCCTGACATATTCTTAGCATATTCTAAGAATATTATTTATTCCTTAGCATATTCCTTAAGATATTTTCTTAAGTTTCAAATATTAGGTTTTTTACCCTAAGATTTTCTTAACTCGCACAATTCTCCCTTAACTTTCATAATTCACTTCCATACTTTATTAAGTTATTTAATTACCCAATCTTAGTAACTTAATTGAATCAAATAAGTTACTACATAAATCTCAATTTATTTTACCCTTCTGGAATCATATAATTTACATAACTCATCTGTGATATATAAATTATATAAAATATAACATAACATACTCAAATTACATATTTATTTTATAATTATAAAATAAATATGCTACACATAATTTCTTATGTAAATACAATTATTTACATACCCAAGATATTATAGTATAATATCCTTACTTCATTATCATAAATTCAATTAACAATTTATTTACTTTCTTAAGATATTAAGATAAATATAATATCTTTTCTTTATTAAATTAATTTTTATAAGAATTTATTCTAATACTCTTGGATAAAGTATATATAAATATTATACGCTTAACCCGCCTCTTTTTGCCTCATTACGCAAATTGTTCCCAACAATTTTATTTCTCTGCGTAATAAATATATATTTATATTTATCACCTTGCAAATATTCTTTATAATGCACATGTACTCGCATCACATATAGAAAATAAATAATAAATTTATATATTCTCTCACCTTGTAAATTGTTTAGATCAATTTATTTACATATAGTAAGTATAACTTAGTATATTTACCTTATAAATAGAAATTTATTCAGTAAATAAGATATTATAATTAAAATAATATCTTTTCTTTATTAAAATAATTCAAATATAGAATTTATTTTAATATCATTTATTTAAAGTATACAATAATTCTTGTATACTAATTACTTCATTCTCCCTTCTAAAAATTGTTTTCAACAATTTCACGGTAATAAATATAATAATATACTTACTACATTAAAAATATACATACATTACGTCTAATAATGTAATACATGATTTCTTCAATAAAAGGGTGGTTATACATTAAGTATATATTTAATGCCACCAATTCACAACATTAAAATAATTTAATATTATAAATTATTTTAATTCTACCCATCTCATTTTCTTTAATAAATTGCCCCTACAATTTATTTACATATAATAAATATATAATACCAATATATTTATTAAGCATAAGCATCACATATTGCATAGTTCATGCCCACTTATGCAATATAATATCAAACAACATATTATCTAATAAGAATTTTATTTATTTAATTCTTATTTTAATATTACCCAAAAATTTGGGTTATCACATTCTTTCCCCCTTATAAGGGTTTCGTCCCCGGAATCACAATACTGAATCATTCTTAATTGGTTTAGATCTTATTCTTTCTCGTAACCTTATCGTTGAATCATTTCAACGTACAATTTCCTTAGATTTTTCTTAAAAATTTTAAATAAATCTTTTATTTCCATTCTAGGCTTTAAACTTTAACTCTTAATTTAATCATTTAAGATTTTCTAAATTTTTGGGTTGTCAAATTTTTTCTTTTCTCCCCCATACTTTTTCTCTCTTCTTCCTCTTTCTTCCCACCCCAAAACCAGATCATTTTCTCAATCTCCTCCTCTCGTCCCTCCTCTAAGGCCGCATCAAAGATTGAGAGGAGATTTTTGTAGTCGCAGATAGCCGTGCAGTCGCTGATAGTCGTCGCAAAAAATTTAGTCGCTGGAATGCACATCAGCGACTCCTATTCACGACCGACACATCGGCGACCTGTATTAGCGACCGAAATGATAAATTCGGTCGCTAAGATGAGTCAGCAGGGTCCAGGGCCAAAGCTGACATGGTCCACATGGCAGCGACCACCATCAGCGACCGCATGCGGTCGCCGAGACCCTCAATATGTCAGCCGTCGCTAATAACGATCAGCGACCGCATGCGGTCGCTGATATGAAAAAAAAAAGATTTTTACTGTTTTGCAGAATTCCCAAAAACCTGTACCTATTTTGTACTTCCTTTATCCCAACACACAATCATAACAATATAAACAACATTCACAACAATATAAACATCATTCATCGTCCACCAACATACACCAAACTAGTATTTAAACCTTTAGAACCCAATATGAATTGAATAAATAAAATAACATTTCAAAACTTGTTTAAGTAACATACAGACATCCAAATAATGAATATACAAGTACAAGCTTATACTATAACTATAAAACTGATCTAAAGCAGGTACATCAAGCATCATCGCCTCCTTGATCACCCTGTAATTAACAAAATAATAAAACAAGTTACAAATATAGTAACTATGGTGATACTGATATATATTACGACAATATATACAACAAATTAATTTTATACCTCGTCGCCATCCCCATACTGTCCTGCTGCTGCTGTCGCTACTGCTTCAGCTAACTCCTCAGGATCAAGAGCCCCCAGATGCCCGCCCAGTATCTTTAAAAGATTTCGATCTTGACATATATCTCTCACACAGTCAGCCAGAGTGTGAATAGATGGATGACTCGATGACTGTGAAGACTGGGTAGTAGAGCTGCCTGAGCCACTGAAGGATGGGCATCGTCGTTGTCCTTGACCTTGATTATGAGTTATTCATATAATTGTGGAAAGGAACTGTTGAATGATGTTACATGGATAAAACACTGTTGGTGGACTTTTAATGTGGAGAAGATAGCAGACTTTATGGTCTATTTGACTCTTCTAATGGATTGCTCGTTCCGCTGCAACTATGGTTGAAATTTTTATCATCTACCATATGTTCTAAATCTCTGATTTATTATTGATGAAGGCTATTGATAATTTAATTATCTTTAGTCATGATATTCTTTACTGAGCTAGTTGTGCTCACCCTTTTGCTTCACAATTCCTTTCAGGTAATAAGAGTGTAGGTGGGTCAAGCGGGGGTAGCAGGGGAATAGAACGGTGGTCATCATTTAGTAGTTATATTTGGTGAATCAACTAGGGTGAGGCGAAGCCAACGTTGGAAGGGTGTTTTGCAACTATCATACAAGATGTCTAATGACATACAACCTCGTGTCATCATAAGATAGGATTGTGCTCATCCACTTGCTGAGTATATTTACGAGCACTACTTATATAATCTTGGTGTTTGTTTGAAGTATAATTCTCAATTAGAGACAGTGAAGATAATGATATGTCAAGAGAAGACTCACTATTGGGAAGAATATAATAGTAATCTTCTCGTTTTTCTTTGGGGTCTATTGGGTCAACCAAGGATAATTCTGTGGCCATATGATATCTATCATAACCTAGAAGCATGGTCTCCCATGTACGAAGGTTTCCTTGAGCACTTCCCAAAGATTCTAATTTCTAAAACAGTTTTTGACTTTACCTTTATGTAAGGTGCCATTGTGACGTGCTATCCAAGGTTGGGATGAGAGTCATAGTTGGTATATATTTGTATCAAACCTGACATCATATGTGTTGTTGTATTTTGCATGACAATTGTTGTAATAAAGTTGTAGTTATTTTCTGTACCATGTATTTGGCGACTCAGAATAGGTTGGATGGAATGGACATGTTTTGGGGTTGTCACATGGACAGTTTTTTTGGGTATGATTATGACCAGGGATTATTCGGTATAGTCATGACCATTGATGATTTAATGAATATCCTTGGGCCGTAGTGCAGGGATAATTAGATGATGTGGTTTATTTATGAAACTGAGTCTCAGCGATAAAAATTGATGAAAACATTAAAATCATAGAAGATAGTAGATATCATGCTCTACTTGACTCTTCTAATGGATTGCTTATTCTGCTGCAGTTAAACTTGAGGTCTATTATATTTTATCAGTTTAACATTGTTAAAGACTAATGATAATTTATTCTTCATTATCTTAGTCATAATATTTCTTATTGGGCTAGTTGAGCTCACCCTTTCTTTCACTGTTCTCTTCAGGAAATGAGAACGTAGCCGGGACGAGTCGGGGAATGGAGTGATGGTCCAAGATGGTGTCATAGTAGTCCTCACAATTCTATAAAATAGTGTGATAATAAATGTAATGAGGACTCCATTGAGTGTGGATATTGTCTAGATGACAATATTTGTATTAAAACTTATAGAATATGTTTTGTCGTATTTTACACGACAGTTGTATAATTAAGTTTTTATTTGTATTTTGTACCATGTATTTGGTGACTCAAGATGGGTGAATTATACCTGTTTTGGGGGCATCACAACAGTTATGTATTGTGTATAAGTTAAGGTTACTCGACCTTGGGGAAAAGTGTGCAAGTTTAATGTATAAACAATTTATGTTTATATCTTCCACAAATAGTAATAGAAATAGTATAACAGATCCGTGGTGATTTGGGACCCGGATTTGGGGGCTACTACATAGAGGCTTTGTAAAGACATTAGCAAGTTGATTTTTAGTAGGGATATATTGTAAAGATATGGTTCCATTTTGCACATGATCCCTAATGAAATGATACCGTACTTATATATGCTTAGTCCTAGAATGCATGACCTGATTATGAGTTATTGCTATAGCTCTTGTGTTATCACAGTGAATAAGTATGGATTTGAATTCAAACCCATAATTTGCTAGCTGATTTTTCATCCATAGGATCTGAGCAAAGCAGCTGCCAGTAGCAATGTATTCGGCTCTTGTAGTTGAAGTAGATACTGAGTTTTGTTTCTTACTGAACCAGGACACAAGTCTATTTCCTAGCAACTGACAGGTGCCACTGGTACTCATTCTATCTATTTTGCATCCTGCAAAATCAACATATGTGTAGCCTGTTAGTTCGAATGAGGACTCCTTGGGATACCAAAGCCCCAAGTGAGGTGTACCCTTGAGATACCTGAAAATCCTCTTAACCTGCAGTTAAATGTGATTCCTTAGAATTAGCCTAAAATCTAGTACATATGTATGTTGCAAACATTATGTCTGGTCTACTGGCAGTTAGGTATAGAAGAGAGCCTATCATACCTCTGTATTGAGTTATATCAATACTTTTACCTTTTTTATCTTTGTCAAGCTTGGTTGCAGGAGCAATTGAGGTTTTCATGGGAGAGGCTGATTCCATGTCATACTTCTTAAGTAAATCTTTAATGTACTTGGCTTGGTTTATAAAGATTTTTTCAACAGACTGCTTTACTTGCAGTCCAAAGAAGAAGTTCAGCTCACCCTATCATGCTCATTTCAAACTTGCTCTGCATAAGCTTGGAGAATCTCTTGCATAACTTTTCATTAGTAGATCCAAAAATAATGTCATCAACATATATTTGAACTAATAAGACTTTGTCTTTATGCTTTATAAGAAATATTGTGGTATCTACTCTACCTCTAGTGAACCCATTTTCGATAAGAAATTTAGTTAGTGTTTCATATCATGCTCTAGGTGCTTGTTTAAGACCATATAAGGATTTATCTAATCTATAAACATAATAAGAAATAGATGGATTGATGAAATCTGGAGTTTGATCTACATAGACTTCTTCTTGAAGTTCACCATTTAGGATTGTATTTTTGACATCCATCTGAAAGACCTTGAATTTCATGTGAGCAGCAAAGACAAGGAATATTCTGATGGCTTCTAGTCTTGCAACAAGTGAAAATGTCTCATCATAGTCAATGCCTTCTTCCTGAGAGTAGCCCCTGGCCACTAGTCTTTCCTTATTCCTGGTTATTACTCCATCTTCATCCATCTTGTTTCTGAAGACCCACTTGGTTCCAATGACAGGATAAATTTTTGGTCTTGGTACCAATCTCCATACCTTGTTTCTTTCAAACTGATTAAGTTCTTCCTGCATGGCTTCTATCCAGCTGGAGTCTTCCATAGCATCCTCTATCTTCTTGGGTTCCATTTGTGATAGGAAGTTTAGATAAAAACATTCATTTTGGGTGGCAGCTCTTGTTTTGACTCTTGCACTCGGATCTCTAATGATTAAGTCTTGAGTGTGATCTCTTGCCCATCTATTTCCTGTTGGGACATCTGTCCTGATGCCTTCTTGTCTGAGGTCTTCAAGATTTATTTCTGCTTCTTGGTGTGGAGGTTCGTTGTCTTGCATAGGCCTCTCTACGATCTCATTTCCTTGCTCAACGATTTCACTATCTGGAACTACGATCGTAGTGTTGAGCTCAACGACCTCATTTGTGGTATCTGAACTGTCGGTCATAGTGTCTTGAAGCACTGTTTTGTCTAAGTCTATCTCATCAAAGATGATGTGAATCGAGACTTCAACACTCAGTGTCTTCTTGTTAAACACTCTGTAGGCTTTACTGTCTGTGGCATATCCAAGAAAGATTCTTTCATCTGACTTGGGTTGAAACTTTGTCAAATACTGTTTTCCATTGTTGAGAATGTGGCATGTACATCCGAATACATGAAAGTAGCTGACACTTGGCTTTCTTCCTTTCCACAGTTCGTAGGGAGTCTTTTTAATCATAGAGTGTATGAGTGATCTGTTTTGAGTGTAGCATGCAATGTTGACAGCTTCTGCCCAGAAGTATTCAGGTTGATGGGCTGCTTCTAGTAGAGTTCTTCTAGCCTCTATCAACGTCCTGTTCTTTCTCTTAGCTACTCCATTTTGTTGAGGAGTTCGTGGAGCTGAGAAGTTATGACTAATGCCTTTGTCTATGCGTAATTGGTCCATTTCTGAGAAGTCGAATTCTCTGCCATGATCACTCCTTATAGCCTTGATTTTCTCTCCTTTCTCGTTCATCACTAGCCTGAACATCTTGATTAGTTGGGAGTTTGTTTCATCCTTTATGGTTAAAAAGAACACCAATGTGAATCTGGTGTAGTCGTCGACTATGACCAGTGATTATCTCTTCCCTCCGAGGCTCGTTGTTGGAATTGGTCCAAATAAATCCATGTAGAGCAACTGCAGGGGCTTGTCAATTGAGTTGGCAGTTTTGCTCTTAAATGAGCTTCTGGTCTGCTTTCCAAGCTGACATGCTTTGCACGACCTTTCTTTAATGAAGCTGAACTTGGATAAGCCTGTAACTAGATCTTTTGAGGCAAGTTTGGACATGCACTTGAAGTTGAGATGAGACAGTCTTCGATGCCATAACCAGCTCATTTCTTCAGATGCTTTAGTCAAAAAGCATATTGTCTCGGCTGAGCTTAGTTGACCAAGATTTACTGTGTATAAATTTCCTTCTCTTGTTCTGATTAGCTTTTTAGCAGATGTCTTCAGGTCTCTGACTTGACATTGATTGTTGAGAAATGTTACTTGATGTCCCTTATCGTAGAGTTGGCTAATTCTCATAAGATTCTGTTGTAGTCCTTCCACATAGGCCTCTCTACTGAAGAACACTGCATTATTTCCAGCTGAGCCGTATCTTCTTGTCTTGCTAGAGCCGTTGTCTTCAAAGATGATAGAAGGGCTTTGTTCCCAGTCATGTGCCTTGAGCATCCACTATCCAGATACCAGGTTGTGATCGTGGAGATCTTTTCCTGTGGTAACATTAAACTTTCATTTTAGTACCCATACTTGCATGGGTCCTACTTTGTTAGTACCCTTGGGGACCCAAATCTACTTGATTTTGGGTTTCACATGCATAGAATTATAATAGCACTTTGCAACCTTGTGACCAACTTTATAGCACACAAAATATCTAATATGATGCATGTTTGTGTGTGTGTGTGAGTTCTTCCTCCATTTGGACTTTTGTGAATCTTTAGTCATCCTTCTGTTAAGCTAATTTTCCTTCTTCAATGTGTCTTTGTGTTTCATGATTTGTGAGGAGTGTACCTTACCTCTATTGTACCTTCCCAGTTGGTTCGTAGAGTTGGTCTTACTCGACTCTACGATCCTTCGAGGTTGGTGAGTAGTGGCTGGGTTATTTTTTTTTCGAAAACCTAGACCAGCATGAGATCCCTTACTCCTTGGAATATGGATGGAATCAATAAAGCAGGGTTTGACTAGCTCATCCTTCTGTGAGAATTTCACAAATATAATGCCTCTACTAAAACTTGAAGCATTACTAGTGATAGTTTCCTTTACTTTTTCCACATATGGCTCTAAAGTAGATTCCCTAAAGCCTAAACATGTTCTATCAGAGACACTTCTCTAACTAGAGATCAGGGAGTCCATGGATGAAGATGATTTATTCCATGTAGAGATCGTCTTTTCTAGTTCCTAAATTTTAGAGGTTAGACTTGACTCTCTTTGTGCATTGAGCTCATTGATTTGTTTTAAGAGATTATTCTCAGCTTCAAACTTGGAGAGAGAGTTAGTACTTAGAAGGGCTATTTTCAGTTCTTCTTGAACTTTCTCTTTCTCCTTTTGAAGAAGTGAATAGTCCTTAGACAGAACTCTAAACCATTTTATGTATTGATGCAGATCAGATGTTATGCCATGTAGTGCAGTTCTTAAATCATCAATGTCTACATCAGAAGAGTTGAAGTTAAATACCTAATCTATACTTACTTCATGTATGTTGGAGTCCTATTTGTCCTTTGCATTCTTGGCCATTACGCAAAGATTTGCCATTTGAGGATCTTCATCATCTCCAGATTCAAGAGTTGAGTCATTGTTTGAGTCACTCCACAATCCTCCAGCTACAAGTCTTTTGTCTCTCTTCTGAGGCCTTTTGTTGCATTTGTATTCCTTCTTGGGATGTGATTTCTTCTTTAGTTCTTCTCTGAGAGGTTTGTTGTAGTTGGCAATGAAATGGCCAGGTTTCTTGTAATTGTAGCATAGATCATTCATTTGTTTCTGGCTGCTGTAGTTGATGATTTTTTGGCTTGCTGGTTTTGCCTTGACGCATGAACCTTCTGAGTCTTTTCACAAGCACTGCAAAGTCCTCATCATCCTCTTCATCATAGTCAGAGTCAATTTTAGTGTTGACCTTGGAGGTGCTTTCAGTTTCTTTGAGAGCAACACCCTTATCCTTCTTTCTTCCTTCAGATAGAGTTTCCACTCGTTGAGTCAGCTCCAGTTCGTATGTGAGAAGGTTGCCATATAATTGTTGAACATTCATCTCATGGAGATTCTTTGACTCTCTAATAGCAGTGGTTTTGGCATCCCACTTTCTTGGTAAGGCTCTCATGAACTTTATGATTAGATCTTTGTTTGGATAGATCTTTTCATAGGCTCGTAGAGAGTTGAGCAGAACATTGAATCTCTCATAGGTGACAGTGACGTTTTCTCCTTGAACGTGTGCAAACATTTCATATTGCTATGTCAGGAGAGATTGTTTGTTTTCTCTGACTTCTTCTATTCCTTCATGTATGATGAGTAGTGCTTCCCAAACCTCTTTTGATGTTTTGATGTTGACCACATTTTCGAATAGATCATCTTCTAAGGATTGAAACAAAATGTTCTTGGCCTTTTTGTCGAGTTGAACAACTCTCTTCTCGTTGTCAGCCCATTCTCCTTTGACCTTGATCTGTATTCTGTTTGGGTCGTCTGTAGTTGGTGCAAGTTTTGTAGGAACGTAGGGCCCATTCTGAACAGTTTTAAATAGATCTTCATCTATTGAATCCATGTACGCTTGCATCCGAACTTTCCAGTTGGCGAATTTATCTTTGTTGCACATAGGTGGCTTGATGTCCTCCTCCAGTCTTTGATTCGCTTAGTGGGAGATTGAAAGTAGTATGCATACAAGCCAATCATGTTTGATGATAAAGCATTTACTTTGTAACAATCTTATTCATTTATTAATAAAAAAGTATTAATTTATTAAAGGCTTTTAATTATCTACATGATGCTATTTTATAATATGTGATAAACCCATAGTTTTAAGCAATGCTTTTAAAATAATGATGATGATCATTCTAATGAGATCTAAATTCTTAGAAAGCTTAAAACTAAAATAGTTCCCAATCGTTGAATTGCTAAATTAGGGATTAGTGAATCCAGATAGATTGGTACATAAGTTGCTTACTCATCGGATGAGGATGATTGATCTCATGATCATTTGTGTGGAGATAATAAAGCAAGTATGTAGGTGCTTATTAGAGAATAAGTTCATTGAACGTGGCTCGCTAAGGAATACCTAATGGAGTTTTACTTGCCTGTCAATAATAATTCCTGTAGTGATAGTAGTACAAGTGATCCTTGGACTTGAGATCATCATAGTATCTTGTGTATGATGAGTTATACTTTGACTTATTCCTTAAGACCCTTAGGGTTTATCAAAGGGTATGCTTGGGTATAATAAGTTGTACATGGAGATAATGTATGATCAATAAAGAATCTACCACTTCTAGTAAAAGAAGAGAAGTGTCCTATGTGATTCGATAAATGACAACCCAGTAGTCCTTGGCCAAGGCATAATGAAATTAGAAAGGAGTTTCTAATTTGCATTATTTGGAGTTGTGCATTTAAGAGTCAAAATACATATAATTAAATAAAATAATATTTGACAGTAATTTCATGTCTTATATTTAATTGGGATATTGTATGGTAGAAGGAATTGAATTGTACGGTAACTATTTACTCAAAGGTTCTTTTATGAGTAATGTTGAAATCTATATTATCTGGAAAGTCGTTAATCGTTAAATAGGCTTATCCCTATTGTAGAATAAATATTATTTATTTAAATAAATTAATATTTTAAATAATTTATTTAAATAAGATTAGAATTGTTCTAATTGATTTATTCACAACCGGTTTAATATGGAGAACCTAAAGGGTCACACCATAAAAGGAAGAATAATTATTTAAGAAGTTAATGGCATAATCGTAATAATAAGTTAAGTATATTTAATTTAATATATGGTGATAGAATAAATTAAATAGCTTAATATTTATTATTTAATATTTAGAAATATTAAATATAAATTAATAAGAGGAGTATTATTATTATTATTACTATTATTATTATTTAATTCCTAAAAGAGTTTGGGAATTAATTAATAAAAGTGCTCTCATATATTCCTAATAAGATTATGAGGTTAAATTAATTAAAAGAGTTTAATTAATTATCTCTAATAAGATTATGGAGCTTAATTAATTAAAAGAATTTAATTAATTAAATAATATCATATTTTCTAATTAGATTAAAAGAGTTAACTTGATATCTTTATAAGAGGAGTCTTATATCAGATATGCAAAATATGTGATTCTAATTGTTGGAGAGTACGTTCTTTTTCTATAGAGATAGAAAACTAGGGTTTAGCCAACCACCCTTCTTCTTGAATTAATTCTTCTTCCTTGGTGGATCACCTCTAGAGGCCAAACACTTGGGTGGTTAACGTTGATCAAAGGAAGGAATCAAACCCGGTGAATTCAAGTTGAATGCGAAAAGGATTGGAGGTGAACTTGTACCTGAGGAAGCTCGAATCTTCAAGGGTATGATTCTTATTCTTTATCTTTGCATTTAATTAATAATTGTGCATAAAGGATGATCCGGGTATATGGTTTGTAAAATTTTAAAACTCTGATTTTCCACGTTTCCGCTTAATTTGTGCAATTTGATTGCGTTCATGAATATGACAAACCTAACAAGTATGCCATTGGATCTACTTAAGCTTTGTAGGCTATATAATAGAACCCGCTTTGATACCAATTGTTAGTTCCGGAGGCACAATAGTTATCTAAAGGGGGGGGGGTTGAATAGATATTTAAAATTCTTTTTGTTTTACTTTGTTAGTTTGATAATGATTAAAACACAACGGAATTATGATTTATTTTAATCTCCCTTTTAGATATGGTGAGTTAATGAGAATGAGGCAATTATAACAATTATAGCAGTTGTAGCAAGAATGTAAGAGACACAGCTGTTTTAAGTTGTTCAGAGCACTTAAAGCTCCTAGTCCACTATTCTACTCCTCGAGTAGGAAATCCACTAAGGATATCTTTTACACTTTCTGAATCTCACAGATTCCTTCTAGACCAGCAGTATAGGAACTTCTTAGTTCACTCTTGAACTCTTCAAGTCCAGCAGACTTGGTTCTTCACAGTTCACTTAGAACTCTTCAAGTCCACCTGACTTGGAACTCTTACTTCAGCTGATTGGTAGTTGTTGAGTTCTTGGTTGGTACTACTCAGTTGCCGTTAAGCACTTGTTCGAAAGAACTGAGTAGCTAAGCAAGCTTTTTCTTTTTCTCAGATCGTAGAGTTGAGCATTGAGTGTTCTTCAGTGTTTTGTTCAATGCTTGCTTGCTTGAATCATCTGCAGATGTTTTGCATATATGTGATCCTTGAAATCTATCCGTTGAAGCATTAAATGCATTTGACGTTTCTGAACTTTGATGGAGACTTTTCTGCACATCTTCCGAATTGCATGCTGGCCCACTAACACATCAGACTGTTTTCTCACCTAACACGTAAAAATGTGTTTTCCTCTGACGCATGGTCCTTTCCTTAGCTTCTTCAATAAGTTTCCTTCGTTGTATACTAATGATATATTTTGTGCCATTGGGACTGGTGAGGGCTTCAACGTTTATAACTCAGTTCCACATTTGTTTAGATTTATCTTTAAACAAATGGTCAGGACTCAGTGCTTCTGACATAGGCAGATGATACTCTACGATTCAGATCGTGGTGTCTTGCCACCTTGGTGCCTGATCTGATGTTATCGAACGAGAACATTACGATCTTCACTTGCTTGTCTTACAGACTCTACGTTTTCGAGAGCACACTGCAATCTCTGAGTTAGCTTCGGCAAACGTCTGGACCACTCTACGATTCCTGGAGAGGCCCTTCAAGGCAGACACACTACGATCTTCAATGCTCTATGATTCTGCCTTGGCTTCTGTAATCTTCTGATCAGCTCGATAGACTGCGATCTGGTGGAAGCCTATATATTACATTTCAAGACATAGATCAGCCTAACATTTTTGATCTCTTTATCTATACACTCAATTATAGAATGATAACCATTGAGCTTATATCAACCTAAAATTTTTGATCTATCACTAATTCCTTGTACATATAATCCTTGAAGAACTTTACATATAATCATGAGCATTTACTTTAAACATCAACTCAAAATATGCACCCTCCAACAGTTTCATAAGTGGTTATGATCATGCAAAACACCTGTAACTGTGACGCCCCCAAATCCAGGTTCTCTAACTTCAGATTCAGTGCTTACGATCTATCATTTATCATAAGCATTCTATAAACTATTGTAGAATAATAAACATACATTGTTCATTATAATAAAGTTTCATACCATAATCCCAAGGTCTTTTTTACCTTAACTTAAACACACCTTTAATATTACAAAAGGTTTACATAAATAATGCCATCAGATAATATAATAATTAACATTCATATTAAACTAGTCTTGGATCTTGCCCTTGCCTTTGTCTTTCTTATTCGATCCTTCGGGTATAGCTGAAATAAATGTCATAATATAGCAAGGGTAAGCAACTAGTTTGCTTAGCAAGTTTAAATACAAGAAAGGTATATCATGATTAAAAATGAATTTAGCTTTCAATTTTCAACAATAGAATCGATTGTGAAAGAACATGAATTAAACTTCAATAATTGAATATTCGAATAATTGAATAATAGATGCTGAGTGGTTTGAAATAACCATGAACATATACTAAGGTTGTCAGTCGTTAAACTGGTCCTTTTAATAAATTTTGGTAATCAAGGGGATCAACCTTTCATACCCGGTGTATTAAGCATAAACACTTAATAGTTGAGCAACAATTATTTTATAATATAATGCTTTAATAAAATTTTTCTTTTTCTTAGTCTCGAGTTCTTACCAAATCAATTGGTTAAGAACAACTTTTAAAATATATTTGATTTAACAAATTTAAATATATTCGATCTAGCTGATACAACTAGCATAGATCTATCTCATAAACAGTTCAAGAATGAAAGAACTTTAATTAATTCACCATTCAATAATAATTGAATAGGAATTCAATTACGCAAAATGCGATTCACAATAATCATTAAGGATGTGGAGTAATCAACAATAATTATCCACTAACATGCTTTAAAAATAATAACTCAAGTTTGAGTTAGAGAACTTGCCTGTTTGATGAGCTACATCTAACTAGCTTTAATTAAAACTCTTTGAACGACCTAGCATTGACAATGTTGGTCTATTAATTAGTACTGCGTATAATTGTATGTCTATATGCTTACTTATGCTATTAACAAATAATTCAATCACAAAGTACACATAATATAATATACTATCATTAGTCCTATAAGATATTTAATAAATCTTAGGTTAATGATTTAATTAATCTATATGGTTTTTCTTAAGTAATAAACACTTATTAGATCTTTAAACAATTTACTATAATTTTTTAATTAATGAGTTATTTAAATTCTCTTCATTTATTAACTCTATTTTTATTTAATTACCATTTATTATTAGTTAAATAGTAATTAATCAATTACCTTTAGTTATTATTTAATAATAAATAATAGCTAATTACATCTACTTATTATTTAATGTTAATTAAATAATAAATAATTAAATTATTAATATTATTTTTCTTTAATTATTATTTATTATTAATTTAATAATAATTAATTAATCATTATCCATAAATAATAAATAATTTATTTATTTACTTCATTAATCTTTAATTATTCATGACTATTAATAAATGAATAATTAATTAACATTTGTCATTATTTATTATTTAATAAATAATAATTATTTATTTATCCTTGAATAACAAATAATTAATTCACTTCATAAATCTTTAATTATTCTTTCTTATTAATCTAAGAATAATTAATTATCACTTGTCCTTATTTATTATTTAATAATAATTAAATAATAATAAAAAAATTATTTTATAAATTTTATGCCAATGGAAGTAAGTAATTACATTATTATTACATAATCTTACTTAAATTTTCTTTAATCATTATTTAATATTAATTAAATAATAATTAATCAACGGTTTAACTCTATTTATTATTTAATCTTAATTAAATAATTAATAGTTAGTTTATTACCACTAACTCTACTTAATTATCACTTAAATAATAATTAAATAGTTAATTACAATTAAGTTATATGTAATTAGTTTAATAATTATTTAGTGGCATTAATAATTATTAATAAGTAAGTTTTAAATGATTTAAATGAGTTTAAACCATTAATTACTTGGTAATTACATAACTGTCCAGAAAAATTCGAAATTAAATATTTTAATATTTTTCACAATGTTAGAAAATTTTTGGTCCCGAACCCACCACCAGAATCGGCCGGAAACTGGGTGAACCGGTCGCCGGAAAGTTCGTCCGGTTCGCTAGAAACTGAACCGGCAGTTAATATATATATATATATCTCTCTCTCTCTCTGATTTTCCAGATTTGGGGTCCTTTACTAAAACTTGAATAAAATGAAATCTACAAATCCGATTTAGGTCCAGTAGGTCTCGTTGGATTCGTATCTTCATGAACTGCAATTTTCATTTATTAAACATCAAATTTGGACATGTTTTGGGTACTGAAAATGGCCAGAAACCGGACTGTTTTGAACAGCCATTCAACAATGAGGTGTTTTTAGAAAAAAAAAATTCATATCTTGCTCATCTTAAAACATTTTTGCATGCTTCAAAAGGGATTTTGTTCTTAACTTACATATCTAACATAAAAAAGAAAGAAAATCATAAAAACTATTAGTAAGTTTACAAATAAAAAATCTTCAATCACACATTTCGATTAAGTTTTCCGGTAAAACTCATTTTCATGCATTTTACCAAACTTTTCTACACAAACACATACCAATACACAAGTTAAATACATTAAACTCTATATCTATCATTCTAGCATGCTTCTAGCCATTTAAAACTTGAACTTCATGTATCTATCATAAAATATACTAAGCATGCAAGATTAGGGTGTTTCTTAAACATTTGTACATACTTTCTTTTCTTTTCTTTTTGATCAACTTTTAAACACCCAAAAATGTAAGATCCAAACATGACGCACTAAAAAGAAATAAATCAAAAGTTTTGAAAGTTCATAAGTATAGGTTCTTCATTTTTTGTAAAACAAACAAAATACATGAAATTAAAGCTTGAGATTTAATATATTTTTTACCTTGATCTTAATGCTACTTTTCTTGTTTTTCCAAAGTATGTGATAACTCTAGGTGGCATCAAGGAAATTTCTTTCTCCTCTCCTTCAAAGGTTCCCACGTTTCTCACTTTCTATATCTTTCTTTTGCTCTGCTTTTTGCTTATAAAAATATGTGGGAGTATTTATAGGCAATTAGAGTATATAGATATAACTTGCATATCTCTATTAATCTCCCAATATCTTAGATTGCTTGCCTTGGTTGAAAATAATTTATTAAGCTATAAAAGGCTAATGGGCTATTTAGGTGGGTTGGTAGACAACCCTTGACCAACCAAAAAGGAAAACTAATGAAATGAATCATGTTCTTGCTCTACTCCTTAGCTTGCCAGATTCATGCACCTTCTTGGCCAATTTATTTATTGATTTCTTTGCCAATTAATCATCTAGAAGGTCCATATAGCTTGGGCTATTTGATTTCTTATTTGGGCTCTCTAATTACATTGTTTGGGCTATGTAAAAATAGCATGATCGAACAGATAAATTTTATCTTACCCTAATTATTTAATTAGAGTTTTTATTCCACTCATTTAGGAATTTAAATAATTATTTATGTACATTTAATTTTATAAACCAATTAGACTTAATTTAATTAGGTTTAAATTAAATATTAAATTGAGATAATAAAATTAATCTCTTAAGTTAGTATAATTTTAAATACTATTATTCTTCAATACCATAACCCTTAGGTTATTTAATTTCCATACCTAATGTATAATTAGGTTATGTAACTTTTTCGTTTAATTCTCTTTATATAATTCATACATGCATATATATTTAGAATATATATATATATATATATATATATATATATATTACAATAATAACATTTTCCACATAAATAATAACATATTCATTCACTATATGTCACAAAGTTTTCAATATTATTAATATTTAATTAATATATTTAATTACCGCGTGACTTAAAATCCATGGTTATTATAGTAACATTAAAGGACATGATTATACAATTACACAATTTCTGGTCATAATCATACCAATCAACAGTCCATCTTTGCACAACGGGCTAAAGATATCAATCAACAGTTCATCTTTGCACTACGGGCCAAAGATAACTTTCAACATAATTTAAGTCTGAGAATTATGACAATGACATAAAGAATGAATCAAATGAGATCAATGATAAATATTAGAGATTTATAATTCAATTTATCCAGAGTTCTAGAACGTCCAAAGTGTCAACATGAAGATCATAACAGGAATTCAATTTCAAGAATAAGATTCATAAAAGATAACTTGGATAAAAAAGAAAATTAAATTCTATTGTAAATAGTACCCATAAATAGTACACATGAATAGTACCGTATGAATAATAATATGAAATAAAATAATATCACTTACATAATATGGAGTATGAAAGAAAATGATATTCTTTACGAGTATAAATAATATCCTTTACGAATATTGAAAGTAAATAACATCCATTATGAGAAAAATAATATCCTTTACGAATATTGAAAGAAAATAACAACCTTTACGAGAAAAATAATATTATTTACGAATATTGAAAGAAAATAACATACTTTACGAGAAAACTAATATCATTTACGACAAAAATAATATCCTTTACCTTAATAGGAAAGTAGTTCTAACTAGAATAACAGAGATTATGTTGAGGAAATCTTGTACTATAATTCTACACTCAAAGTATTTTTATACTCAAAATATTATACTCACAATATTATAGAGGATCGGAAGAATTTATGATATTGCGATGGTGTACCTCATCTTCTGAAAGAGCCTTCCTTTTATAGGCAACTCAAAGGAAGAAAAAAACAAGCATGCCTATTACATTCCTAACTCCCTGCCTATTCTTACTTTCTTTCTCTTACGTGAAGCAACCAACTTTGAAAACAAAACCAATTTGCAGAAACTTCAACAAATGTGGCTCCTCCCATGTTTGCCACCCACCACACCATTTTATTCACATGCTAACTTTGAAAAAGAATTCAAATACAATTTGATCATATCCACCCCCAATTAATTCATATGTAAATATTTATATATATTTAATAGTATTACTATATAAAAAATATTATAAAATTATACTATTATTATCACATTATGCTATTATAATATAATATTATAATAATATATTTGAATGAATATTTTATCGGGGAAAATAATTATGGTTTCGTAGAAAAATATGCCAAACTTTCAACAAATATTTCATGCTAAACTCCTTTATTTATAAAATTGAACAATTATTTACTTATCATATTTATCAACAAATTTTTACTCATCAATTATTTACGACTCTTCAATCTTTTAATAATAATTAATATTATTGACTCACAATACTGACAACCAGATCATTCCCAGGAAAGAGGGGGGTTTTTGATAAGAATTTTTCCTTACTGGTGCGCAATTAGATAATCTAACCCCTTTCCTCGACAGAACCTTCTAGAAATTACCAATAAGGCTATCTAATAATATCATTTCAATAATATAAGTTACTGTGTTCTGACAATTATTGATTTAATAATGTGAAATATTGTGTAGTGGATACTGTGACAATTATTGAATCAAACACTGCGTGACTTCTTACGTAAGCATCAATAATCAGAGATATTGTGTAATACCGTGTGCTACTGTGCAATACCGCGTACCACTGTGGAACAACGCGTATTAATGTACTTTTATCACCGGGTATTTCAACTACTACAAGAAAAGGTCTAATTTCCGACGGACTATTCTGTTGAGGTTAAGGATATTCCGTCGAGGCTAACGTAATCCCGATGGAATATTCAGTCGGGGATTCGATTGCGTTTAAGCACGTCGAAATTAAGTCCATCGAGATTTCAATCGAGGATTATTAAGTCCGACAGACATATGGTCGACCGAATAGTCCGTCGTGGTTAAGATATCCTTGACTGAATATGTTCCGTCGGTCGTATTCGGTCGGTATTAATCTGCCACGTGGCTAGTGTTAAAAAATATTAAAAGGGTTTATTCTTGACGGAATTCCGTCGGTGTTACCTTATTCCGTCGAGTATAAGAAGTATTTTTTAAAAATATCTGCTCTATTTTGGAAACATCCAGGGTTTTAACCCACATTTTTATACTTGTAAACCTATTTATACATGTAAACAATATAGTCAACATAATAATAACCTTGTTCACATGCATACAATCCCAGTCGCATACATACATGCAAGTCCAACATATTTAACTTTTGTTCACATGCATACAAGTCCAACAAAAACATTTACATACCCTATATTAACTACAATATGTCCTATTCTCCATAAGATATACAAAAATACTCTTGAACTACGTACACTACTCCATAATATATATAAAAATGAATTATATACAAGGTTTAAACTACAAAAATGTCAAATATCAACTAAACATAAAGCTAAATTTAAATCTAAATATATATAGCATCAAACTACTTTTAGCAGTCATAATTATATACCTCCGGCAAAGAGAAACTCTTCCTGAAGAAAAGATACAATAGAAGAATCATCACTAACTAAACATAAATCTAAATTCATGACAAAATTACCTCGGCATCATCATCATCATGATGTTTTGTTAACGTTGCTCTCGCCACTGCATAAGCTAATGTCTGCCAAGTGTAAGAAGTGGATTACGATCTTGATAGTCGGTCGTCGTCTATAAAGTTTGTTCCCTTATAAATATTTCGTCTCCAGAATCACTATTAAAAAATTACATCAAAACATAGATGATCTCTTCTTAAAACCTTCATCATAAGTATAGTCTTACTTCTACATATTCATAAACTTAGCTAGCGTTAATTTTTCACTGCTCTTTCCACCATTCTCTTTCTTCGAACAATTCTTCGCTTGATGATCCACCGATTCACAAGTATAACACCTATTTTTATGTGGATTGAGACAATCACAAGAGATATGTCCCCTTTCTTCAATTATAAGAATTTCATCTCTGTTATACTCTGCATACCGTTAGGATAATAATTCTCGAAGAACAACTCCTTGAATTGTTCCTATGCTACTACACCCTCTTCAGCCATGTTCTGGTTGGTCTCCCATCAAAAGTTAGCTTCACCTTTTAACATATAGGTAGAAAAATCCATCTTTTGCTCCTCCTTTACCTTGGCAATAATAAATGACTTCTCAATCTCCTTAATCCATGATTAAACCTCTATAGGCTCAGTGGTCCCCTTAAACTCAGGCGGCCCCACATTCTTAAAATTCTAAAAACTTGCCATCGGCACAACTTGAGGACTATTTACTCCGGCAAAGTTTCTATTCATAGCCCCTTGTAGAAGATGCACAAACTGCTGCATATTGTTTGCTTGATCTCTATTCTCATTCTCTTCCCCTTCTTGATCACTTTGATCTCTTCTTGGCTGAATTATTTGTATAATAACATATGTTATTTTCTCATCCTTCAATTTTTAAAGCATCATTATTAATGCCAAAAAGTTACTTATCACATAACACATATTAATACACACATATGTATTAATATGCATTTCATAGTATACCATACTATTCATCTTATAGCTTCCTTCTATTTCATACGTAATGCTCTATTACTTCGAAAGGTCCTATAATTCTTAGACTTAATCTTTCATCATTCTTACATCTTTTAACCCTCTTTCTCTCAATTCCTATATACTTTAACACTATCTGTGTCTATCTTCTTTGACATAACTCATCTCTCTTTCGTTATAACATCACATATGTCTGTTTTAACACCACATGTGCTTATTCATATCATGAAACAACCAAAGTCTATTATTCTTTTTATTATAACACGACCAGTGTCTATTTTAACACCACCTATGTTTATTTTATTATGACACCATCAGTGTATAGTTTAACACCACATGTGTTTATCTTTACTTTGACACCATCCATGTCTATTTTATTATTACACCACCAGTGGATATTTTGTTTTGACACAACCAATGGATGTTCTTACTTATTATGACACCACCAGTGTCTGTTTTAACACCACCTGTGTTTATCTTTCTTTGACATCCCTTATGTTTGCCTAATACTTTTAATATTAAGGTTATTCACCTTTAACTCAATTCAGAGTTTGATATTTTTCTTTCATTTATTCATCCTTATTTAATACCACAATTATATACTTAGGTACAACTATTAGCTTATATTTAACAATAGGATTAGTCTTCTTCTATCAACCAATTTTAATATCTTGATTAATATGTTGTAATTTTAGCAATAATGCTTCATTTAGAGAACTTACCATAAAGTATGAGTTAAGAAACTAACCATATTAGTATAAGTTCAGGAACTTGTCATAGAAATATGTAGTTCAAGAACAAATCAAGAACTGTCAATACGTCTATAGGCTAAGAAACATACCATACAATTTTGAGTTATTAACCTACCATAATAACATATAATTATTTTCACATAACAATATATCATTTTATTTTACTTACTTTTCGATGAATTTACTCAGACCATCCCTTAAAACTCTTTTTGAGTTTATCTTATTACTATCTTCAATAGTTTCTCTCAAGTTATAGCCTAAGGTTTCTATCCTATCAGCTCTGATATCAACTGTGACGCCCCTCGAAACTCGCAGTCTATCTTCAAACCCAAGTTCGGTGCGTTATGGTGCTGCTCAATCCATATACACATCCATATATCCTTAAGATATAATTAAATCTTCAAAATATTACAATATATTTCCTCAAATCCTAGATTTTATTACCTTAAAATCTTCATAACATACAAATAATAAACATTACATTATTTATTTACTTCTTTAATACAAGTGTGACTTTTATCTGCCACAACAGGTACATATAAAATTTTACAATTACTTTTCAAGACTCGGCTTGATCTTTTCTCTAATCTTCATTGGATCCTTCAGTTCGTTATAGCTTCGCTTAAGCGTTGTTTACAACTTTAAGTCAATTCGTTCTATTCAACGTTTTTTCTTCTTTCTAAGAGCATTCACAACAGTTTTCTTATCTTTATCCCTACTCTGCAGTGCTATTGGGTCATTCTGTAGGATAGGGATTCAATATTTTCACTATGTACCCAACATGTTCCTTATATTGATTCCTTAAATTTTCAATTTTGAAATTTAAAAATTAAAATTTGAAAGTTCCAACAGTCAAATAATGTTTTGAATGTTGTAACTATTTTTTATTTAAAAGTGAATATTGTTGTTTGAATTTAAAATTTGCAATTATTTTAATTTAAAAATAGATATTGCTAGAAATCAAAATGTGCAACGATCATTATGTGTTTATGAGAACTTTATTTTAATTATAAAATAATAAAATTTATAATTATTAGTAATATTTTTTACAAAAATGATCAAAATTAAAATTTGACTGATTTTTAATTTTTTATAGTTCTCTTTCTTCTTTAAATCCTTTGTTTAAAAATAAAAATGAGTGAATTTGATAGACATACCCAAATCAGCAATTAAGTGAGATAAGATCCTTTAACCAACATAAAATTGCAATAAATAGGGTGTGAAATGTCAATTTACATAAATAGGGAACGCTCTTTTGATTCCCTCATCCTGAGGAGTCAAATCATATATAAGGATTAAAATAGAGAATTATATAAGGATAAGAAAACTATTGGATACTAATTTATTGATATATTCTTTAAATGTGGGGATAAAGAGTCAATTAGGGAAACTGTTGTGAATGCTCTTACAAGTATAGAGGTTTGCTCTCTTCTTCTTCACGAAAACTACCTGCTAGCTTTTCTCTTCCTTTTCTTCCCCCAATTTCTGAGCTCCTCACACACACACACTCTCTCTCGATATATGAAAAGTTTCTTCTCTTGGATTATGAATTGGTAAGGAAAAGAATGAAATGCTTGCTATATATAAAATTGCAAGACTTGGGGCATTTTGGTCATTTTTGTTAGGCTTGTAAGATTCATGAACACAATCAAATTGCATCAAAGTAAAGAGGAAGAGTAAAAAATAGATTTTAAAATTTTATAAACCATATACCCGGATCATCCTTTATGCACAATTATTAATTAAACAAAAATATGAAGAACAAGAATATTACTCTTCAAGACTCGACTTGATCTTTTCTCTAATTTTCGCTGGATTCTTCAGTCCTTTATAGCTTCGCTTAAACACTGTTTACAACTTTCAGTTAATTCATCCTTCGAATGTTCTTTCTTCTTTCTAATTCGAACAAGTAGGAGGCTTGCTATCTTCTTCTTCACGAAAACTACTCGCTAGATTTTCTCTTCATTTTCTTCCCCAAATTTTTGAGCTCCTCTCTCTCTCTCTCTCTCTCTCAATATATGAAGATTTTCTTCTCTTGGATTATGAATTGGTAAGGAAAAGAATGAAATGCTTGCTATATGTAAAATTACAAGACTTGGGGCATTTTGATCATTTGGTTATTTAATATCTTGGCTTATTACCCTTTTACCCTAGCATATTCTTGGCATATTCTTTTCTTAGCTTCTAAGTATCCTTAACTTAACCATCATCTAGTTAACTAACCATGGTTAACTAGTGTGGTTAATTAGTGAGAAATGTTATGATTAGTTAGGGTTTGGTTAGCCTAACCTAATCATCCTCACTTAATTTGGTTAATCTAATTACCAATTAGTTGGTCGCAATTGTTGACTTTAACTTTCATATTTATACTTTATAATTTTTTATACGCGTATTATACTTTGTATTATTCTCGTATTTTACTCGTATAATAATTTGTATTATACTCGTATCATTTACATATTTTACTCGTATAATAATTCGTATTATAGTCGTATCATTCTCGATCGTATAATACTTTGTTAACTTTCCAGAATTCAATACACATGCTAAAAATTGCGTTTTTCGTTTTCAAATTTTATTGAAAATTTCGTCTTTCCTCATCATAGTAACATTTACGTGTTCTTTGAAAAATCGAAAAAATGCATAGGCATTTTCAGGTGAATAGTGTTTTTACATCTTTTTCTCAGATACTCGTTAACACATTCTATGTCATAATAAGACCATTAAGCACATAACACATAATATTATCAATAAAAAATTATTTTATTCAATAATAATTCTTTAAACTTAATTTACAAGACTATCTGATTTCTTAAGTTGTCACGTGTTGGCCCCCATACTTGTTCGAGAGAGGGTAACAAAGAAAAAATGTTGGCAATTGGTTCACATATATATTTAGTCCTTTTCAATTACAGTGTTTAGTTTGAATGAGGACCACTCATGTATTGTCTTTTTCAGGTTCAAAGTGGCACAATTGGAATAAAGAATAATGTACCTGATAAGAGCTGGATTTGTGATGGAGTATCTGAAACAAAATCATCTTATAAAGGGACACCAATCATTGTTAAATGAGGGAAGAATTATGTTCACTTTGAAGAACATGAAATCTTTTGTGCAGGGGTCTGATTTTGGGAAATAGGGGGTTAGGAATGGGACTAGTAATTTACATATTTTAGGGTATATAATATATATTTTTGGGGCTTATATTAGTTGGGGCTGCTACTTGATATATTTGTTGGGTTTACTATTTGATTGTAGCATAATTTTTGTTGGAGCTGCTATTTGATATAGTTGTTGGGGCATATAGTAGTGATTGCAACATATTTTTTGTGGCTACTACTTCAAATATTAGGATGTGTCATTAATACTTCATATATAATTTGTTGTGACACTTTGCAAACTTAGGAACTTCACGTTAGTAGTTTTCAAAGTTTCAATGGTGATGTGTTATATCACAAACATATGTTAATATGTGAATGGTGAATTATAAATATAATATTTCAATTTGAATTTGGGTTTGTGTGTTACATAGTGCTATGAATGATGAATTGTGAATGGTGATGTCTGTTAATGGTTGAGGATATTATGGTACTAGTATGATTTTGAATACTACAATCTAATATTGTGGTGAAGGTTTTGGACTCTTTAATTGCTAAACTAGTGTACTCTATTTTGTACATGTGATTGAAATCTATTTTTTCTTTTAAATGGTGTAGTCTGTTAATGTTGAATGAGGTTCAGCTGTGATTGAACTTTGCTTTTCATTCATAATTCACAACAACATGGATAGTCAATAACATCATGAACTATAAGTTTTAATACTTTTCATTGCATACTAGAAACATCATTTTCCATAATATTCATACACATTACAGTAGTCAATAACAATTATATTATTCCTATATATATTTTCTCTCTTCTTTGCAGCTTTGTTACTTCTTGCTTACTTGCAAAAGTCCTTCTAAGGAGGCCAGGAATAACTTGAACTGCTCTTGTTTGCATTGGAGGATCATGCTAGTTAAAGAAACCACATCATTGACATCCAATAGTTTGGAAAGAAAAAATCTCCTACCTAGATTTCTTCAGTTCAGCTGGAAGATGATAGTGAAACAAAATTGAAGCCATAGATTTTTCAAGTATGTTTGTTCTCTACACTTCTCATTTTTTGCACTTCTTCTACTCCTTTTTCTCTTTCCACCATGAGATCTGATATATAGAGGATGGTCAACAGTCTGTTGGACCGAAATTGATGGAGGATATTGGATTTAGAGGAAAAATAATGATGTTAGTTGGAGGGAAATACATATATAAATGGACTTATTTGTTTTAATTGATAAACTACACTGAAAATACACTTTAAATCACAAATACAATGAAATACATAGAATTTTCAGTGCCACGTCAGCATTCAGGCGTATTTTTTGGTCGAAAAAGTTTTTGGGGTTACTTTTGTTTAGTTAAGTGTACTTGGAGTATGCTAATGTAAAATTTTAAATTTTAGAATCATAAGTGTAAAAGGTGTCATACTTCGAGGGACAAAAATTTATTTAGCCCTGTTTTATTTTATTATTTTGGTAGAGGCAAAAATATAATTTAATACAATAAAGAGGAGTAAATTTATGAAAAGGTTAAACTTGGAGGGAGCAAAAAATATTAAAAGTTCTTCCATTCTAAAAAAATTTAGAAAATACACACGCTCATGCTCCTTTTTTTTCCTTTCCTGATTCCTTCACATTCACAACAACAACATCGATCTCCTCTTCTTGGTCAAGTTTAACAGAAAAATCTCCTACACCTTTGCGACTCTTCGTCTCCGCCGTTGCGCATATCAAATGCCACACAGGTCAATTTTTTTGGTGATCAATTAAAATCAGTCTCTACAGAGAACAAATCCTCATTTCGCCCCTCGTGTTGATGGTATAGTGGTGTTGGGATGCATGGTAGAGATTGGGAGGAAAGAGAGGTTGAAAATGACTGGATAATTTCCAAGAAGATGAAGTGGTGGTGGGGAGAAGAGAGAAAATAGGTGAAAGATCTGCATTGGTGGAGAGGAGAATGAAAATGGGTTGAAGATGTGTGGCAGCGGGGAGAAGAGAGAAGGCGGTGGTGGTGCAAGATGAGATTAGTTATTTTTTAGTTTAATTGTTTGGGTTTAATATTGGCCCTCTCTTAATAATAAATATTTGTATTTTAATCATGTGACATTTTTACAACTTAGGGGTCCATCGTGCTTATTTATACATACTTGGGGTTCTATATAGATAGGATTTGTACTTTAGATATTCAACTAGATAAAAACCTCCGCGTTGCGGCGAGATTATTCAAATTTTTAATAATAAATGTGTGCGTACAATTAATAAATTAAAATATAATAAGAAAATAATATATTATTGTGCGATGATCAAATTTTACACAGAAAAATAAATGAATATACATTATAAGGGGTAGTGGTGAGAGTTTACTGGTTTTTGCATTACACTCTAGTGTATGACTATTGGTTTTGTAACCAGTAAGTAATAATGTGTGTATATAATAACTCTCATTTTGTTAGTTCTCGGGTAATGAATTGAACCAAACAGTATTAGTTTCCGTTCACCATCAATGGTGATGACTCTTCCATCGTGCAAAACGTGAATGACATAAGTAGAAGAAAGACAGAGAGATAAAACGAAAAAGAAAGGAAAATTGACCGTGAAGAAAAAGAAGCCATGGGGTCTATTCACTTATGAGAATAAATAATTAGTCTGATTAATATATGTATATATATGTATGTATATGCATGGAGGATTAGGTCAGGTGATCATTAACATTATTTCAAACTCTAATTCAGTTAGGAAGTTTTATTCATATAAAAGTTTGCTCATTGGTTGTTGAAGAGATTAAATTCTACTTGGTTTGTTATTATTTATCCATAATTTTAAAAAGGATAGGATATAATTAAGATAATTGGTTTGTTATTATTTTTCCATAATTTACATACTTGGGGTTCTATATAGATAGGATTTGTACTTTAGATATTCAACTAGATAAAAACCCCCGCGTTGCGGCGAGATTATTCAAATTTTTAATAATAAATGTGTGCGTACAATTAATAAATTAAAATATAATAAGAAAATAGTATATTATTGTGCGATGATCAAATTTTACACAGAAAAATAAATGAATATACATTATAGGGGGTAGTGGTGAGAGTTTACTGGTTTTTGCATTACACTCTAGTGTATGACTATTGGTTTTGTAACCTGTAAGTAATAATGTGTGTATATAATAACTCTCATTTTGTTAGTTCTCGGTTAATGAATTGAACCAAACAATATTAGTTTCCGTTCACCATCAATGGTGATGACTCTTCCATCGTGCAAAACGTGAATGACATAAGTAGAAGAAAGACAGAGAGATAAAACGAAAAAGAAAGGAAAATTGACCGTGAAGAAAAAGAAGCCATGGGGTCTATTCACTTGTGAGAATAAATAATTAGTCTGATTAATATAGGTATATATATGTATGTATATGCATGGAGGATTAAGTCAGGTGATCATTAACATTATTTCAAACTCTAATTCAGTTAGTAAATTTATGAAAAGGTTAAACTTGGAGGGAGCAAAAAATATTAAAAGTTCTTCCATTCTAAAAAAATTTAGAAAATACACACGCTCATGCTCCTTTTTTTTCTTTCCTGATTCCTTCACATTCACAACAACAACATCGATCTCCTCTTCTTCGTCAAGTTTAACAGAAAAATCTCCTACACCTTTGCGACTCTTCGTCTCCGCCGTTGCGCATATCAAATGCCACACAGGTCAATTTTTTTGTGATCAATTAAAATCAGTCTCTACAGAGAACAAATCCTCATTTCGCCCCTCGTGTTGATGGTATAGTGGTGTTGGGATGCATGGTGGAGATTGGGAGGAAAGAGAGGTTGAAAATGACTGGATAATTTCCAAGAAGATGAAGTGGTGGTGGGGAGAAGAGAGAAAATAGGTGAAAGATCTGCATTGGTGGAGAGGAGAATGAAAATGGGTTGAAGATGTGTGGCGGCGGGGAGAAGAGAGAAGGCGGTGGTGGTGCAAGATGAGATTAGTTATTTTTTAGTTTAATTGTTTGGGTTTAATATTGGCCCTCTCTTAATAATAAATATTTGTATTTATAAAACTTCAATATGCGGGTGAAATACGATCAAACTATATTTTTAATCATGTGACATTTTTACAACTTAGGGGTCCATCGTGCTTATTTATACATACTTGGGGTTCTATATAGATAGGATTTGTACTTTAGATATTCAACTAGATAAAAAACCCCGCGTTGCAGCGAGATTATTCAAATTTTTAATAATAAATGTGTGCGTACAATTAATAAATTAAAATATAATAAGAAAATAGTATATTATTGTGCGATGATCAAATTTTACACAGAAAAATAAATGAATATACATTATAGGGGGTAGTGGTGAGAGTTTACTGGTTTTTGCATTACACTCTAGTGTATGACTATTGGTTTTGTAACCTGTAAGTAATAATGTGTGTATATAATAACTCTCATTTTGTTAGTTCTCGGGTAATGAATTGAACCAAACAATATTAGTTTCCGTTCACCATCAATGGCGATGACTCTTCCATCGTGCAAAACGTGAATGACATAAGTAGAAGAAAGACAGAGAGATAAAACGAAAAAGAAAGGAAAATTGACCGTGAAGAAAAAGAAGCCATGGGGTCTATTCACTTATGAGAATAAATAATTAGTCTGATTAATATATGTATATATATGTATGTATATGCATGGAGGATTAGGTCAGGTGATCATTAACATTATTTCAAACTCTAATTCAGTTAGGAAGTTTTATTCATATAAAATTTTGCTCATTGGTTGTTGAAGAGATTAAATTCTACTTGGTTTGTTATTATTTATCCATAATTTTAAAAAGGATAGGATATAATTAAGATAATTGGTTTGTTATTATTTTTTCATAATTTAAAAAAGGATATGATATAATTAAGATAATTGGGACATAATTAAAACTATTTAAGATAGACATGTGTTAAATTTGTAGAATGACATATGTCAATATATGGTATCATGTACTGTGATTTAGTATATATAATAGATATATATAATAGATAATAGATTATCAAACGGTTGGAATTTTGAGAGACTAAGCCCTAAAAAATTTATACATAGTTAATTTAATATTTTAAGCTTTGAGAGATAGAAATATGGGAGTACCCTGTATTTGGGGTTAGACAACTTTTGAGTTTGGGTAATCGATGAGTACTTTCAATTGATTCAATTTTTTATGTGATTTTTATTGATTGGATTTACACATAAAAGGGAAGAGGAAAAGAAGATAAATTGCCACATCAGCAAAAATATGTAAGTCAACTAACATATCAAGAAATTGAATTTCACATTAGAAAATACATTACCACATTAGCAAATTTTTAACGTCTATTAACAAAAAGAACTTGAGTACAAAAAAATGGTAGTTAAAAGATTTAACCATATTAAAATTTAGGCGAAAGACCTACTGTGATATCCCGAAAATTTAAGAGACTTGCAAATAAGATTTTGAATAATTAAATAAAAGTTAAAGTTTAAAAACTAGATTGGAAGTAGAGGAATTATTAAAAAATTTAAGAAGAACCTATACGGTTTAATATTTGAAAAATGTGAATGATAGAAATTTTGAGTATGAAATGAGAAGATGAAGAAAGAAGTGAGAAGATTATGATTTGTGAATTCTTGCAACTAAAAGAGTGTATTATGTTAAAGTGAAAATAATAAAAGAGTATTAAAGAATAAACTTTACATTCGAGTATACGAGATACACGGACAAAGATGTTAATACATGAGAATAAGCAGGAAGCCATGAGTTGCTGCAAGTCAGATGAGACTTGGGCTAAGAATCAATTTTTGTCCATGAATTGAATAAAAAAGGATAAACGAAAGAGTTAGTAAAGTAATACAGATGTTAAGGCAATTCGATAAAGTTAATCAATGAGAGAAATTGTGTAAGAGTTTAGTAGTAAACTAAAGTAGAACGTTTCGGTAGTAGTGATTCCGGGTTGGAATCCTTGTAAGTGGGAAAGAATGTAATAACTAAAGGATGAAAATATAAGATAATATGATTAATTGAGTTAAGTATATGAGAAGCAAGATAAAACTATGTTATGAATTAATATAGCTTGAATATTGGCCTTGAATGGCAAATGAGAAGATGAATAAGTATAAAATGATTAGCTAGTATTAAGAGAAGCAAGTTAAAACTCAAAAAGATGGAGTTTGGAATAGAATTTTGAAGCACGGATTGCTCGGTTGAATTCAGAATGTCAAGTTTGGTGAGAAAAGACTGTAAACACAAAATGTGTCAGGGTCGACTTTTTAGTCAAAGTCAATAGTTGACTTTTATGGAGAGAAGTCAAAATCAAAATTAGGAGTGGAATCTTGAGGCACGGACTAGATATTTGAATTCTTAACGTCGAAATTAGTAAGAATATATTCTAAACACAAAATGTGTCGGGGTTAACTTTTTTGTTAGAGTCAACTGCTGACTTTTATGGACAACGGTCAAACTCAGAATTTAGAGATGAATTTAAAGAAATGAATATGTCCACGAAATAGAGGACATCGATTTTAGTAGGAATCAACTGTAAAATGAAATTATTAAAAGTTGATGTTTGAAGTAAGCGGGGTCAAAACGAGTTTTTAATTAACCTTGTTTACGAGCTCGAATTTTTGACCAAATGAGAGAGTCCAAGAAAGGAATTATTAAAGCCCAGACACAAGCTCATGATAATCCCTATAAAAATTGATAGGAGGGCCAAGACCAAGACCAAGCCTAAACCATGGCCCAATGGGTGGCCTATATGTGGGAAAAGTTGACATAAAGTAACAAAAAACACTATGATGTCATAATTGAAGAAAAACAAAGCAAAAATGGGTAGGATAATGAGGAAATCAACCCCTTGTCAAAAGGTGGGTCCAATTTGGTAGAAAATTTTAGCCAAAAGGTGGACCCCACTTGGAAAGAAAATGTGACAAACTTTGCTTACAAGTACTAGTTGGTGACCAACTTATACTAACCCATTTGTCTTTGCTAGCCTCTTCAGTAAATAAAAAACCCCTACTTTGAGGATTGACAACTAAAAATATGAGAAGTGTGGTAAGAATTTTTAGATATATAGGTTGTAAGTATAGATTTGTGGAGGCTATAAATAAGACCCCTCATTAGTGCTAGAAAAGATTGGTCTCATTTCTTCTTCCTAAGTACTCTTATGAGCTTGAAAGCATATTTCATTTGAAAGGTAGAAGGAGAAAGGCCATAGCTAGGGAGAAGCAATGAAGAGAGGACTATCAAGCTCATCCAAGAAGGAATAACATTCATCCATCTATTCCTAGCACATAGACATTTGAAGGATGAGTTCTCTTAACTGCGCAAGGAATGATTTAAGGCAAGTTGTTCAGTAACTTGCTAATATGTGATAATGTGTATTGAACCATGTGTTTTGGTAATTAATGAAATATGTAGCTTTATGTGAACTCGTTAGCTATATGAATGTTATGTGACTAAATGCAAAGTATGAGAATTGGGAAATATGTGTTAGTTATTCAAAATGAAGTTTATAATGTGTTGTATGACAAGTATGAAGCATATAGAGATTCATATCATAAGATGTATGAAGCATATGTATGTGGATGCATTGGCTAAAACTTATGATGCATATCATGAGATGTATTGACTAAAATTTTTGATGTATGAATAAATGTTATATGTATGTTATATGACGTATGAAATGTGTAGACTGTTGAACTTATTAAGTAGTCGTGCTCAATCTTACAGATAAAGGTTGATATTAATAGATAACATAAAGTCAAAGGATTCGAGATAGACAAAGGAACACAATAAGAAATAATGATTGAAGAGGTTTGTTTTTTAGTAACAAACTAACACACTAGTGTAATCTTTTTAGAGTAATTATAATTGACAATGTTAAACGCTAGAATACTTGTTCGCATAGTCTTCAGCTATGTTAGATGAACGATGATATTATATTTTGTAGTTACGAAGTGTAAGAACACTGTTCAGCAGAATACTTAAATTTTAATTGTGAGCTTATGAATACTAAAAATCAATGTACCAAAATGAAACAAATTATCTTTAGTTTGAGATGTATAGATTATATCATGAAAGATCTACAAATGTTATAGCAGGTTGTGGAGGTTATAGATTCTGGAATAGAAGGTATTAATGTATTAATTGGTATCAAAGTGAGGTTGTATTCATTAAGTTAAGAATAAAGGTTATATATATTGAGATGAAATTAGTACCGTGATGCACCAGGTCCAAGGTTTAAGAGACCCGGATTTAGGGGCATTACAGGTTAGTATCAGAGCTGATAGGTTATAAACCTTAGGTAAAAGTACATTAGGCTATAACCGTAGAGATGATGATAAGAATGATAAGAAATATAAGACTATGATAGAATTTAAGTGATAAGAGATGAATTTAGAGAATTCATTATTAAGTAAAGAAGAAGATAAAGATATGTTATTATTTGAAGAAAATAAAGAAGCTGATTCAAAGAAAAATCTCGAAGAGTTATAAAAGATAAGGATCAGGAGTTACCTGACTCCGATAATAATAATAATGATGAAAAGTGAGGATAAATAAGCAAAGTCTATATAACGAAAAGCGTAAATCAAATCATAATACAACATGATTAAAGAAGAATAAGAAGATCGTAGGTTGAAATGATAGTAGGGGTAAAAAGAATTGTATTGCAAAATAATATCACAATGTGATCAGATTGAATTATGGAATGACAGATGAATGACAGATGATCTGTTCAACAATTGGAAAGATATAGTCTGACGTTATAAAGAGAATGTACTATGAAATAGTACGAGGCAAAACTCATGAAGAATTGAAAATGATGAGATACGTAAAGAAAATTCGTAGTGAGCAAAGAGAAAACTAGGATTATGTGGGATTTCAATTGATGACTCATGTGATAGCTGAGTTGTGCAAACCTTTGTATGGGCGGGGATTTCGTGATTGGTTTAATGACGACTTAGTTTATCACATTGATAATCGTTGAAATGTTGGTGTCACGCTATCGATATACATAAGTAAGAAGGTGATTCTTTTCTCATGTATATATTTGATTATTAAAGAATATAAGATTACGTGCGAGTTCTTAAAACTCATGATTATGGTAAGTTTGTGACTCATAATCATATGATATATTTTTGCACCCATAAGCGTATGGACAGTCCCTGATTTGTTCTTTGACTACATATTAATAGGACAAGTTCCTAAACTCATATTATTGTGTCAAGTTCATGAACTCATAACGTGTGGTAAGTTTGATGAAATATAGTGCGGTATAGAAAGTTTTTAGATTGTGAACTGAGAATTTTCAGTGTGGTAAGCATAAATATTATTAGAAATAGATAGAATGATTAAAAAGATGGGTCCTATTTGGAAAGAAAAATGTGACAAACTTTGCTTACAAGTACTACTTGGTGACCAACTTCTACTAACCCTTTGTCTTTGCTAGCCTCTTTAGTAAATGAAAATTCCCTAATTTGAGGATTGACAAAGAAAAAGATGAGAAATGTAGTAAGAATGTGTAGATATATAGGTTGTAAGTATAGATTTGTGGAGGCTATAAATAAGACCCCTCATTAAGGCTAGAAAAGGTTGGTCTTATTTCTTCTTCCCAAGAGTCTTATGAGCTTGAGAGCATATTTCATTTGAGAGGTAAAAGGAGGAAGGACACGGCTAGGGAGAAGCAAGGAAGAAAGGGATATCAAGCTCATCCAAGAAGGAATATCAATCATTCATCCATTCCTAGCACAAGAACATTTGAAGGACGAGTTATCCTAACTGCGCAAGGAATGTTTTAAGGCAAGTTCTTCAGTAACTTGCTAATAAGTGATAATGTGTATTGAACCATGTTTTTATGGTAGTTAATGAAATATGCTGCTTTATATGAACTCGTTGACTATATGAATGTTATGTGACTAAATGCAAAGTATGAGAATTTTGAAGTATGTGTTAGTTATACAACATGAAGTTTATAATGTGTTGTATGATAGGTATGAAACATATAGAGATGCATATAATGAGATGTATGAAGTATATGTGGATGCATTGGCTAAAACTTATGATGCATAAAGAGATGCATATCATGAGATGTATGAAGCATATATATGCATTGGCTAAAACTTATGATGCATGAATAGATGTAATATATATGTTATGTGAAGCATGAAATGTGTAAACTGTTTGACTTATTGAGCCGTCGTGCTCAATCTTGTAAATAATTTTGCAGATAAAGATTGATATTAACAGATGACACAACGTCAAAGGATTCGAGATAGACAAAGGAACAGAATAAGTAATAATGACTGAAGATGTTTGGGCTTTAGTAACAAACTAACTATAAGACCCCAGGATTTTATAAAATAAAAGTATTCAATTTTTCTATTCAATAAATAGTTAAATTGATAAAAAGTTAAAGTTAAGGGTGATATGTGAATTTTTTTTCAAAATAAGCAAGTGGCTATAAAATACTTATTGTTGTCGGGGAATATTCGTTTGGTCGTGGAATATTCTTGTTGTCGGGGAATATTCGTATGACGGCGCAACCAGTTGTGGGCCCCATAACAGAATAATTATCGGATGAAGAAAACAGTAAATTTAAGTTTTTATAAATAACGGTGTAATCGTTACGGTTAACACTGTTAGAATATCCGGTGGGTAAAGTAAAGTAATACGCGTTATTGCACAGTAGCACACGGTATTGCACATTATTTTTGAATTATTGATTCTTACGTAAGAAGACACTACTCAATAATTGTTACAGTAATTATTGTTCAATATTTTATTTTATTGATTCAATAATTACTGAGTTGATATTTTATATTATTGTTATTTTAATAATTGTCACTGCACAGTATTTTCCATTATTAGATCAATAATTCATATTATTTGAATAATATTATTAGATAGCATTATTGGCAATGTCTAGAAAGTTCTGTCAAGGTGAGATTTGGTCACCTAATTGCGCGCCAATAAGGAGAAATCCTTATCAGAAAGCCCCCTCTTTCCTGAGAACTGCATAATTGTCATTGTTGCGATTCTATAATATTATTTATAAATAATTAATTATTGATTTATATGATAAGAAAATATTTATTTTATGTGGATATAAAGAATGGATTTATTTATGTGGCTATAAATGAAGGAATTAATGTTGAGATATTTTATCAGTATTTTGTCGGATTGGAGGTATTAAAAGATCAAATCAGTGTTCTTGAGATATATTTCGTGAGTTATAATTTTTAATCCGACCGTTGGATCGTTGTGATTTTTGGATATGTTATTCATATATAAGTTGAGTATTTGTCCACAAATTTTGAACCGTTAAAAATGAACGTATGATTTGTTATGAATTTTAAGAGGTGACTGGTTCAGAAATTGATGAAGTTTCTAAATTTATCATTTTGGTGGAAAATTCTAGAATGAGTGGGTCCCACCCATGGTTGGTGAAGAAATGTGGTGGAATTTTATTTCAAATCTGGTGTGTGGAAATAGTAGCAGGTAAAGCCATTAGGTAGCAGGTCAAGTCTGCTTCGGCGTGCTAATATTTTCCTATAAATAGAGGGCTAAGTTAGAATTGAAAATCACAACAGAAATAGTTTTCTCTCTTTTTCTCTCTATATTATCGAGCGTATTTTGTGAGTATTTAGATACTTTAAGAGTTTTTATTTAGTGCAAGATTCCTTCGGCTTTACATCCGATATTCCGGTCAGAAGTACTGCACTTTTGAGGTAGGAGATTTTAAAGGTTATTATGTTTTTCAGTTTCGTAATTTTTTCGACCCTCAAAAATTCTGGAAAAATTTGAAATGATAATTTGATGAGTTTTCTTGATTGTGTCCAAAACTGGTGATTTTTGGATGTACATATTAAGAGTTATGAATTTTATGGGAAAAGACTATTTTAAAACTAAACCCTTATAACTCCTTGTGGTTAACTCCAAAATTGGTGAAATTTTTATTGAGAGTTCATGTATATAATAGAAGTATACTCTGTAAATTTCGGAATTTTTGGAAAAAAGTACAATTTTTGATAAATGTCTAAATATTCGGCTGTTTTGGCCATCTAAAAAATTGTAAATGAATTTAAAAATTCTGAGAAAAATATATGTTCAATATGGGACTATATTCTGCTAAATTCCAGAAAAGAAAATTTGTTGGTACTGATTTGGTATTTTTTTCATGAAAATGTTTTAGTTATGAGTAAATGAATTAAATATATTATGTGAAGTAAGAAAATTAGGAAAATAGGATTTTATGGTTTGAGAATCCTATATGAGGTATATACATATTTTTGATGAGGGTTTTGGTTATTGGTGATGAAATCTTATGAGTATGGCATTTTTGAATGATTAAATGCATTATTTGGAAAAAGTGTAAATAATTAAATAAAATTGTTTATAAGTTTAAGAAGTGATTAAAATATTGCTATAATATTAACAATATTAGATTATAATTTTATTAAGTGATTGATAATGTTTGGATAAATTTAAAGTCTTTAATATTTATCCTTGATTTAGTTTGATTAATGCTTATAATATTGTCATCATCCTCATATTTATATTATGTTGAAAGTCATCTGTGGCCTGTAGTGCATAGATGCACTTGGTATGATTATGACCAAGGATTATTCGGTATAATCATGACCGTAATGTTACAAATGATGTGGTAAAAGTCCTCATTGGCCCGTAGTGCATTGATGGACAGTTTTTTGTATGATTATGGCTATGGATTCTCTTCGGCCAAGGGTGCAAAGATGAATTATTTTATGGCATGATCAGGATCGTTGATGAAAACACGATTATCTTTGGCCCGTAGTGCATGGATAATTTGTGGTCGTGATACTAAAGAATATCTTTGGCCTGTAGTGCAGGGATGATTCGATGATGTGGATTAATTATTAAGTTGAGTCTCAGCAATGAAATATTAATTCATGGATGTGATAATAATGAATATCCTTGGCCATAGTGCATGGATAATTCATGGATGTGATATTAACTGAATATCCTTGGCCGTAGTGCAGGGGTGATTCGATGATGTGGATTATTTATTAAGCTAAGTCTCAGCGATAAAATATTGTTAATAAACTTTTAATTCGTAAAAGATAGTAGATATCATGCTCTATCTGACTCTTCTAAAATACAGTTGTATGTCTTTGGCCTGTAGTGCAAAGATGAATTGTTAATGAATATCTTTGGCTGTAGTGCAAAGATGAATTTATTAGTATGATTATGAGCAGAAATTGTGATTTGGTATAACCATGATTTTTGATGTTTCGGGTGAAGATAGGTGATGAAAATTATCTTTGTCATGGGTACGAAGAGGAATTTAGAATCACAATTATGATTATAAGTTATTCATATGATTGTGGAAAGGAACTGTTGATTAATGTTACAGGAATAAAACATTGTTGGTGGACTTTTAACATGGAGAAGATAATAGACGTTATGGTTTATTTGACTCTTCTAATGAATTGCTTGTTCCGCTGCAACTATGGTTGAAAAGTTTTATCATCTACCATATGTTCTAAATCTCTAATTTATTACTGACGAATGCTATTGATAATTTAATTATCTTTAGTCATAATATTTTTTATTGGGCTAGTTGAGCTCACCCTTCTGCTTCAGAATTCTTTTCAGGTAATAAGAGCGTAGCTGGGTCGAGCGGGGATAATAGGGGAATAGAACGGTGGTCTCTAGCTGTGGAGGTTCTCCCTAAACAACATAGAAAAGTGTGTTGTATTTTATACATCATTTAGAAGTTATATTTGGTGAATCAATTAGGGTGAAGCGAACCCAACTTTGGAATGATGTTTTGCCACTATTATACAAGATGTCTAATAACATACAACCTCGTGTTATCATAAGACAGGGTTGTGCACATCCACTTGCTGAGTATATCTACGTGCACTACTTCTATAATCTTGGAGTTTGGTTGGAGTATAATTCTCAATTAGAGACAGTGGAGATAATTATATATCAAGAGAAGACTCACCATTGGAAAGAATATGATAGTAATCTTCTTATTTTTCTTTGGGGTCTATTGGGTCAACCAAGGATAATTCTGTGGGCATATGATATCTATCATAACCTAGACGCATGGCCTCCCATGTACGAAGGTTTTCTTGAGCACTTTCCAAAGATTTTAATTTCTAAAATAGTTATTGACTGTACCTTTATGTAAGGTACCATTGTGAGGTCTTGTCCACAGTTGGGTCATGAGTCACATTTAGTATACATGTGTATCAAAACTCACAACATATTTGTTGTTGTATTTTGCACGACAATTGTAGTAATAAAGTTGTAGTTTTTTTCTGTACCATGTTTTTGGCGACTCAGAATAGGTTGGATGGAATTGACCTATTTTGGGGGCGTCACACTAACACACTGGTATAATCTCTTTAGAGTAATTATACTTGACAATGTTAAATGCTTAGAACACATGTTCGCGTAGTCTTCAACTATGATAGATTAACGATGATATTATATATTATAGTTGCGAAGTGTAAGAACACTATTCATCAATATACTTAAATTTGAATTTTGAGCTCATGAATACTCACAATCAATGTACCAGAATGAAACATATTGTCTATAGTTTGAGATGTATAGATTAGATAATGAAAGATCTACAGGAGTAATAGCAGATTGTGAATGTTATAGATTTTGGAATAGAAGGTATTAATGTATTAATTGGTATCTAAGTGAGGTTGTATTCATTAAATTAAGAATAAAGATTATATATATTGAGATAAAGATAGTACCATGACACATTAAGTCTGAGGTTCAAGGAACCCGAATTTAAAAGCATTACACCTACCTTCGATTCGTTTTATCAAATCAGTCATTTATTTTCTCCACCATAAATCTTATCTCATAATGATTTCATTCTAAAAATTAAAAGAAACTTAATTAATGCAATGCATATAAAGTTATGTAGGATATCTAAATGGAACAAATAATAATAAATATATCACGTTAGGTAGGAAGTTGATATTAAACAACACAAAAACACCCTCATGTTATGTAGGGAGTTGATATATATTAAGGACAACAAAGTATGTTGTCAATTATTTTGATTTAGATAAAAGTATCCTTAACATTAAACTAGGGTGAAAATAATAAAATGAACTGTTAAAATTATAATTGTCTTATCCCAAAAAATTTGTCATATTAATATCACCTTCCCATTTTATATAGTGCAAATGAATATTAATAAAATCAAATTTAGGACACCTTGATAATTAAAATTTTTAGAATCAAATTATGATAAGTAGATTAATTAAATTATTTATGAACTTCAAAAAAAAAAAAAAAAATTGAATTTAGTGAATTCAAACATGAATCAATATCTATAATATGAATATTTTCATTTTACAACTTCTTAATTGTGCTCAGTTCAAATTATAATATAACTCTAGCTAGGACTGAGCAAGTAACCAAATTGGAACTGAAATCGCACCAAAAATCGCACGAACCGCACCAATTAATACTGCACCAACGGTTCCGGCGTATGTGGCAGTTTTAAGTGGGTTGAATAACCAAATTTAAGGTTTCAGTTTGGTTACTGGTCAAAACCACACGCATAAAATCGAAACCGCACCATGTGTGTGCATGTATGTATTATCTTTAATAAATTCTAAAGTTACTTTTCACTTGAACACGCTCAGAGAAAACCCCAGTCTTGCATTGTCATTTTTTTCACCAATTGAAAGAAGATGGTTAGAGGTTATAGAGTCAAAAATTAAGCATTTGGGTTTTGGAATTTCGAATTTGTTTGATGCGTTATTGGATGGGCTTATAGCTGAGGGGCCAAATTCGTTGGTTCGAGCACTTGATGCATTGATTAAGGTCAATGCTATAATAGTAATAGTCTAATAGATTATTTTTCAAATTAAGTATAGTTAGGATTATATTTATAAGTCCTCCCTACAATATATAAGATAGAATTTACAGTATATACTCTAATTTAATTTTTGGTGAACTAGATAAACTTTCTTAATTTCCAGTATATACTTTAATTTTTGGTGAACTAGATAAACTTTTTTACTTGTTATCGAATATATGGTCTCCGTTGTTTTATATAGTGTATGTTTTAGTTTTAAAGCATCATTCCTTTATTATAAATTAAAACTATTTTACGTCTCGTTGTTCTATGATTTGATGGTGAATTTGACATGTTTGGCAAAGGAACTTTGGTTCTATGCTTGATAAAATTCTCATTGCCGACTCTGTCACTAAGTTAATTGCTCGATGTAAGTTCTAAGTTAAATTTTATTGAAGGCTTAAACTTTTTTATTGTTTCAATTGATTTTGGAACCGAAACCGCATCAATTAAATCCGCACCGCACACTTTAAAACCGCACCGCACCAATCACAAGCGATTTCGTGTGCGATTTTGAATTTTTCAAACCACACCATAGCGGTTTTGGGTGCGGTTTGAACTTCAAACCGCACCAAACCGCACCATGCTCAACCCTAACTCTAGCATATTAAGTTGTATCTATGACTAATTTCCAGTTGTAAATTATAATCTTATAAATTAAATAGCAAATGTATACTTTAGATTTAAGATACTTTAAAATTATTTCTAATTAATGGTAATAAATTATAATATATTTAAATATATTTTTACATAAAGAATTAATAAAATTTTCAAAACTTGATTATAACTTTAAATTTAATATATTAATTACGTCGAGATTATTTCTTTTTTTGAAATGTAAAACTCTTGAATAGTAAATCTTATATTTTAGAAGGAGAAAGTATGTATGGATGAATTGCCTTTTCCAATTTTGTACGCCCACAGAGTTCCATTATATATACACATCATCGTCGTTCGATAAAAACCCTAATTAACTCTACCGCCCACTTCAAGCTCTAATTTTTCCCCTCTTACATTCTATCTCAAAAATGGGTTCACGGAGAGACCCCCGCCGCTTTAACCAACCTAAACCAAATCCAACTCCAAATCCTCTCTCCATAAATCCTAACATTTATTTCAAAAATACTCAATTGGCCGCTCCAAAGAAAGATCGTCACATCAAAGTGAATGGTCGTGGACGACGTGTCCGTATTCCAGCTTTATGTGCAGCTCGTGTGTTCCAATTGACTGAGGAACTTGGTCATGCCTCTGATGGTAAGACCATTGAGTGGCTCCTCCGTCAGGCTGAGCCTTCTATCATCGCGGCTACAGGCAACGGCATTGTTCCTGCTCAACCTATATCCATTTCCTCTGGAATTCTCCAAGTGTCTCGCTCGCTTGATTCGATTTCTTCTTCTATGAGTTCTGCTTACAAGGCTCAACCGGTGAAGGAGGGTTTAAGAAGGATGTTCCCACAAGCTATGTCAACAGTAGCTATGTCTAGTATGGAATCAATGGTATCTGGTATGGCATCGCCTGCTATGTCAAGTATGACATCACCTGCTGTATCTTGTATAGCAAGGTCGGCTATGTCTAGTACGACTTCATGGGTTATGTCTGGTACGACATCAATGGTTATGTCTAGTAAAGCACCACCAACTATGTCTGTTTTGGCACCACCAGTTATGTCTCTTATGTCACCGTCAGCTCTGTCAGTCATGACACCTCCAACTATGTCAGTCATAGCACCACCAACTAATTTTTCTACAATGGCACTACCAACTATGTCTGCTATGGCCCCGCCAGCTTTGTTTGCTAGGGCACCGCAACCTATATCTGTTATGGCACTTCAAACGATGTTTGATACGGCACCACAACCTATATCTGCTACGGCACCACAACCTATGTATGCTATGGCATCACAAGTTGTGTCTGATATGGCACTACAAGCTATGTCTGACATGACACCACCTGCTTTGTCAGCTATGTCACCGTTAGCTATGTCAGTACCATCAACTATGTCTGCTTTTGAACCTTTGAATTTTGGGATGGATTATTATGATCGGCACCCAGTGAGATTGAATTTTCCGGGAAATGGGCATTTTATGACCTTGTTGTTGCAACAAGTATTGGAAGCCACAAATGAGGATGAAAGAAAATCAGTTAGGAATCAGTAGAAATCTATGGACTTTATCCAGAGTGAGGAAGGAAAATAGTTATTTTAGCTTTATGAATGTATTTCTTATTCGATTAACTTATTATGGAGTTTAATTATATTTCAGATATTTTTAATTTTACTAAGAATTTCTATGGTTAATCTCTTTTCTCTCTAGTCAAGATCCCTAGCCTTCCATCTTAGATTTAATTAGGGGAGGGCTCTCATTTTCGAGATCGATACCCTCCCTTAGTGTAATAACCCATATTTTTTTTATTTATTTATTTTTTTAAATTAAAATTGAAGAAGATAATTCCTTTTGTTAAAGTTTTGTGGTAAAATCATTCGGAGCGGCAAGCTACATGGAAGATGGAGGAGTCTATTCGAGCAGAGTATCTGCATCTCTTTGAAAATTTGGTGCGTTCCATTATTTTGATTCCGGGGACGGAATCCTTTTAAGGGGTAGGTGATGTAATACCCGGTAAAAAAAATAAAAAATAAAAATAAAAAAATATTTAAATTCATATTTTTAATTGGGCTTTTATTATGTTTGGATCAAATTGTATTTAATTTGTGTGGCTTATAATAAGTAGGTGATTACATTAATTTGGGCTTTTATACTAATTGGGTCTAATTTGTATTTGGATAATATTAAAATCCTATTAAAATTAGGAGAGTTAATAAGATAGGTTAATAAATATTTAAACCCTAATCTATCTCACATACCTCTCATAAGTGACTGAAAAAAAGGCGCAACCTCTACTACGAAGAGAGAGAAAAGAAGGGAGAGCAATGGCGGCACAAAAAAAAGAGAAGAAAATTCATCAACCTTTAAATTTTGCAATATCCAATTAGTAAGTTATTATTATTATTATTTTAAAAACTATTAGATCTATTTTGTTGGAAGTTCACTAATTCATAAGAAAGTTTAAAAATATATTTTATATGCATAGTACTTTTGCAAAGTGATTACCGAAATTGATTAAAGTGGCTATAGGAAGTGGGTATATATATAATGAATATATCAGGTGGCTTATTACTACTATCATTATATATATATATATATATATATATATATATATATATATATATATATATATATATATATATATATATATATGTAGATATATTGTTTTTGTTTATTAGAATATAATATGTAAGCTTAGATATTTTGTTTCTTAGCAATCTAATTTCGAATGGCAGTGGGGTGATAAGATTAGTATACTAGCTTAATAAATAACTAATTATTATGTTATATTTAGAAATTGTACCGAAAGTTTTGTATATTAATTCAAATCGAATTCGTATATTTGTTAATATTATAAAAAAAATATTATTTAATAAAATTAGTTAATATTATGTTAGTAATGGTTAGATTTGTAATAAAATTTTATTTTATTATTAGTTCGAACAGAAGGAATTTAACGAGCCATTTTTAGAATATAAATTTTGGAATATTAATAATTGATTTAAGGTGATGATTAAATGTACCTTGAATGAATAACAAATTATTTTGGAGTTTATGAGTTGGATTATATTTAATTTGAGGTGAATATGTTTAGGTGGTGAATAACGTTTCGTATTTGATATCGTTGGCATTTGAGGATAAGATTTCGTGGAGTGTGCTATAAATGATTTGAAAGTGTCAGGTACGGATTCCGTACTCTTTCAGCGACATTCTTGTTAAATTTGATTTATTCGTTTTGTCTCTTATTTTAAAATTCTGTTATTATTTCACATAATTGTTTCTTGTGAAATTCATATATTTGTTTCATTTTGGAGTTGATACATATGACTCGTAATTGTACTCTTTGAATTAGGATATCATGTTTAGTATTTATTTTTGATAATTGTAGAGCGGTACATGTTGTTACCTTCTTTTGAGACCTTGTGACCATAATTTGATTTGGTTCAACATGTACATCTAGAACCCTTTTGTTGGTATTATGTCGCATGTGTTGTGACATGGTATTTTTATTAGAATATACCGTAGGGTATACCTGAGCTATAACCACCTGTGGGGGTACCACAGGCATGTCGTCTTGGCACGAGAGACATGACACTCTCCGTGGCGGTGTGATTAGTCCACGGCGTCTCCGTTTTGGGCTCCGGAGTAAGTGGGCCATTTGGTGTTTTGTTGTGGGAGGCGTATGGGTTAACCCTAGTTTTCTGTTCTGCGGATTGGTGATGTTGTGCCAAACACACCTATCCGATTTGCATACATTTGGATTTGCGGTCCAATGTGTGATTGCCTGTGTGGAATTATATATTTGACTTGCCTGTGTGGCATTGTTTTGATGTGCCTGTGTGGCATTATTTTGGTTGCCTATGTGGCATCATTTGACTTGCCTGTGTGGCATTAGTTTGACTTGCCTATGTGGCAAGGTATATTTCTGAGCTCAATCGGTATGAAATAAACCCAACCATTTGTTTCAGCCTATTATTTTATTGTGTTAGTTTTATTTGTTTTGTTTCAGTTCGTTTCGTCTCCTTTCAATTAATTGGGTTAGTTATTTCAGTTCATTATTTTCTTTACTCCTCTGTTTGTTTCGTTATTCCTGTTGGTTCAGATATATTCTATTCAGATCTTTGGAGTTTTATTTTTGTCAAAGGCAATATTTTGTCTATGTTGATTTCGTATTTCAGTTGTATATCTTTTGTATCTTTATATCCGTACTGGGCAATTGGCTCATGCTGTGTTTTTCTTCCGGCAGGTTTGCAGGGGTGATTCAGGGCTAGTGTAATGAGGGAGTTGTCTTTGACCATCAATCTAGGTTGTTTCGATTTTAAGTTTTGATTATTTTGACTCTAGTTGGAGAATTATAATTAGTACTTCATTGGTGGATATCATTATTAATGTTTTGAGGTTGTTAGTGCTCTGTTTTCTTATTTTGAGGTTTGTTGTGCTTTGCACGTGACCTCCCTTTCCTTTTCGAGAAGGGGGTGTTACAGAGATGGTATCAGAGCTTAGGTTCTTTCTTGTAGAAAACCTATTTAGGTTTGACCTGTGAGTTGTGGGTAGACCATTGGGTAGACGTAGGAGTTTGATTTGATTTTGTTCTTTGGTTGGTTGGTCTCTATTTTGATCCACTTTCGATTTCTTTTCGATTTGTAGTTGATTTGAGGAAGTGGAATAATTTATTAAGGTGATTGAGTAATGTTATTAGTTAAGAATTGTACATTTAATGATTGAGGTGAATAAAGTTATACTTTGTACAGATAAGAAGTGATCTTATATGAGATGTGATTATGATGTGAGTATTTGAATCGACGAGTATTTGATTTTGAGAAATTAATGGTTAGAGTTGTTTTTTTTTGTGACAAATATTATGATCGTGGAATTGAGGAGTTGATTTAAGTTAGGTTTTGATTTATGCTAAGCTTGTGGATAATTTGAGATTTGTGTAATAATGGCATATTATGATGAAGTGAAAATTATTAAGTATAGAGGATTTTTTATAATTTAAGTGGTTGATATTCGAGGTAATTAGATTAATTTTTTTGAAGTAAATGAATTTTGCGATTATTTCCTAGTAGAATATTGGAGTTATCTTATATGAAATTTTGAGTGATAGTATGAGGAGATTTTGGAATTTGTTGGGTTAAGGTTTGCACTAAGAGAATGATTGATTTATTAAATGATTAGATATTAAGTGATGAATCTTTAAGAAATTTTGGAAGTTATAGTTTGCTTATTCAGATAGTAAGATATATGATTTGGAGTTTGGTATAGTGATGGAGAGATCTTAGTAGTAATATATTTTTGGTGTAATAATATTTGAGAACTAATTAGATTTGAGGTTATAATATTTTGAAACTCTTAAGGACTTAAGAGAGTTGGTGATAAAGAGATATTAGTAGTATATTCTTTGGCGTAATATTATTCGGTGAATAGTTCAAATTGAGGATGAGATATTTTGAAGCTCTTGAGGACTTAGGGAGAGTTGGTAATATGGTTTGTATAGTTGTTTTGGTTATCTGATGTCTTTAGAGTTTTGCGTGTATTTATGTAAAATTAAATAAAAATAATTTGTTATATCTTTGTCATGTGTGGAATATAAACGTTTTATGAATTAAAATAATTTTAAATATTTTGGGTATTCGAATCGTATTTAGATGAAGAGAAATTTTTGTGATTTCGAATTATATTCCGAAGAGTACGTACGTTTGCAAGAATGAAATTCAAAGATATTAGCGACAGCCGCACCAACGGTGGATCATGGGATCTAATTTGATGCAACACGAACAACCTTACCAAGGCTGACACGGTAGCTGACGAATCGTTTACAAGTACACTAATAATTACGTGGACCGATAACTTATTCGCGTTGATCGTTACAAATGGAGACGCTACGTCGTAACTAAATTTTTTTTGTAGCTTATTTGAATTCCGAGGACGGAATTATTTTAAGGGGTGAAAAATGTAATAACCCATATTTTTTTTATTTATTTATTTTTTTAAATTAAAATTGAAGAAGATAATTCCTTTTGTTAAAGTTTTGTGGTAAAATCATTCGGAGCGGCAAGCTACATGGAAGATGGAGGAGTCTATTCGAGCAGAGTATCTGCATCTCTTTGAAAATTTGGTGCGTTCCATTATTTTGATTCCGGGGACGGAATCCTTTTAAGGGGTAGGTGATGTAATACCCGGTAAAAAAAATAAAAAATAAAAATAAAAAAATATTTAAATTCATATTTTTAATTGGGCTTTTATTATGTTTGGATCAAATTGTATTTAATTTGTGTGGCTTATAATAAGTAGGTGATTACATTAATTTGGGCTTTTATACTAATTGGGTCTAATTTGTATTTGGATAATATTAAAATCCTATTAAAATTAGGAGAGTTAATAAGATAGGTTAATAAATATTTAAACCCTAATCTATCTCACATACCTCTCATAAGTGACTGAAAAAAAGGCGCAACCTCTACTACGAAGAGAGAGAAAAGAAGGGAGAGCAATGGCGGCACAAAAAAAAGAGAAGAAAATTCATCAACCTTTAAATTTTGCAATATCCAATTAGTAAGTTATTATTATTATTATTTTAAAAACTATTAGATCTATTTTGTTGGAAGTTCACTAATTCATAAGAAAGTTTAAAAATATATTTTATATGCATAGTACTTTTGCAAAGTGATTACCGAAATTGATTAAAGTGGCTATAGGAAGTGGGTATATATATAATGAATATATCAGGTGGCTTATTACTACTATCATTATATATATATATATATATATATATATATATATATATATATATATATATATATATGTAGATATATTGTTTTTGTTTATTAGAATATAATATGTAAGCTTAGATATTTTGTTTCTTAGCAATCTAATTTCGAATGGCAGTGGGGTGATAAGATTAGTATACTAGCTTAATAAATAACTAATTATTATGTTATATTTAGAAATTGTACCGAAAGTTTTGTATATTAATTCAAATCGAATTCGTATATTTGTTAATATTATAAAAAAAAATATTATTTAATAAAATTAGTTAATATTATGTTAGTAATGGTTAGATTTGTAATAAAATTTTATTTTATTATTAGTTCGAACAGAAGGAATTTAACGAGCCATTTTTAGAATATAAATTTTGGAATATTAATAATTGATTTAAGGTGATGATTAAATGTACCTTGAATGAATAACAAATTATTTTGGAGTTTATGAGTTGGATTATATTTAATTTGAGGTGAATATGTTTAGGTGGTGAATAACGTTTCGTATTTGATATCGTTGGCATTTGAGGATAAGATTTCGTGGAGTGTGCTATAAATGATTTGAAAGTGTCAGGTACGGATTCCGTACTCTTTCAGCGACATTCTTGTTAAATTTGATTTATTCGTTTTGTCTCTTATTTTAAAATTCTGTTATTATTTCACATAATTGTTTCTTGTGAAATTCATATATTTGTTTCATTTTGGAGTTGATACATATGACTCGTAATTGTACTCTTTGAATTAGGATATCATGTTTAGTATTTATTTTTGATAATTGTAGAGCGGTACATGTTGTTACCTTCTTTTGAGACCTTGTGACCATAATTTGATTTGGTTCAACATGTACATCTAGAACCCTTTTGTTGGTATTATGTCGCATGTGTTGTGACATGGTATTTTTATTAGAATATACCGTAGGGTATACCTGAGCTATAACCACCTGTGGGGGTACCACAGGCATGTCGTCTTGGCACGAGAGACATGACACTCTCCGTGGCGGTGTGATTAGTCCACGGCGTCTCCGTTTTGGGCTCCGGAGTAAGTGGGCCATTTGGTGTTTTGTTGTGGGAGGCGTATGGGTTAACCCTAGTTTTCTGTTCTGCGGATTGGTGATGTTGTGCCAAACACACCTATCCGATTTGCATACATTTGGATTTGCGGTCCAATGTGTGATTGCCTGTGTGGCATTATATATTTTGACTTGCCTGTGTGGCATTGTTTTGATGTGCCTGTGTGGCATTATTTTGGTTGCCTATGTGGCATCATTTGACTTGCCTGTGTGGCATTAGTTTGACTTGCCTATGTGGCAAGGTATATTTCTGAGCTCAATCGGTATGAAATAAACCCAACCATTTGTTTCAGCCTATTATTTTATTGTGTTAGTTTTATTTGTTTTGTTTCAGTTCGTTTCGTCTCCTTTCAATTAATTGGGTTAGTTATTTCAGTTCATTATTTTCTTTACTCCTCTGTTTGTTTCGTTATTCCTGTTGGTTCAGATATATTCTATTCAGATCTTTGGAGTTTTATTTTTGTCAAAGGCAATATTTTGTCTATGTTGATTTCGTATTTCAGTTGTATATCTTTTGTATCTTTATATCCGTACTGGGCAATTGGCTCATGCTGTGTTTTTCTTCCGGCAGGTTTGCAGGGGTGATTCAGGGCTAGTGTAATGAGGGAGTTGTCTTTGACCATCAATCTAGGTTGTTTCGATTTTAAGTTTTGATTATTTTGACTCTAGTTGGAGAATTATAATTAGTACTTCATTGGTGGATATCATTATTAATGTTTTGAGGTTGTTAGTGCTCTGTTTTCTTATTTTGAGGTTTGTTGTGCTTTGCACGTGACCTCCCTTTCCTTTTCGAGAAGGGGGTGTTACACTTAGATCTCTCATTTTGATTTAATAAATTTATCTACATTCTTATTGAGTTTGTTTTTCTCTTTTGTGAGACTTGTTTTCCACATAATATGAGTTATTTCTCTCTTTTGTGAGGAGATATTATCATCTCTTAGGAGATTTTGCTTTCTTCGTTCGAGAGATTTTGTTTTCTCCGTTCAGGAGATTTGTTTTGTTCGTGCGACTTTTTTCATTGAATGGATTATTGAAAATATATTATTTAGATTTAGATGTGGCACTTTTCTATATGGTGCGATTCGTTCTTCCATTGCCCGTACTGAAAAACGGTACGAATCTGCGTATTTTTTTAGGGATATGACAATATTTTAGGAGTTTATTTGGTGTCCACTAGTATTGATGTTACGATTGGCCATTTTTCTTAATTATCTGTTATTTTATTTGAAAGAATTATTATTTGAGTTCTTTTTTTGTAATTCTTTAAACTTTTGTAACATATTACGGTTTTAATATATTTCAATTTTTTGGACTATTTGATTTATATAAAATATAATATAATATATATATACACACAAACACACACACGGAGCATCAGGTGCGGGTAGTCTGCATGCGGACCACCTATAGCGACGGTCCGGACGACGGTCTGGTTCGTCGCTATAGGTCAGCAATCTGTCGTTATAGCTATAGCGACGGACCAAATCGTCGCTATAGCACATATATATACGGTTTACTGTTCTTTAGCGACGGGCCGAACCATCGCCCGGATCGTCGCTATAGGCACCAGAAGCTTTCTCTCTCTGTGCGTGTGTGTGTATATATATATATATAGGAAAAAATGTATATATACAAATGTGTAGTGCACAGTCATTTATGGGGACAGTTTTTTTGGGATATAGCAACGATTCACCCGCCGCGATAGCTATTCTGGTCTATGGCGACGGGTGAACCGTGCGTCGCTAGAGTCTAAAAAACCGTCATCATAGGCGACTGTGTACTACACAGATATATATATATATATAAGGGTTGATATGGTTAACCCTTTATTGATTTGATATTTATTATTATTATTATTATTATTTGAAAGGATTTTAATTTGTAGTCTGACAATTATTGTAATCTTTTTATTATTATAACAGTTTCAATATATTCGATCATTTAAACGGTTACCAAAATAAAAATCAGAGATTGTCTTCTTGTGTTAGTGATGGAAATTGAACACATGGAGCACAAACATGGATGGTTATTTTAATCTATGTCCAATTCAGTTAATGAAGAATTTTTTTGTGATAACGGATAACGAGAAAATATATCTTACAAAGGTAAATAACAAAAATAGTTGTTACAATGCTAAGTGATTGTAATATGAAAATAGCGACTATAATGGTGCAAATTATTGGCCTTAATCAATGAGTTATAGAAATGGGGTTGAGGACCAACCCACTTTAATTTTTGAACATCTACTTCCGTCATTTTTGTGACGCCCCCAAAATTAGGTATACATCACCCATCTTGGGTTGCCAGATACATGGTACAGAATTCAAATACAACTTACTAATACAAATGTCGTGTACAATACGAAAAACATAAACTGTGAGTTTGAATACAAATATTGTCTACTAGAAATTATACAAACTCAAAAGAAGTTCTCATTTTCTGAAGAGAACAATGAAAGAAAGGGTGAGCTTAACTAGCCCAGTAAGAAATATTATGACTAAGATAATGCAGAATAAATTATCATTAGTCTCTAACAATGTTAAACCGATAAAATATAATAGACAACAAGTTTAACTGCAGCGGAACAAACAATCCATTAAAAGAGTCAAGTAGAAAATAAAATCTACTATCTTTTATGATTAAAAAGGTTTTTCATCACTGTTATCGCTAAGACTTAGCTTAATAAATAATTCACATCATCGAATCACCCCTGCACTAAGGCCAATGATATTCTTTAGTATTACGACCACAATTATCCATGCACTACGGGTCAAGAATATTTGTGTATTCATTAATGGTCATGATCATGCCAACAACTGTCTATCAATGCACTACGGGCCAATGAGGACTTTTACCACATCATTTGTAACATTACGGTCATGATTACACCGAATAATCCCTGGTCATAATCATACCAAGTCCATCTATGCACTACAGGCCACAAATGACTTTCAACATAATATAAACATGAGGATAATGACAATGATAGAAGTATTCAATAAAACAAGTTCAAGAATTAATTTGTCCAAGAACTACTAATGTCCAAATTATCAACATGATACTGCTTTGTAGAGTAAAATTCAAGAATGATCAGAAGAATATTTTCACGAAAAGATACTGGATGAAGCGAAAATATCAAGGATATTCTACTAATTTTATGGAGTATAGAAGTCAAAACTTTAACCAACTGAGTATAATAAAGAATGAAATAACAAAAGAAATCACCATGCATGCGGTATTTTGCATAGACATGTTATTCCAACAGAATACTAAATAACGGAACCAGGTCAGGCGAAATTCGTACCGACAGGATATTCCAATAGAATAATAATAAAGACGGAACTAGTTCCGGTGTAAAATGCACAGACAGAATATTCCAACAGAATAATAAAAATGGAATCAGGTCCGGCGTAAAACGCACAGATAGGATATTCCAACAGAATAGTAAAGACAGAATAATAGAAGAATGTCACCAAATATAGGGTAGACCGCGTACACAGGTTATTCCAACAGAATAATAAGCCATGGAATAATAACAGTTCTCTTCATGAATAAGAAAGAATAACACCCCTTACCGTAAAAGACCCGAATATAAGAGTAGTTAAGTAGCAGAAATCTTTTCTATAGTTTCTCTATAATTTTTCTCTCTAGAGTTTTAGTGAATTCGTAAGAAATAATGAAGGAATGAGCATCTATTTATAGAAGAATGGATTGCATAGTAACTAATTCCTGAACGATCTAGATTGATTCACTTTTAATCGGACGGTCCATAAAACTTTTAAATATAATATATATATATATATATATATATATATATATATATATATATATATATATATTTGATTTTGGATTTTGATGGAAGAAAGTTTTATTATTTTATATATATATATATATATAATAATAATGTTTATACTCCCTCCACGTGAATATCAAATCCCCACCCAATTTTCAGATTTCATACCTCACATGTGGGCCCCACCTTTATAAAAATTTTCTACCGAATATTTTGAAAAATGGGTAAATAGGAATCCATAAAATAAGCAAACTTTATAAAAATCACCTTAATAATTTTAACAACATTTATCATCTTTATTATAATTCACAATATTAATCGAACAGGTCGTTCCCAGGAAAGAGGGGTCTTTCCAATAAGGATTTCTCCCTATTGGCGCGCAATTAGGTGTCCAAACCTCTACTTGACAGAACTTCTAGACATCGTTAATATTGCAAATAATAATATTAATAACTTTGTCGTCTCCATTATTGATTTTAACAATATATAAAATATCGACAATAATTAAATCAAATAACGTGAGATACTATGCAACAATTACTATAGCAATAATTAAACAAGACTGAATGACTTCTCACGTAAGCATCAATAATCAATATCGTGTGCTACTATGCAACCACGCGTATTACTGTACTTTTACTACCGAGTAGTTCAACAGTATCAACGGTAAAACTTTCGCTGTTATTTTTATAAAAATACTTTTGTCATTTTCTCAATCCGACAATAATTCTGTTATGGGGTCCACCAATGATTGCGTCGTTGTACGAATATTCCCTGCTAAAACGAATATTCCCCGACCAATCGAATTTAATATAACAACTTGCATACTTTGCAGAATTTATAAATACTACCCACAACTATAACATTATATTAAATTTATTCCATAATATTCAAAAATGATAAATATAGAAAAATTCATCTTTATTCAAAAAGTTGGGGTCTTACAACCTCCCCTTCTTAAGAAATTTAGCCCTCGAAATTAAGGTACGTACCTGGTATGTCGAAGAGGTAAGGATACCTTGATTTCATTTCAGATTCTAACTCCCAAGTCATTTCCTCAACATCGTGGTTTCTCCACAAAACTTTGACTTGAGGTATAACCTTGGTGCGTAGAATACGTTCCTTCTTATCCAAGATTTGAACAGGAACCTCTTCATACATCAAATCTTCAGCTATTTCGTCCGGTTCTAACTCAATAATGTGGTTCGGGTCTTCCACATATTTACGTAACATGGATATGTGAAAAACGTTATGAACACGAGACATACTTGGCGGTAAAGCGAGTCTATAGGCCACAGTTCCTACTCGATCAAGGATTAAAAATGGGCGGATGAATCGAGGATTGAGCTTTCCTCTCTTTCCAAATCTCGTAACTCCTTTCCATGGAGCAACACGTAACAACACATGATCTCCTATATCGAATTCCACGTCCTTTCGATGAAGATCAGCATAACTCTTTTGTCAATCTTGTGAGGTTTTTATACGTTGCCGGATCGTTTGAATCTTTTCCGTAGTCATACGTACCAACTCCGATCCCAACAACGTTGCTTCACCCACCTCATCCTAGCATACTGGAGAACGACATTTTCTTCCATACAACGCTTCGAATGGATCCATGCCAATACTTGCTTGATAACTGTTGTTGTAGGAAAACTCCACCAATGGTAAGAACTTGTCTCAACTTCCCTTGAAGTAAAGGACACAGAGTCTTAATAGATCTTCAAGAGTTTGAAACGTCCTCTCTGACTGTCCGTCCGTCTGAGGATGATATGCCGAACTAAATCGTAAATCCATGCCCATAGCTTTTTGTAAACTAACCCAAAATCGTGAAGTGAATCTCGGGTCTCGATCAGAAACTATGGATACTGGCATACCATGCAGTCTTACAATCTCATTTATGTACATACGAGCAAGATGTTCAAGTGTATAAGTTTCTCGTATTGGTAAGAAATGAGCAGATTTGGTCAATCTATCAACAATGACCCAAATTGCATCAATGCCTTGAGAAACCTTGGGAAGACCAGTAACGAAATCCATTGTAATGTGCTCCCACTTCCATTTTAGAATTTCAAGTGGTTGGAATGGACCTTTTGTGTGACGCCCCCAAAATAGGTCCATTCCATCTAACCCATTTTGAGTCGTCAATAACATGGTACAGAAACAACTACAACTTTATTAATACAACCATAAAACTGTGAGTTTAAATACAAATATTGTCATCTAGACAATATCCACACTCAAATAAGTCCTCATTACAATTATTAATACACTATTTTATAGAATAGTGAGGACTACTAGAACAACTTCTAGAACCATCATTCCACACCCCGACTAGTACTCGTTACATTCTCTCCTCTTGAGAAGAAAAATGGAACAACAAGGAAAAGGGTGAGCTCAACTAGCCCAGTAAAGAACATTATAACTAAGATAATATAGAACAAATTATCGTTAGTCCTCAACAGGGAAAAATATAATAGAATACAATAGACAACCAGTTTTAAATCAATCTTCGCAGCGGAAATAACAATTTATTAGAAGAGTTAAGTAGAGAATGCAAACTACTATCTTCTATATATGAATTTAAAATTTCATCGTCGATATTTTTTCCCTGTAACATCAATCAATATATATCTGGAATCAAATATTCATCTTTGCACTACAGGCCAAAGATATTCATCAGTTGGTCATGTTCATATAAACACCTGTTCATCTTTGAACTACGGGCCAAAGATATTAATCAGTCGGTCATGTTCATCTCAACACCTGTTCATCTTTGCACTACGAGCCAAAGATATTCATCAAGAAATCATTCATCTTTGCACTACAGGCCAACGATATTCAGTAATATCATTATTTAGGACTAAAGATGATGAAAAATATTTTTAAAAAAATGAATCGAGTGAAGCAAAAGAACAAATATTAAGGATTCATACTTTAAATAATTCCCATTCAAAAATACTTCATAAATAACCAGAGTGGGGTAAAATTCAAGAATGATCAAAATATGGATACAATCAAAGCTAGTATCCAGAATATATATTTTGGACGAAAAGAAGAAATTTCATTTTTCGGTGAATAGTGTCGTATTCATGAATAGTGTTGTATACGTGAATAGTAACTCTGACACCAAAAGATAGAAATTTCACAAAAAAACATCATCATGCTTCGTGAATAGTACTCGTGAATAGTAACTCGTGAATAGTAACTCATGAATAGTAACTCATGAATAGTAACCCCGACATGAAAAAGTTCCAAATTTGATAAAAATTTTCAACAAATATTTTGGCATAATGATATTGAAGAAATAATATCATTTTCAAATAAAATAACATCCCTTACCTTAGAAAGAATAGTACTTCTGACTGGAATACTGGATATAGTGCTGAAAGAACTTGCACCGTATAGCAATACTCAAAGTACTAAAATACTCACAAATACGCTCGATATTATAGAGAGAGAAAGAGAGATAAATCTGTAGTTTCTGGTGTGATTTTTAATTCTAACCTAAGCACCCTATTTATAGGAAAATGCTTAGAACACCAAAGTAGAAAATTTAATAAAATATTAATAAATTTATATAAATCATACGCAAACTTGGAAATTCTGATTTCAACATATTTTGCAACACATGTGCCCACCAACCAACCACAAAAACATTTTTCTTTTAAAACAAATTTAAAACTTTAAAAAATAATTATTTCGGAACTTCAGAACTTCAATAATTCATAATAAATAGCCCTTTTATCAGAAAATTCAAATCTCGCGAGTTTTTATAGGAAATTCAATTCTTTACAACTTTGTAGAAGAAAGTTTTCCCAAATTCCAAACAAAAATTGACCGAAATCGACAAACGGGCTGATTTTACAGGCTATAATCAAATTTCAGTCAAGAAATGGGGTCCACCGACACACAAAATATGTGTTAAACAACTTTTGCAACAAAAATACTCTTCCTCCTCATATACTCATATATCCCACATTCATTGTAAAAATATCCCCATTATTATATTATAATAATATAATAAAATATTATTTTATCAGAAAAGATAAAATATCAATTTTTAACAATTGTCACTTTAAAAATTTTCTCCATCTATATCCACATAAAATCAATATTTTCCTTATCATATAAATCAATAATTAATTATTCACAAATAATATTATAGAATCACAGTACTGGCAACCAGGCCGTTCCCAGGAAAGAGGGGGCTTTCCAATAAAGATTTCTCCTTACTGGTGCGCAATTAGGTGACCAAACCTCTCCTTAGACAGAACTTTCTAGACATTGCCAATAATGTTTTCTAATAATATTATTCAGATAATATGAATTATTGCTCCGATAATGAAAAATACTGTGTAGTGACAATTATTGAAACAACAGTAATATAAAATATCAACGCAACAATTATTGAATCAATAAAATAAAATATTGAACAATAACTTCTGTAACAATTATCGAGTAATGCCTTCTTACGTAAGAATCAATAATTGGTTCAATATCGTGTGCTACTGTGCAACAACGCGTATTACTGTGTTTTAACCACCGGGTATTCCAACAGTGTTAATGGTAACAACTACGCCGTTATTTATAAACAACTTATACTTGTCGTTTTCTTCATCCAATCGCTTTTCGTTATGGGGCCCACAAAAGACTGCGCCGTCGTACGAATATTCCCAGACAGCAAGAATATTCCACGTCCAAATGAATATTCCCCGACAACAATGAATCTTTTATAACCACCTGCTTATTTAAAATATTTGCGCATTTTACCCATAACTAACCACATTAATCAAATCAACCCTTACTATTTCAAAATGATAAATAGAGGAAATTAAATTTCATTTATTAATAATTTGGGGTCTTACATTTTGGTACTTGATGCTTCGCCTTAACTCGTTGACACGTTAGACACCTTGAGATAAACAGCACTATCTCTCTATTAATATTGCCCCACCAAAATGTATGTTGGAGATCATGATACATTTTGGTACTCCCAGGATGGATTGCAAACGGTGTGTTGTGTGCCTCCATCATGATTTTATACTTTAAATCAGGGTCGTTAGGAACACAAAGTCTGGAGTTGACTCGAAGTATTTCTTCTTCATCGATTCTTACTTTCGGCATCGCACCTTCTTGCACTTTCTTCCTCATACGCATCAGCTCCGGATCTGTAACTTGAGTAGCTTTAATTTTATCAATTAAAGTCGGTTCTACTCGTATATTTGCCATCATCACGTGGGTCCCTGGAGTCTTTATCTCTATCTCCATCCTTTGCAAGTCATACAAAATGGGCCTTTGCATTGACAATATTGCACTCGTACCCGTATATGATCTTCTACTCAATGCTGTCAGCTACCACGTTCGCTTTTCCAAGATGGTATGATCATAATCTTTCAACATTTCAAGCCAATGTCATTGTCCCATGTTAAGTTCCTTTTTAATGAAGAAATATTTGAGGCTTTTATGATCCGTAAAGATCTCCACTTTCTCCCCATACAAGTAATGCCTCCAAATTTTAAGTGCGAAGACAACAACTGCTAACTCTAGGTCATGAGTAGGATAATTCCTCTCATATTATTTGAGTTGTCATGAGGCATAGGCTATGACTTTCCCATGTTGCATGAGAACACATCCTAACCCTTTGTCCGAAGCATCACTGTAGATGACAAATCCCTCCGAACCAGATGATATTATAAGAACAAGTGCTGAAATGAGTCTCCTCTTGAGTTCTTGAAAACTCTTCTCACATTCCTCGATCCAACTGAACTTTGTATCTTTTCGAGTCAACTGAGTTAGTGGAGTAACGATTCGAGAAAACCCTTCTACGAATCTCCGATAATAACCAGCTAAGCCGAGAAAGCTACGTACTTCGATCACTGATTTAGGTTGCTCCCAGCTTTGAATAGCTTCAATCTTTGTTGGGTCAATAGATATTTCATGACTTGATACCACGTGCCCAAGGAATGATACTTCCTCAAGCCAGAACTCGTATTTCGTCAACTTGGCATAAAGCTTGTATTCACGAAGCTTTTAGAGTATCAGCCTCAAGTGTTCCTCATGATCTTCACGACTTTTAGAATATATGAGGATGTCATCAATAAAGATGACCATAAAGTGATCCAAATATTCCTTGAATACTCGATTCATCATATCCATGAAGGCAGCAGGAGCATTAGTCAATCCAAAGGACATGACTAGGAATTCATAATGCCCGTACCGAGTTCTGAAAGCCGTCTTTGGAATGTCATCGGTTCTAATCTTCAATTGGTGATATCCGGAACAAAGATCAATCTTTGAAAAGAATTTGGCTCCTTGCAACTGGTCAAACAGGTCATCAATACGTTGCAATGGGTACCTATTTTTTGTGGTAACATAATTCAACTCCCGATAATCAATACAAAGTCGCATACTCCTATCTTTCTTCTTCATAAATAGAACAGGAGCACCCCAAGGAGAAGTACTAGGACGAATAAAGCCAATGTCTAACAATTCCTGCAGTTGAGTCTTTAACTCCTGAAGTTCAATAGGAGCCATTCAATATGGGGCTTTGGAAATGGGTTTTGTACCGGGTTTAAGGTAGATACAAAATATAATTTCACGCTCTGGGGGTAGGCCAGGAAGTTCTTCAGGGAATACGTCAGGAAATTTATTAACAATAGAAATATTATTCAAAACTGACGTATTTTTGTTTAGATCCGTGACGTGGGCTAAGAAAGCTTGACATCCATTTTTCAATAAATGAATAGCTTTATGGCTTGAGATGAAAGTGATTGATTTTAATGGTTTGGTTGCTTGAATTCGCATAATAGGTCGATTAGAAATATAAAAGCTAACAACTTTACGAAAACAATCAATTTTTGCATGATGAGTAGTTAACCAATCAATCCTTAGAATTACATCAAATGCAAGTATTTTTAATGCAATAAGATCGACAGGTAATGTGTGGGTACCAACTTGAACCAAACAAGACTTATAAACCGTGGATGTAATGAAGGTTTCTCCCAACGGAGCTTCCACAGATAAGTCAAAGTATAATTTCTCCGGAGTCAAATTTAATCGTTGAGCGCAAGTAGGAGAAATAAAAGAATGGGTAGAACCGGTATCAAATAAAGTATAGACTTCGCTAGAGTTTATGATAAGCTTACCCGTGATGACCTCATTCGGGTTCCTTGCTTTCTGGGAGGTCACAACAAACGCTCTCCCTTGCACTACCGGCTTTGACTTTTCTGGGACAAGCCTTTGGTGCCTCCATCTTAGCTGAATTTGTATCTGATGAATGACAAAATCGAGCTAAGTGACCTTCTCTTCCACAATTATAACATGTTTTGGACAGCATCGCGCAATTTAGACTGATGTGTCCCTCCCCTCCGCATTTGAAGCATATGATAGGTGGTCTTTTTCCTTCCTTAACAACGGGTGTTGGTGCTGACGTCTTTCCATCATTGTTGAATCTCCTCTTCTTGAAATGTCCATTCTTATTATTTTGGCCCTGATTACCACCGAAGTGGTTACCATTTCTGGCCTGTTGATTCCCTCCACGCTTGTTGTCACCGCTTCGATGACTACTCTCACTGGTATTATCATTTTGTCGGCTGCTCTCTTTTGGTTGCGTTGACTCGTTATCGCGCTCCACCAACTGAGCCCTATTTACAACATCTGAATTCAAACACAGTTTATGAGAAATAAGATGTTGACGTATCTCCGGCTTCAAACCTCTTAAAAACATTCGCGCTATTCTCTCTTCATTATCCACCAAGTGGGACGCAAATCGGGATAACTCCGTAAAATTTGCCTCGTATTGCGACACGGTCATATTGTTTTGCTCCAATTTGATAAACTCTACCTCCTTCATGTGACGAATACTTTCGGGAAAGTATTTGTCGTTGAACAGCGCTTGGAACTTCTCCCAAGACATCTTTAGTATGGCAGGTTGAGTACGTTTTACCGATTCTCACCAGTAATCTGCCTCTGGAAAAGGTAACCTTTTACTCCTCGAAGCATCCCAAGACATCAAATATCTTGGTGATCTGCTTTATCCATGCTTCCGCCATAAGTGGTTTTGGCTCTCCCTTAAACTCCGGTGGTCCCAGCTCCTTGAACTGTTTAGCGGTGACCGCCCGAGAGTTTTCAGTGTGCCAACCTACATTTTGGACAGGAGCCGCTCTCGCCTGCTGTTGCATGAATTGAATAAAGCCTCTGAACAATCCATCATTCATCATTTAGTCAGTTTTGTTGTTTGCATGAGGATTGTCGCCTTTCTGATGCACATTCTCCTGATTATTGATATATGGAGACTCAACGGTCTTTTGTGCTCCATTGCTATTCTCAACATTTTCGGATGTCATTTTCAGATACTGCCACAAAACAAAGGTTAATTAACATGTAACATAATATCTCTAAACTCTGACCAACCAATTTAAATACAAAATAAATTTAAGTAGGTCATACTAGCAAAAGAATTCCCCGTCTCTCCCATCCTAGTTCTAGTCTCACATCTTAGCTAGGGATCATATCCCTAAGTTTTGATACCAACTATGACGCCCCCAAAATTAGGTATACATCACCCATCTTGGGTCGCCTAATACATGGTACAGAATTCAAATATAATTTACTAATACAACTGTCGTGTACAATACGACAAAACATAAACTGTGAGTTTGAATACAAATATTATCTACTAGAGATTATATAAACTCAAAAGGAGTCCTCATTAAAATTATTATCACACTATTTCACAGAATAGTGAGGACTACTAATGCTATCCTCTGGACCGTCACTCTGTTCCCCGACTCATCCCAGCTATATTCTCATTTTCTGAAGAGAACAGTGAAAGAAAGGGTGAGCTCAACTAGCCCAGTAAGAAATATTATGACTAAGATAATGCAAAATAAATTATCATTAGTCTACAACAATGTTAAATTGATAAAATATAATAGACAACAAGTTTAACTGCAGCGGAACAAACAATCCATTAAAAGAGTCAAGTAGAAAATAAAATCTACTATCTTTTATGAATAAAAAGGTTTTTCATCACTTTTATCGCTGAGACTCAGCTTAATAAATAATCCACATCATCGAATCACCCCTGCACTAAGGCCAAGGATATTCTTTAGTATCACGACCATAATTATCCATGCACTACGGGCCAAGAATATTTGTGTATTCATTAATGGTCATGATCATGCCAACAACTGTCCATCAATGCACTACGGGCCAATGAGGATTTTTACCACATCATTTGTAACATTACGGTCATGATTACACCGAATAATCCCTGGTCATAATCATACCAAGTCCATCTATGCACTACAGGCCATAGATGACTTTCAACATAATATAAACATGAGGATGATGACAATGATATAAGAATTCAATAAAACAAGTTCAAGAATTAATTTTTCCAAGAACTACTAATGTTCAAATTGTCAACATGATACTGCTTTGTAGAGTAAAATTCAAGAATGATCAGAAGAATATTTTCATGAAAAGATACTGGATGAAGCGCAAATATCAAAGATATTCTACTAATTTCATGGAGTATAGAAGTCAAAACTTTAACCAACTGAGTATAATAAAGAATAGAATAACAAAAGAAATAACCATGCATGCAATACTTCGCATAGACAGGTTATTCCAACAGAATACTAAATAACGGAACCAGGTCAGGCGAAATTCGTACCGACAGGATATTCCAACATAATAATAAAGATGGAACCAGGTCCGACGTAAAACGCACAGACAGGATATTCCAACAGAATAATAAAGATGGAATCAGGTCCGGCGTAAAACGCATAGACAGGATATTCCAACAGAATAGTAAAGACGGAATAATAAAAGAATGTCATCAAATATAGGGTAGACCGCGTATACAGCTTATTCCAATAGAATAATAAGCCATGGAATAACAACAGTTCTCTTCATGAATAAGAAAGAATAAAACTCCTTACCGTAAAAGAACTGAATATAAGAGTAGTTAAGTAGCAGAAATCTTTTCTATAGTTTCTCTATAATTTTTCTCTCTGGAGTTTCAGTGAATTCATAAGAAATAATGAAGGAATGAGCTTCTATTTATAGAAGAATAGATTGCATAGTAACTAATTCCTGAACGATCCAGATTGATTCACTTTTAATCGGACGGTCCATAAAACTTTTAAATATAATATATATATATATATATATATATAATAAACTTTCTTCCACCAACATCCACTATCAAATATATATATATATATAATAAAACTTTCCTCCACCCAAAATCTACTATCAAATATATATATAATAATAATAATAATAATAATAATAATAATAATAATAATAATAATAATAAAACTTTCTTCCATCAAAATTCACAATCATATATATATATATATAATAAAATTTTCCTCCACCCAAAATCCACTATCAAATATATATATATATATATATAATAATGTTTATACTCCCTCCACGTGAATATCAAATCCCCACCCAATTTTCAGATTTCATACCTCACATGTGGGCCCCATATGTGGTCCCCACCTTTATAAAAATTTTCTACCGAATATTTTGAAAAATGGGTAAATAGGAATCCATAAAATAAGCAAACTTTATAAAAATCACTTTAATAATTTTAACAACATTTATTATCTTTATTATAATTCACAATATTAATCGACCAGGTCGTTTCCAGGAAAGATTGGGCTTTCCAATAAGGATTTTTCCCTATTGGCGCGCAATTAGGTGACCAAACCTCTCCTTGACAGAACTTCTAGACATCGTTAATATTGCAAATAATAATATTAATAACTTTGTCGTCTCAATTATTGATTTTAACAATATATAAAATATCGACAATAATTGAATCAAATAATGTGAGATACTATGCAACAATTACTATATCAATAATTGAACAAGACTGAATGACTTCTCACGTAAGCATCAATAATCAATACTGTGTGCTACTATGCAACCACGCGTATTACTGTACTTTTACTACCGAGTAGTTCAACAGTATCAACGGTAAAACTTCCGCCGTTATTTTTATAAAAATACTTTTGTCGTTTTCTCAATCCGACAATAATTCTGTTGTGGGGTCCACCAATGATTGCGCTGTTGTACGAATACTTCCTGCTAAAACGAATATTCCCCGACCAATCGAATATAATATAACAACTTGCATACTTTGCAGAATTTATAAATACTACCCACAACTATAACATTATATTAAATTTATTCCATAATATTCAAAAATGATAAATATAGAAAAATTCATCTTTATTCAAAAAGTTGGGGTCTTACAATTTTAGTGTTTAATTTTATAAAAAATTTATGTAGACATAGAAATTAGATATGAATATGTGGGCAATGAAATCGTGTCTTGCTAGTTAGAGTTTCGTGTTGACTGTGGAGGAGAGAAATCTACGAATAGCACAAAATTGATTGATTGAATGAATAGGGGAGAAGAACAGGCGATCAATTACTCCAATGACGCGTGACAGAACTCTTAGAATCCGGAAACCTTGTTAGGGTAGCAGGGATTCCAAGAGCCTTCTTGAAGGTTTTGAGTTGAGGGAATGTCCAAGTCCTTAGTACTTCAAGTTGAGAAAATATTCAGTCCAAAGTCCCAAAGAGCGGTTCCCTCCTTCATAGAATAGAAGGGGTATTTATAGAGTTTTCTGACACTTAAGTAGTCACATGTCAGACACATGTCTTCAAGAAAATTTTAGAAATACTCTTTAGTCATTAGAATAATGCTCATATCATCTTGTCCTTCTAGTCACCAATCCAATCTCTGAATCAATTCCTAAAACGAGCCACCTCCACGAGTCTTCTGCCTCGGGACACATAGAGGCTTCTCTCGGGTCTAGCATATTTATTTCCGGTTTTTCTGTCTTCATTTAATTATGTTATGTGAACCCTAATTTGTACATTTAATTCAATTAGGTCATGTGAACCCTAATTTGCACTTGAACCCACAAAATATATTTAAATTTCACTTATTTTGTATTTTAATAAGTCTATGCTGACAGATTTGTTAGACATGAATATTCCACTTTACATTCCTTTATCTCTTTTTTTCACTCCATTTTTTAGTCCAATTTTATCTCTCTTTCTCACTCTATATCAATTTTCCCTCCTTTCTTTAGCTCTCTTTTTCTTACTTTATCAATACATTTTTAGAAATAAAATTGAGATAAATTTCTTTTTAACTCGTGATAATGTTCATGTCTATCAGTATACCAGATTTTATTATTGTAAACTAGATTTTATTTTATTTACTTATTTATTGTTAATCCATTAAAATTATTTTTTTACTTATTTAATATTATTTTTTTAAAAAAAGTTTAACTAATAAAATGTTAATCCATTAAATTTATAATAAATGTACTATTTATATTGTTTAAACTAAAACAATTTATTTTTAAAAATACTAAATTCTATATCTTCCGTTATTTAAGAAAGAGTAAAATACACTGACACCCCCTGTAGATAATCATAATAACACTCACCACCCTTCTAGTTTTTCAAGTAACAGTCAGTACCCCTTTAGTCTATAATATGTAACATTCACTACCCCTAGTATGGTTGACCAACTAATATTTAAAAATATTTTTAATATAATATCTAATACACCCTTCAAATTATAATGTTTAATTTCTCCACTAAATAAAAATGTGTACATCATAATTTTTACTTTACTTGATCTAATTAATTAAATTATGAAATTATGCAATAAATAACATAAAAGTCAAAAAATAATAAATATTCAATTTATCAGGAAAATAAAGTCATACAATTTTTACTAATTAAATTTCTCAAATATTAAAATTTATGTGATATATATTCAAATATATTTTTTTGTAATTAAAAAGTATAATGTTAATACTCATCAAAATTAGAAATTAACGCAATAAAGTAATAATAATATTTTTCAACTATTAAAATTTACGTAAAACAAACTTATTTTTACAATTTAAACGAATCTTATTACTCATATAAAAAAGTATTAAAAATTATATTAATTATTTTTCTCATATATTAAACTAAACATAAGTCACACTTAAACATAATTATTTACAGTAAAAATGACAAATGTTGTTACTAAAAAAAAGAAAAAATATATTAAAAGAATTTTTTTACAAGATAGAGTTAGTAATAAATATAATTAATTTTTTTTATTTAACATTGCATAAAAACAACGTCAACTGTATACTAAAAAAATGTAATCAAAATCATAAACATCCCAATTTTTTATGTATACTCAATAAAATTTAACATATAAAAATTATAATATGAAACTAAAAATTCAAATAATATTTTTTGTTGTTAAGCACCAAAAACTAAACTATCAATATACTCAATCACTCTAATTAGAATAGCTTCATTAATAATTTAATTTAAATTTTTTTAATATTTGTATCACTTATCCAAAAATGTGTGTTAATTAAAATAAATTAGTTTTTTATAAGTTACCAACAATTTAAATGAGATAGTTTAATTACAAATAAAATTATAATTAAAATGTATTGTACTAAAAAAATGATAATTAAACACACACACACGCATATATATATATATATATATATATATATATATATATTATTTAGTAATTAAAATTTGATAAAATACAAGGGTAAAAATGTAACTTTATCTATTTAGTCAACCCTAAAAACTTGCAGGGGTAATAACTGTTACTTAAAAAACTAGAGGGGAGGTGAGTGTTATTATGATTATCTAGAGGGTTGTCACTGTATTTTACTCTTTAAGAAATAGGCACTTGTTTTATTTTGAGAGAATTTCATGGGAATGGTAAATTTTTCCTACATTTATTTTTAAAAATACAAAATCTATATCCTCCATTACACATAACAATCTTTTTAAACATCTTTTTAACATTAAATAAGTAAATAAAATAAAAATATAGTTGACAGTAATAAAATTTGGTATAAATGGTAGACATGAACATTATCATAAGTTAAAAATGAATTCATCTTAATTTTACTTTTCTAAAAATGTATTGATAAAGAAAAAAATGAGGAAAAATTGATAAGGGTGTAGAATGAGAAAGAGAGATAAAATTGGAGTGAAAAATGGAGAGTGAATAAAGAGATAAATGAGTGTAAAGTGAAATATTGGACCCACCTGGTCTAATATTTCTGTCCCAAAAACGGTCCGCATATGACTCTTTGTATTTTCATATCCACCTGAAAGAGTTCTTAATTTTATACAAAGTTGGATTAATTATATGTAGTATTCCTTCAGTTTCGAATAATAAGATCAATAATGATTTTCTAAAAATCAATTTGAGATATAATATTCATATTTGTATTGGCTTAAACTAAAATGAATTCATGCTATTTTTGAGTTAAAAAATATTTGAAATTAACTTTTAAAAAATCAATAATAATCTTATAATTTGAAGATAGGGAGTATTAATTACAATACTTAATTAGTGGATCCTTAAATAATACACTAAAAGATTCTTTTCCTTTTTGAGAACTTATTTATAGAGCTTAGATTTATGTGAAGTTTCTTTTAGAATATTAAAATATTAATCATATACTCCCTTCGTCTCAGGATAAAAGTCCTAGTGGACTTTTCACGCATATTAAAAAAATAAATAAAATGACAAAATTGCCCATAATAATGTCATTAAATATGGAGAGAGAATTAGAATAAGAAAAGTATGAGATATTTAATGCTACGGGTATAATAGGAAAATATGTGTAAAAGTTTGGTTATTAAAGGAAAATGGACATTTAACATGGGACTACTCAAAATAGTAATAAAGACTTTTATCATGGGACAGAGGGAGTATTAATTACAATTATTAGATAATGGGTCCCAAAATAAATACATACAAAATTCTTTTTCTTTTTGAAAACTTTTTTATTAGAGCTTAAATTTCTGTAATTTCCTTTTCAAGTTTGGATTTAATTATATATTAATTTCAATCCTTAAAAATGGACCCATAATAATGCATTGTAAGATATGTTTCCCTTCTCCCAAAATATCCTTTATTGTTGTGATCAAGTTAACAGATGGCTCTCGATTTTATACGGAATAAATAAGGGGCACTAGATGAATATTGTAGAAAGTGGCATATATGTAACCTTTTGTTATAAAATTTGTATATAAAGAAATCATTCTTCTGTTCTAATTAAATTAAGATATATTAGTTTGTTCCAAAATTAGATATATATTTCTATTTTAAGACTCTAAAGTGACATAATATTCCTAATTTATCATTATTATTTTTTTTATTTTCATATCAAACAAACACAGCTAGATTCCTATGTAAATATTTGACTATGTTTGACAATATAAATTTATCTCAAATTTTAAAACGGATAGAGTACATGTGAGGGTCAACAGGGGCGAATCCAACCTCTTGGTTCAGTGGGTTCAAATTTAAAGATAAATTCTTAATAAAAAATAAAAATATAATATAATAAATCACAAAATTAAATAATGCTCATATATTGTTTATAATAATAATTTTTCGACTCCATAATTTGAAATTATTGCATGATGACCTCATTTTCAATAGTTACACAAAAATATCATGTTCAATAATGTAAATTACTAAATAATTATTCATACATTCATCTTTAAATTTTTATGTTGCAAAATATCATGATAGCCTTATTTTAAACAATTGCAAAAATTTACAAACAATTACTAAATTTGTGAAATTATAAAAAAGAAAAATTACAATATATTTTAAAGAATTTTTCTTTAATGTGTTAACGTTGTGGTTAGATGATTGAAAAAGTTAAGAAATAATTTTTTTTATTCAAAAATAAAAAAACCAAACTGCGTTATTGTGACGGAGAAGAAGAGAGCGTTGTTTGGTTTTTTTTTTTTTTAATAAAAATAATTATTTTTTTATTAAAAAATAAATAAAACGCAGTTTTTTTAATAAAAATAAAAAAATGCAATTTTTTTAATAAATTTTTTTATTATAAAAAAAATTAAAAAAAGAATTTTTTTTTTTAATAAAAATAATTTTTTTAATAAAAAAATAGTTTTTTTTAATAAAAATAAAAAGTACAAATTTTTTTAATAAAAATAAAAAACCGTAGTTTTTTAAAATAAAAATAATTGTTTTTTTTATTAAAAAAAATTAAATATATTTTTAATTTTTTCTTGTTTTTTTGGCTAATTTTTTTAATTTATATTATACTTTAAAATATTTTTTTCTATTTTTTCATAAAAAATTTCCTCCAAATCCACATCATCACTGCCACGTCGTCTACTAACTGCCACATAGGCTTTTTTTGGACAACTCAGCTACTTAGATGTACTGTTCTGTTAAGTCAACCTGACTTAACAGTTTTTTTAACTTGTTGTTAGTAAAATCGAGTACAGTGAGTTGACTGTAAGAAAAAAAAAGTTCAGTTATCCATCTGTAAGTTGACATATAGTACGATGACTGAAAAAGCATTTAACCCGGTTTACTAAACATTCTCTAAATAAAAATACTAAAATGTTTTGAATAATAATTGGGGTGAATTAAAATTTGTTTATAGGCTTCTAAAGCCCTATGGTCATATGCTAAATTGGCTATCACAGTACCGTAGCATATTAGGAGTTGGACAGGTTGAGAAAAAACTCAGTTTTGGGTTGAAAAGGGAGTAGTACGGCCGCGCCACTCCGATGCTGTCAAAGCATTCAAGATGTTTTAGAATTAATCTGAATTTAGGGGAATGAAATTATGAGCTAGTCTTCTAAGATATAATACATGAGACACAAGGTGTCTAGTCTGTTCAAACATGGAATGGCTATATCAAGTGAGGGTTGGATAAAAATTTCTAAATGAAACTAAATGGCAAAGTAAAAGTTAATAAAGCTGTTGTGTTAAGTTATTATAAATTAAGTTCGCAATGAATGAGTTGACTGATGTATATGTGTGATTACTAGATACAAATCCGCGCTTTGCGGCGGAATTATTCATTTTGTTAATAATAAATTTATACATGCAATTAATAAATTAAAATATAATAAGAAGATGGTAGATTGTTGTGCGATTATCAAATTTTAATAGCATATGTTATATAGTGTTGCATAAAAATTTTATGTGCAAATACATATCCAAATATATAATTAATCTGATCACTAAACCCCAGAACATTACATAACAGTTTCATGTGTGTGTGTGTGTGTGTGTGTATATATATATATATATATATATAGCAAGGATCAAGTGCATACCCCTTATCTTACTCACCCGTGCTCACCCCCCTTTAGACGACGGTTTCGGTCATACAACCGTCGCCTATACTTTTAGCGACGGACAACATATAGCGTCGTTAAAAGTATAGACGACGATTGTATGACCGAAACCGTCGCCTAAAGGGGGGTGAGCACGGGTGAGTAAGATAAGGGGTATGCACTTGATCCGGATCGTGTATATATATATATATATTAATGTTTTGATAAAAATATTTATAATGTAACCAATATGGTTAAAAATGGGTAACTCTTTCATTCTAAAGCACTAACAAATATTTAGAAAGTGTCATGTACAATGTCATCGAATTGTTATATTGATATGATTGCTAGTGGTATATTTTAAGTCTGTTACACATTACACAAACCTCACCAAGCCTCAAATATCTGACACATGTAATTGATGCATTAATTTGAAGAGTTCATGTCTCGTATACTTGCACCAGAATTCTAACATCCAAACGAAAGGGAAAACAACGAAAGAATGTCTCAGTTTCGGTCCTCGGACATGAAGGAAAAGCACATGTTACATGTGAAAACTGAAAAACACGAGAATTAATAATTATGTTGGATCTTCATGTCAAACAAACACCATGTCCAAAAACATAGCAATATAGCACCGTGTCATACACAACACAATGTTATAGTTAAAGAACGAATACATTACCTCATTAGTTTTTTTATTATCAATTTTTGACAATTGTATAGGCACTCACAGTATTACCATAATACAAAAAAATATATTAATGATGATGAAAATGATTTACCGGATGCTAGTACTTAACAAATCATGCAAAGCCACAATCCATATAACAGAATGCAATAAATGTAGAAGCCATAAATATAAACACCGTGGGATATAGTCCACAAAATGAAGCCATAGCCCCTCCCATTGAATGCACTGTCCCATAATCTGAAGATACGTATTCATATAACTCCTTTGCACTTTCAACCGTATTTAAAATTGTAGGGCGCACAATTTTGTTGTGCTAGGCATAATAAAATCCATGATGCACTTGAAATAATGCAAGAAGCATGCCAACAAAAATTTAACTCTGCCAAGAACTGCATACACCAAATTCATTGCCACATTACCATTGAACCATAGGTACCAAAATTATCACAGTTAAGCTTCTTCCAATTTAGGTCTTCAATCCAGTTATATTTATTGAATGTGCAATATATTCACACAAACAAAAATTAGCACTTAAATGATCTTTTTAATAGTCGTTGCAATATTATAAATATTTGCGACATGAATCTGGACAATTGTGAAATATAAGAATTTAGACATACTTAATAGTTGATTTCAACATTGCATAAACTATCAACCAAATAAATAATTATCTTTCCACAACTCTTTTATAGGAAATAGTATTGCCCAAGATAAAAAAAGTCTCACACTTAGCTAAAAATTCATGTGTTTGTCGAATTGAAAACTAACAGAACATAAAGAGCTCCTATATTAAATAAAAATGAAAAGAATTAGAGTAAAACACATATGAAATGGACTTGCATAAAATTTTAAATACTGTCATCCAAAAAGTAAAAGACAAACCTCGGTCGAGATAGCTTTGTAAATGCAAATAATAAATTTACCTAAAAAGATTCAAAATAGATTATAATAAAATTTCATGAGATATAATAATAAAATAATCAGGGTTTACACTAATAATGAGCAGCAAAAAGATAATAGCCAGAAACAGTCAAACCTTTATACATTAAATTGTGAAAAACTTTCTGAAAAGCTACATTCATTGTAGTATTGTATGTTTGTCCATCTTTGTCACAAATTAGTATTTTTACTCCACTCTTGTTTGTAACTCTTGATACTACTACATACAATTGATCATCGCTAAAAACTGGACGTGACAGATACAGTCCAACATGTAAGAGAGGTTTCCCCCGACTCTTATTAATTGTCATGAAAAAGAAAACAACCAAAGGAAAATGTCTTTGTTGGAATTTAAAAGTTAATCTAATGTTTGACGGTGTTAAGACCAAGCGAGGTATGAAAACTTTGTGTCCAAAATTGCTGACTGAAATTACTTTTGCTTCTATTAGATGTTTTCGCAATTGAGTTACTATTAATCTCGTGACATTGCACAAACCAAATCACTGATATATATTTCGGAGCAACATTACAAGAACCCCAATCTTTAACGTTATCTTGTGGTTTGACATTCCAGAAGATATAATGCTATTAAAAAATTATAGGGTGTAAATGCCTTCATAGTTGTTTTAGTTTTCATCAACCTTACATAGGACATCTTAGATATGGTATTTCATCACCTGACCATAAATACATCACATATTCGTTCACCTTATTTATAGCATCAAGTGTAGGAGCAACAATGGCTTGGTCTTGGAAATAAAAGCCATTATCAAAAATTTTCAATAAATTAGGATATGTGATATAAACAATTGCTGCAAGGGGATTGATCGCATATTTAATAAGAAAATTTGAATAAATAACGGAGAGTAATGATAATAGCTTCAGTAATGATAATATTATAAAGTAGAGATTTTTGGAGATAATAATTAAATTAGAAAGTATAATATCAGAACAGTTTACATTACTAAAATAGTTTAGATTTGTAGTGATTTAGAGGGTTATACATTTAATATATTAATTTGGGATTAAAAAAAGTAGTGATTTTAGTAGATAATAATTAATTTAGTAATGATAATATTAGAACAGTTAACATTATTAGAACAGTTTAGATGTATAGTGATTGAGGGGATTATAAAATCAAAATAATAATGTAGGATTAAAAAGTAAAGATTTTAGAAGATAATAATTACGTTATGATAATATAAAAATCGTTTAGATTGAAAAAGTAGTGATTTAGTGGATTATAAAATCAACATAGTAACTTATGATTTATAGTATTTGTTATTTTAATTTTTTTTAAATGTTTTAATTGTATAATATTATTTTGTAATATAATTATAAATGGTATAATATTATGTTGTAATATAATTAAATTAGTAATGATAATATCTGCACAGTTTAGTGATTTTATTATATACGTGTATTATAATATTATACCATATATGTATGATATAATGTATGGTATAATTATGAATGTTATAATATTAGAAAAATAATTATTTTAGGATACAATAATTATGTTTTAACATAATTAAATTAGTAACAGTTTAGAAAAGTAGTGGATTTTAGGGGATTATAAAATAAAAATATTAATTTGAGATTAAAAAAATAGTGATTTTAGGATATAATAATTAAATTAAAACGGATAATATCAGAACAGTTGACATTACTAAAATAATTTAAATTTGTAGTGATTTAGTGGATTATAAATTCAAAATATTAATTTGGGCTTAAAAAAGTAGCGATTTTAGGAGATAATAATTAATTTAGTTATGCTAATATTAGAACAATTAACATTATCAGAACAATTTAGATTTGTGGTGATTTAGGAGATTATAAAATCAAAATATTAATTTGGGATTAAAAAATAGTGCTTTTAGGAGATAATAATTAAATTAGAAGTGATAATATCAGAACAGTTGACATTACCGAAATAATTTTGATTTGTAGTGATTTAGTGGATTATAAATTTAAAATATTATTTTGGAATTAAAAAAGTAGTGATTTTAAAAGTTAATAATTAATTTAGTAACGATAATATTAGAATAGTTAATATTATCAGAACAGTTTAGATTTTGTAGTGATTTAGGAGATTATAAAATCAAAATAATAATAATATAAAAATTGTTTATATTGAGAAAATAGTGATTTATGAGATTATAAAATAAACATAGTAAGTTATGATTGATATTATTTTTTATTTTAATATTGTTTTAAATGTTTTAAACTGTATAATATTATGTTGTAATATAATTATAAATGGTATAATATTATGCTATAATATAATTAAATTAGTAATGATAATATCCGCACAGTTTAGATAGGTAGTTATTTTGTTATATACGTGTATTATAATATTATACCATACATGTATGATATAATATATGGTATAATTATAAATGGTATAATATTAGAAAAGTAGTAATTTTAGGATATAATTATTTTAAATGTTTTAAACAATATAATATTATGTTGTAATATAATTATAAATGGTATAATATTATATTGTAATATAATTAAATTAGTGTGGGATGCACATTAATTATATAGAACATGTGTTACAATGTGGGAAAGGCACATGTAATAGATAATAAATAATAGATAGATTCCATTCAAAATCTTACCACATCAGCACAGTCTCATATGAACTCACGTAAATTGTTCATTCCATTTTAATAAAATAATTAAACCAATTTCAAGTTTCATGACAAAAGTAATTATACTTCTAGTATCCCATAAAAAAAAACCCAGCTTAGATTCTTTTACCAATCAATTAGTGAAAATTACAATTTCAATTCATGTAAATTAATTTGATAATGTAATAGTTGATTGCTTGTATTTTAAAAAATATCAGTTACTACAAAATTATTATTTTAAAGATAAAAATAAATATTCACATTAATTTTAAATTGATTGAGTTTTCCATAAATTGGTTAAGCAAATAAATTTTCAGTATCTTTAGAATCAATTAGCGTGGTTCAAATAATTGGAAGAATTTTTGGAAGCTAATAGATTGAAGTTTTAAAATGAATATGGAAATAATTTTTAATTGCATGGAACTATGAAAACTAGGTAAAATAAATAAAAGTCTAATATTAAAGGAAATTTACTTTTCAAATAATTAAAACTAATTTTTCATAAAAAGCAAGTTGGCCCTATCGTGTTTAAAATGATCCAATCTGGTTGTTGCCTAAGAGAGTTATCTAATTAATGAATCCTAAAATAACGTAACTGTTGATAATATCCATAAAATAAGGTGATCGGTATATATATCAAAGTAATTGTCAAGGGTATTTTTGTCGAGGGCAATAAGAAGCATTAATTAAGATGGACATGTGTCAATTTTGTAGAATGATATATGTCAATTTAGTGTGTACATGTACTGTGATTTAGTATATATAATAGATATGACTTTGTAGGATTTTGTGAAGCGCAAATAGCTATTAGTTGTTAAACTAAAGTTGTAATCAACGCGACAGGCAAGTTTCTCAGTTTATTTATGTGAACTCGTAAATTGATATAAATTAGCCGTTGACATGATTTGTGTTTATAAGTATGTGGATACCCATGAACTGCATTACTTGTTTAGTGAATGGTCAAAGTCAACTTATGACTAATTTGTTTTGAGTTACGGAACTCAGTCTACTGAAGCTTGTGATATATGATCATTGATAAGTTGATGTTGTCATTACTAATATGCGAGAAGATTATTAAATATGAATTGAATATGAAATTATGTGCTACGTGATGCATGATAAGTTGTTAGACTTGCTGAGTCATCGTGCTCAATCTTGCTTAATTTACAAGTTAAAGCTATGATGTGTTATCTCATGATCAAAAGTGCATGAAAGGAAGGCTAGTTTCTTAGTTGAGTTGTATTGAATTATAATGATAGCATTATGTGTAAACAATAAATATGTTAATCTTTAAAATAGTCAATAGATGAAGATTATTTGTTCTGAAGTGGGAATGTATTATGGTGATTATTTTGTATGTAAGGATTTCATAAATGAAACATTAACATAAAAGATGTTATGTATTGGGTCTGGAAAGCTCATAATACATTTACTCTGGTTAAATAAATCATATAATAAATATGATTTCAATACAAGGATTTTATAAAGATTGAGATTCAGAAAGCAAAGGAAAGATAAAAAAGAGAAATTTTAAATTCTTCGCATTTTTTTAGCAAGCAATGGTAATAAGCTAGTACAAGATAGTATCTAACACATAAGATTGGGATTGAAGAATAGTCCTGATTTTGGGGTCGTTACAGTTGGTATTAGAGCTATGGGTTATACACCTTAGGTAAGAGTACCTTAGGCTATAAACTTAGAGAAGAAAGATGAAAATAATAATGAATGAACTCAGATAGAGTTTGAGCAATAAAAAACAATTAATAATAATATAATAAATTTAGAGGTTCATAAAGAAGAAATTAGAATATATGTGAGAAAATTCAAAGATAAATCTTGAAAAATTATAAAAAGATAAGAATCAGGAATTACCTGACTTCAATAATAATGATAAAAAGTAATGATAAATAGACGGATGTTTATAAGATGAAAATGATAAAAAAATAATAAGAATAAACTCAAACAGAGTTTAGTTGATACTAAATGAATTCAGAAATTCATGTAAAACAAGTTAAGATAATATAAACAGGTCTAAAGAAAAATCTAGGGAAGTCAAAGAATTAGGGAACACCTAAGTTGAACAATCATAAAACAATTTATGATTATAGATGAAAGAAGAAGATCGTAAAAACAAAACGATCATATAATAGGAAAGAATCATAAGGTAAGACGATTGTAGGGTAAGATCACACGTGCACTACAAGGAAAAAGTTATACGACGAAATTTTAATTTTTTGCATTTATTTTTAGTAGGAAATAATAGTAATAAGCTAGTACAAGATAGTATCTAACGCGCACAAGATCGGGATTGAAGAATAGTCCTGATTTTGGGGTCGTTATAATAGATAATTAGTTGATCATTCACCTACCTCCATGTACACTTTATTATACCCGAACATACCCTTTGTGTAAGACCCCGAATTTTACGAAATGAAAGTATTCAATTTTTATAATTATTATTCTATTTAGTAAATGATTAAATTGAGAAAGAATTAAAGTTAAGGATGATATGTGAAAATTTTGCAAAATAAATAAAATTGATATAAAATATTCATTGTGTCGGGAAATATTCGATTGGTCGGGGAATATTCATTTTAAAAGGGAATATTCGTACGACGACATAATAGTTTGTGAACCCCACAACGAAAGTTGTTGTAGTTAAAAAATGACAGAAATATATTTTTATAAAAATAACGGCGAAAGTGTTACCGTTAAAACTGTTGAACTACCCGGTAGTAAAAGTACAATAATATGCGTGGTTGCATAGTAGCACACGGTATTGATTATTGATGCTTACGAGAGAAGTCACTTAGCTATACTCAATTATTGCTACAGTAATTGCTGTATCATATCTCTCATATTATTGATTCAATTATTGTCACATTATCATCTGCATAATATTTTATATCAATAATTGAGATGACAAGTTATTCATATTATTATTTGTATTATTGATGATGTCTTGAAAGTTCTGTCGAGGAAAGGGGTTAGGTTATTTAATTGCAGCGTCAATAGGGAGAAATCCTTATTGAAAAGCCCCCTCTTTCCTGGGAACTGTAAAATCCCAAATTTTACGAATAAAGATTTAATTTTCTCGAAATATTTTTTTGAATATTATGGTGTGGATTTGAGATAGTGTTATAGTTGTGAGTAGTATTTATAAATTTTACAAAGTAAGCAAGTGGTTATATAATATTCGATTGATCGGGAATATTCGTTTTAACAGAGAATATTCGTACGACGGCACAATCATTGGTAGATCCCACAACGGAAGTAATTGTCGTAGTAAGAAAACTACAGAATTATCATTTTATAAAAATAACGGCGAAAGTGTTACCGTTAAAATTGTTGAACTACTCGGTAGTAAAAGTACATTAATACGCGTGGTTGCATAGTAGCACACGGTATTGATTATTGATGTTTACGTAAGAAGTCACTCAGTTATACTCAATTATTGCTACAGTTATACTCAATTATTGCTATAGTAATTGCTGCACCATATCTCTCATATTATTGATTCAGTTATTATCACAGTATCATCAACATAATATTAGATATATTATTAAATCAATAATTGAGACGATAAAGTTATTCATATTATTAAATTGAAATATTTACAATGTCTAGAAGTTCTGTCAATGAGAGGTTTGGTCATCTAATTGCGCGCCAATAAGGAGAAATCCTTATCAGAAAGCCCCCTCTTTCCTGGAAACGACCTGGTTGTTAAATATTGTGAATTATAACACTACAAAAAAATGGGCCTTTAGCAACGACTTTTCGGGCAACGACTTTATAAGTCGTTGCTAAAAGTATATGTTTAGCAACGAAAGTTATCCTTCGTTGCAGATTGTGTCAGGCTTTCACTTTTTGCAACGAAATTCATACGTCGTTGCAAAATTTCGTTGCTAATTCATTGGCGGGAGAAAAGATTGTTAGAAATTCGTTGCAAAATTTTTGGCCACTTGATTTCTCGTCATCGTGGGCAACGAAAGTTTTTTTTTGTTGCTAAAAATGGGGCTTTAGCAACGATTTTTCAGGCAACGACTTTATAAGTCGTTGCTAAAAGTGTATGTTTAGCAACGAAACGTGTCATTCGTTGTAGATTGTGTCAGGCTTTCACTTTTTGCAACGAAATTCATAAGTCGTTGCAAAATTTGAAACAAAATTCGTTAAAAATTAGTTGCAAAATTTCTAACCACTTGATTTCTCCTCATCGTAGGCAACGAAAGTTTTTTTGTTGCTATATTTCGTTGCCTAATATGGACCACATTCATTGGCAACAATTTTTATTTTCGTTGCATATTTTATAAACTTTTTGCAACGACTATTAAAATGTTGCCTTAAATTAAGATAATCTCAATAAGCATGTTTTTGTAAGACCATATTAGATATTCGGAGAATTGTCAAAAAATATTCGTATTTAGTATTTAAAAATTATGTCCAAATGCAGAACATATTCGAACTTGTGACCTATCATTTGGAACTTTGGTCATTTGACCGCTGAAGCAACACAAGTTATCTGTTAATATCTTGCAAGGATTAATATTTATATCAAAACATGAGATTTCCCCCATATATTCCTTTCTTCTCTTTCACTACATACCATTAATATAATCTTAGGAAGTTATATACTACAATAATAATAATAATAATAACAACAACACTATAATTTCTGCTTATATATGTCAAATACTTACAAAATTATGATATTTATTTTACCTGTTCTTTAATTTATTTATTTTGCATTGGAATATAGTATAAGTTATTCTTTTCAATTATCTTTTTCTTTTGCAGCAAATAATTAATGGGCGATCGAACACTTTTTTTGATGGAAATTGGTAATTAAATAATTAAATGACATATCGATGATCATACATGATCAATATATAGAAGATTATAATGTAAATTTATAGCCAAGTTAATTAATTAGCTTTTTAATATTGGACATTTTAAAATAAGGAATAATTATCTTTTTTTGTTTTATTAAAAAAGAATTGATATAATAATTAGCGCTTGTGGAAAAAAGAAAAAAAAGAAGTCAAATAGGTCTTTCCATACTAACGATCTTATATATCACAGAATAAAATGATAAATTAGTGTGTTAATATTTTAAGATAATATATTTGTATTTCATGAATAAATATTTATATGAGTATTTAGAGATAAATTTATATATATATATATATATATTAAAATATTCATAGTTACGTTATATAAATATTCATAGTTACTTTATATATATTTAGTTTAATGTGGAGATTTAAGATGAGTATATATATATATATATATATATATATATATATATATATATATATATATATATATATGTATGTATATATAGACAGTAATATAATTTATCTAATACATAAAAAATATAACATAAGAAACAAAAATATCACAGCTAGGTTTTGAACCTAAGACCTATGGGTTATTGGGCTATTATGCTACCATTGAGCCATTCTAATTTATTAGTTAACTAAACTAACACCATAACTTGTAGTCTCCAATATTTTTAAATTTATTCTACTAATATGTGTGTATATATATATAGGGGCAAGATCCAGTCCGGACGTCCGGATGGAGCTAAAGTCCGGATTTTTTTTGTTTTTTTCTTGTTTTTTTTAAAAAAACTAAAAAAATAAATAAATAATTATGGAATTGAAATTTTTTCATAATACAGTATTTTGGGTGTGATTTGGGTACGTATAACAAAACATGTATGTACAGTCTGTGCAGACTGTACCACCAATTTTTGGTATAGGTATTCAAAACACGCTCAAAACATTATATTATGGAAAAATTTCAGTTCCATAAAATATTAAATATTTTTTTAGTTGTTTTTTAAAAAAAGCAAAAAAAAAAGAGTCCGTTTTTGATCAGGTCCGGACTCCCGGACATGATCCATTATATATATATATATATATATAGAGAGAGAGAGAGAGAGAGAGAGAGAACATGTTTATCTATGGTTTCATCTTGTTCTTCAAAGTTTACCCTCCTCCACAGAGCTGTGAGGAGAAACTGCAGGCCCATGGTAGAAGCTCTCTTTAGTTATTACCCTGACAATGTTGTAGATAAATATGGATCTGAACAGAAGCAAACTTTTGAGGGTCATTACTTTTTCGTGACCATATATCGATTGTTTGTTCACACCATTTATTTATTTTCCCATATTTTAATCCCCCATTTCTCCCTTTAGTTAATTAATGTCTGCCACTCTATGAACTGAGTTTTCTTCTTCTACTTCTCACCACATTTGAAATGTCAAAATCCCTTCAATGGACTATTGCGGAATCCCATCAGATGCATCTATTTGTTCATATATGCATGACTGCCAACTGAGTAAATTATCTAAAATTTCAAAATTTTGAAAATCATCTAGATTTATAAACTAGAACAACTGAACAGTTATTTTGAATTAACTTGTGTTTTTCATATTGTTTTTTGCGATAATTATTTAAAATTTATTTTATATTTAATCCTTTTTGTCCATCTTGTTAAACAGATTATCTCTAGATATGAGTAGTATGAACTATAGAGAATCTGGCAAGCAGCGTTCAGCTTCTGTTTTACAAGATGAGGTATGAAAAATGTCAAGATGATGATGCATCTGCTTCTTAGATGTTATCATTATTAAGTAGTGAATCTGTCTTGCAGATCGACATGCTACAAGAAGAAAATGAAAGTTTACTTGAAAAGGTGATGTCATTAAAACTTTTACTTCTTTAATAAGCTGTAAGACCCCGAATTTTATGAAATAAAAGTATTCAATTTTTCTTATAATTACTATTCGGTAAATGGTTAAATTGATTTAAAAAAAGTTAAGGGTGATATATGAATTTTTTTCAAAAATACGCAAGTGGTTATAAAATATTCATTGTTGTCGGTGAATATTCGTTTGGTCGTGGAATATTCTTTCTGTCGGGAAATATTCGTACGACGGCGCAACCATTTGTGGGCCCCATAACAGAATTACTGTCGGATGAAGAAAACAACAAATTAAAGTTTTTATAAATAACGGCGTAGTGGTTACCGTTAACACTGTTGAAATACCCGGTGGGTAAAGTAAAGTAATACGCGTTGTTGCACAGTAACACACAATATTGCACAGTATTTTTGAATTATTGATTCTTACGTAAGAAGGCACTACTCAATAATTGTTACAGTAATTACTGTTCAATATTTAATTTTTGATTCAATAATTGTTGTGTTGATATTTTATATTATTGTTGTTTTAATAATTGTCACTGCACAGTATTTTCCATTATCAAATTAATAATTCATATTATTTGAATAATATTATTAGATAGCATTATTGGCAATGTCTAGAAAGTTCTGTCTAAGGAGATGTTTGGTCACCTAATTGCGAGCCAGTAAGGAGAAATTCTTATTAGAAAGCCCCCTCTTTCCTGGGAACGGTCTGGTTGTCATTATTGTGATTTTGTAATATTATTTATGAATAATTAATTATTAATTTATATGATGAAGAAAATATTAATTTTATGTGGATATAGATGGAGAAAATTTTTAATGTGACAATTGTTGAAAATTAATATTTTATATTTTTCTGATAAAATAATTCATTTTAATATATTATTATATTTTAATAATATAATAATGGTGATAATTTTATTATGAATGTGAGATATATGAGTATACGAGGAGGAAGAGTATTTTTGTTGCAAAAATTGTTTAAAACATGTTAAACATGTCTGTGAGCCCATTTCTTGACTGAAATTTGATTATAGCATGTAAAATTGCCCGTTTATGAATTTCGGTCAATTTCTGTTTGGAATTTAGAAAAACTTTCTTCTGCAAAGTTGTAGAGAATTGAATTTCCTATAAAAAATAGCGAGATTCGAATTTTTTGATAAAATGGCTATTTATTATGAATTATTGAAGTTTCGGATTAATTAATTATTATTATTTTGTGTCTTAAATAAATTAATAGAGAAAAACGTTTTTTTGATGGTTTTGGTTGTTGGAATGTGCTGAAATCAGTTGTCAAGAGGTTGGCGTGAAAATTTTATAATAATAATATTATTTTATTAAATTTTCTGCTTTGGTGTTCTAAGCATTTTCCTATAAATAAGGTGCTTAGGTTATAATTAAAAATCACACTAGAAACTAAAGATTTCTTTCTCTTTCTCTCACTATAATATTGAGCGTATTTTGTGAGTATTTTAGTACTTCGAGTATTGATATACGGTGCAATTTCTTTTAGCACTATATCTAGTATTCCAGTCAGAAGTACTATTCTTTCTGAGGTAAGGGATATTATTTTTTTAAAAAAATGATATTATTTCTTCAATATCATTATGTCGAAATATTGGTTGGAACTTTTTCATGTCGGGATTACTATTCATGAGTTACTATTCAGGAGTTACTATTCATGAGTTATAATTCACGAGTTACTATTCATGAGTACTATTCACGAAACGTGATGATGTTTTTTGTGAAATTTCTATCTTTTGGTGTCGGAGTTACTATTCACGTATACGGCACTATTCACTAAAAATGAAATTTCTTCTTTTTGTCCAAAATATCTATTCTGGATACTATCTTTGATTGGATCTATGTTTTGGTCTTCATTCTTAAATTTTACTACACTCTGGTTATTTATGAGGTATTTTTGAACGGGAATTGTTTAAAGTACGAATCCTTAATATTTGTTCTTTTGTTTCACTGGATTCGTTTTCTTTAAAATATTTTTCATCATCCTCAGTCCTAAATGATGATATAACTGAATATCTTTGGCCTGTAGTGCAAAGATGAAAGATTTCTGTTGAATATCTTTGGCCCGTAGTGCAAAGATGAACAGGTGTTTAGATGAACATGACCAACTGATAAATATCTTTGGCCTGCAGTGCAAAGATGACTTGTTGATGAATATCTTTGGCCGTAGTGCAAAGATGAATTTATTAGTAGGATTATGAACATAAACTGTGATTTGGTATAACCATAATCTTTGATGTTTCAGGTGATGAAAATTATCTTTGTCTTGGATGAGAAAAGGAATTTAGAACAACAATTACGATTATGAGTTATACATGTGATTGTGGACAGGAATTATTACTTGGTATTACAGGGATAAAACATTGTTAGTGGACTTTTAACATGGAAAAGATAATAGACTTTATGGTCTATTTGACTCTTCTAATGAATTGCTCGTTCCGCTGCAACTATGGTTGAAAAGTTTTATCATCTGCCATATGTTCTAAATCTCTGATTTATTACTGATGAAAACTATTGATAATTTATTTATCTTTAGTCATAATATTCTTTACTGAGCTAGTTGTGCTCACCCTTTTGCTTCACAATTCCTTTCAGGTAATAAGAGTGTAGCTGGGTCGAGCGAGGGTAACAGGGGAATAAAACGGTGGTCATCATTTAATAGTTATATTTGGTGAATCAACTAGGGTGAGGCGAACCCAACGTTGGAAGGGTGTTTTGCCACTATCATACAAGATGTCTAATGACATACAATCTCGTGTCATTATAAGACAGGGTTGTGCTCATCCACTAGCCGAGTATATTTACGAGCACTATTTATATAATCTTGGTATTTGTTTGGAGTATAATTCACGATTAGAGACAGTGGAGATAATGATATGTCAAGAAAAGACTCACCATTGGGAAAAATATGATAGTAATCTTCTCGTTTTTCTTTGGGGTCTATTGGGTCAACCAAGGATAATTCTGTGGCCATATGATATCTATCATAACCTAGACGCATGGCCTCCCATGTACGAAGGTTTCCTAGAGCACTTCCCAAAGATTCTAATTTCTAAAACAGTTTTTGACTATACCCTTACGTAAGGTGTCATTGTGAGGTGCTGTTCACAGTTGGGACATGAGTCACAGTTGGTATATATTTGTATCCAAACTCACAGCATATGTGTTGTTGTATTTTGCACGACAATTATTGTAAGAAAGTTGTAGTTGTTTTCTGTACTATGTATTTGGCGACTCAGAATGGGTTGGATGGAATTGACCTATTTTGGGGTCGTCACATAAGCCGTGGATTACATGAATTGTATTTTTGTTTGTCTGGAGAGGTCTGATTTAGAATCATGCATATTAATTTTTGAAATACGGCTCACCATTGAAATGACAAATATCCAACTGCTTTTATGGTGTGGTATCATATGTAGTATTAACACATTAATAAAGCTGTTAACTCACCATTTATCAGACTGTTACAGCACAAATTATTGTTATTTTCTTTAATCTCATCCGGTACATAGTTTTAGGGAATTATTATAATGTATTTTATGGCATCCTGTTATAATATTGTGTTTTTCAGCTTCGACTTGTAGAAGAGAGGTTTGAGGAATCAGAAGTGAGGACTAGGCAGCTTGAGAAACAGGTAACTTATTACAGTAAAGAGGTTAACAAAAGAGTAATTTGTTTAATAACCATTATTTTATAAAACTATGCATCAGTAGTAGATGTAACACTTTTGATTGTAATTTGGCAGCTATAGCTAGCAACTTGGTCACTTGTAGAGGATTTTGTATTTTATAAAATGATGAATTTATGGCTCCCTATAATTTGGGGCTAAATACATCCGTTACGGATGTAACTTTTGATTGTAATGGATGTACTGTTGTTAACAAAGAGGGGTCACTACCACAGGACTATTTTGTTGATCTACTGTTCAAATGAACTTGCTCACTTACGAGCTATTGCTTGATGACTATTTTAAACATCATGAATTTGTTATCTGTAATATATAGTATTATTTAATAATGCATATAAATATAATAATAATAAATTATGCAAATATAAATCCGAGTCCTTTGAATTCACAAAGTCTCCTTAAAGCAAATTTATTCCCCCATAGATGCTAAAGGTTAATTGAATAATTGCTTCCCAAGATAAAACGGATTTCAATTCTTAATTAGTAGCATTGCAAAATTAAGAATTCATCGAACCAAATACTATGTTATGTACTCGAACTTTTACTGGCAATAATAATGATGCATGTAATATGTAAATTACAGTAATGATGCATGAAAATGGTGCATAAATATACTTACTCAAAACAGGAAATGGAAAATTATTTGCAGAACGGGAAAACACTGCAGAACGGTGGGAAGGAACGGAATCTGCAGAAACGGGATTTTGCAGAACACAGAACGGGACTGCAGAAAACGGGAACGGGACTCTACAGAAAACGGAACGGGACTCTGCAGAAAACGGGAATGGGACTCTGCAGAAAACGGAACGGGACTCTGCAGAAAACGGGATTCTATACTGCAGAACGGGAATAAAGGAAGGAACGGGACGGGAATTTCAGAAAATTTGTTATCTCCAAATGCTTTCCCACACCATTTATTTATAGGAAAAATTTACGTGTAACCGTCGTCAAAACGACGTAGTTTCACAAACCCGCCCGTCACGACCACGACCCGACCCGAGTCCACGACCCGACTCATGTCAATTTTCTCATTCAAATCTCATTTCCAACAATCCCCCACATGAATGTAAAATTGGCTTTACAATATGCAAAATATGTTATGAATATGCAGACACTAGTTCGAGTACATAAGAAAAGATATTTCATCAGGTTAAGTAGCTTAGTGGCTTTGAACTTACCCTAGTAAAATCTATCGGATTTACTCGGCTAATCAGTAGACTTGATGTCTTTGAACTGTCAACTTTTTGTGTAAACCAAGACAATAGAATTCACAAAATATCTCTTCAGACATAGTTGGTTCTCACGTTTGTGTTCATTTTGGCCTTGAAACACCTCTTGATTCCGTGAATATATTAGAGAATTCAGCCTTCAAAATTCTCACAGAAGTGGCCCCCCTTCTTACTCACGTAGGTGACTTCTATCAAGAGTATCCTGCAATACCCCACTTGAACATATTTCAAGATATAAAAGTCATTAAAAGCGTAATTTATCCTAATTCTCGCGGCAGATGTGCACTGTCTCATTTTAGAAAAGGTTAGGAGTAAATATCTCATCAGTGCTTTACTAAGTACTACATAGTTCGGTTTGCCCATTGAACCTAGATCTTAGGATCTCCAGTCAGCTAGGTTGGGTTGCCACTATGACGACTCTTATTTAAACAGTAGGCTTTAAACCCATTCCCCTCGATGATTTTTCCACTTGCTCTCTTGTTAAACCTTTCGTAAGCGGATCCGCAATATTATCTTTTGAGTTTACATAGTCAATTGAGATAATTCCATTTGAGAGCAATTGTCTAACGGTATTATGTCTTCGTCGTATATGACGTGACTTACCGTTATATAAATGACTCTGTGCTCTTCCAATCGCAGATTGGCTATCACAGTGTATACATATAGCTGGCACAGGTCTTGACCAATTTGGAATATCCTCTAAGAAATTACGAAGCCATTCAGCTTCTTCTCCAGTTTTGTCTAACGCAATGAATTCCGATTCCATTGTTGACCTAGCAATACACGTTTGTTTTGAGGATTTCCAAGATACCGCTGCACCTCCAAGGGTAAAGACATATCCACTTGTGGATTTCGAGTCTTTATTGTCAGATATCCAATTAGCATCACTATATCCTTCCAATACTGCTGGATATCTTGTATAGTGCAGTCCATATTTTTGAGTATGTTTTAGGTATCCTAAAACTCTCAAAATTGCTTTCCAGTGATCTTTACCTGGATTACTCGTATACCTACTTAGCTTACTTACTACATAAGCTATGTCTGGTCTATTACAGTTCATGACGTACATTAAACTGCCTATTATACGAGAATATTCTAGCTGAGATATGCTATCACCTTCATTTTTAGCTAGATGAAGATTTATATCAACTGGGGTCTTATTTAGAATTATATTATACTTGTTAAAATTTTCAAGTATTTTCTCAATGTAATGAGATTGAGATAATATAATTCCATCAGAGGTTCTAGAAATCTTGATTCCTAAAATTATATCAGCAATCCCCAAGTCTTTCATGTCAAATCTATTTGACAACATTCTTTTAGTAGAGTTGATAACTTCATTGTTGCTACCCATGATTAACATATCATCCACATAAAGACAAACAATGACATATTCCTTTTGAGTTCAAGTTTGCATACTTTCCTCTCTTGTCCAGGAGCAGTGAAACCTTCAGGTTGTTCCATATATATTTCTTCATCTAATTCACCATTTAAGAATGCAGTTTTTACATCCATTTGATGTATTTCAAGTCTATTTAAGGATGCTATTGCTATTAGCATTCGAATAGATGTAATTCTTATAACAGGTGAATAAGTGTCGAAATAATCTAATCCTTCCTTTTGTCTATAGCCTTTAACAACAAGCCTTGCTTTGTATTTATCAATTGAGCCATCAGCTTTTAACTTCTTTTTGAAGATCCATTTATACCCTAAAGGTTTTGAACCAGGTGGAAGATCCACCCGTTCCCATGTATGATTTTGCATAATGGATTCAATTTCGCTATTTATTGCTTCTTTCCAATGAGAAGCATCTGGAGAGGATACTGCTTCCTTGTAGGTTCGAGGATCGTTTTCTAACAAAAATGTTAGAAAATCCGGACCAAAAGACGTTGAAGTTTTTTTTCCCTTTTGCTACGTCTAGGTTCATCCACTACAGACTCTTTGCCTATATTTTTAGGATTATCACTAGTAGCATTCAAAGGTCTTTTGTTTGAATTTGAATCATTATTTCCATTATATGGAAAAATATTCTCAAAAAATGATGCATCTCTTGATTCAATAAATGTATTAACATGAATATCGTTAATTTCAGATTTATGAACAAGAAAGCGATAAGCACTGCTGTTATTTGCATAACCAATGAAAACACAGTCAATTGTTTTTGGTCCTATCTTAACCTTTTTAGGTTTAGGAACCATTACCTTTGCTAGACACCCCCACACTCTTAAGTATTTGTAGCAAGGTCTATGACCTTTCCATAATTCATAAGGTGTTTTGTGAGTTTTCTTATGAGGCACTTTATTAAGAATATAATTGGCAGAAAGCAAAGCTTCCCCCCACAAATTCTGTGGTGCTCCAGAACTGTTCAACATAGCATTCAACATTTCTTTTAATGTTCGGTTCTTGCGTTCAACAATACCGTTAGATTGAGGTGAATAAGGAGCTGTAGTTTGGTGAATAATACCATGAGTAGAGCAAATCTCTTCAAATGGTGATTCATATTCACCACCTATATCGCTTCTTATTGCTTTAATCTTTTTACTAAATTGATTTTCAACTTCATTTTTATAAAGTTGAAACATTTCTACAGCCTCATCTTTGCTTCTTAGCAAATATACATAACAATATCTTGTGCAATCATCAATAAAGGTTATGAAATATTTTTTCCCACCTCTAGTTTGTACAAACTTTAAGTCACATATGTCAGTGTGAATTAAATCTAAAGGTTCAGTTTTCCTTTCAACAGAATGAAAGGGTAATATTGTCATTTTTGATTCCACACAAATTTCACATTTATGTTTTAGATTAATATCAAATTTAGGCAAGAATTCTAAATTAATTAATCTACGCAAAATATTATAAATAACATGACCTAATCTAGCATGTCATTTATTTGAAGATTCCAACAAGTAAGCAGAAGAATTAATTTTATTATTATCATTAGATTTTGGTACAACAGTCATAACATTCATCTTAAAGAGCCCATCATCCAAGTAGCCCTTTACAACAAACATATCATTTTTTTTAGTAAGTACATGTAGATATAATAACATAAATTAAACAAATTACCTGTGATATTGCTGCAGCAGCACCACCCATTTTTATTTATTTATTGTATTGAGTTTTGGTTAATTTCTAATCTATTTATAGATTAGGTCGTACTCCAATTATTGCAGGCATGCATCTTAATAATTGGTCGTATTCCAATTATGGGATATGCTGTATCAAAATTTTTGGAACGTATCCCAATTCCAACCGATTCTAATTTTTGAAAATTTTTGGCCCAACTCAATTTTGGCTTCAAAATTCCAACAAATTTTAATATTAGCGTATTTTTGGCCCAACTCAATTTTGGCTCCCAAATTCCAATACCCGTTAATATTATGGTTGGAAACTAGCAAATACAAAATATAGAATCATGAAAACAAAATAAAATAACAGAATATTTTGTATTAACATGCAACAAATATTCTGTTAAGATATTGAATTTTATAAAATACTATATCTACAACAATCGAACAACACAAGTCAGTTGTAGAAAACTCATGGTATATCATTATCATGAATTTAACAAAACTTAGGTTAATACATGTTACCCATGATTAATCCATGCATTATCATTATTACACTACGTAACATATGATAAACTTCAAAAAATCATATCATGCATTATTATGCATCATTTTCCGATTATTACCACTTCAAATTTTAAAATGGTTATGTAATAAACTGTTATTTTCGTAATATATAAATTAACATGCAACATTTATAAACATATAAACATGCAATTTAAATAAAATAACAAAATATTATTTAGTGACAGAAACTATCAATTCAATTCTTAAAAGAATTCAAACTTTCTAAGAATTTGAGATTCAAACTGCAAAAGAATAATTTCCTAACATGTTGTCATTTTGTATGCAATCATTACTATAAATTTACTGCATAATTAAAATATTTATTACTGCACTTCAACAGTTTCTATCATGAAGAGTCATTCTTTTTAAGATTGTTATCTGTACTCATATTATATATATATTAATTACTAACAGTACGAATTATATATATATATATATATATATATATATATATATATATATATATATATATATATATATATAATTACTGTACTCAACTTCTTTAAACAAATAATAGAATTAATATATATAATAATATATTACTACTATTACGATATTATAATATATATATATATATATATATCCCATGCATACCAAAACAGTATACTCACATGATTAAATTAATAGGGGAAAAAAATAGCATTAATGATATTGGATGCTACCAACATACTGCAGTCATTTTGCAATGCATGCACCAAAGATGCAATGAACTATTATAACATGCAAAATTAAAATTCCAATATATATAACATAAACTATAACATAAACTGTTATATATATATATATATATATATATATATATATATATATATATATATATATATATATATATATATATATAACAGAATATCTAAATATAATATATATAATAACAGAAATAAATTCCAGAATTCTGTGTATATATATACTAACAGAAGTTTAAAATATATATAAATTTATTTCCAGAAATAAATTTTTTTTTCCACAATTTTCTGTTGACATACACAATACTATAATTACAGAAAAGTTAAATTTGCTTTAAGATTGTTATCTGTAATATATAGTATTATTTAATAATGCATATAAATATAATAATAATAAATTATGCAAATATAAATCCGAGTCCTTTGAATTCACAAAGTCTCCTTAAAGCAAATTTATTCCCCCACAGATGCTAAGGGTTAATTGAATAATTGCTTCCCAAGATAAAACGGATTTCAATTCTTAATTAGTAGCATTGCAAAATTAAGAATTCATCGAACCAAATACTATGTTATGTACTCGAACTTTTACTGGCAATAATAATGATGCATGTAATATGTAAATTATAGTAATGATGCATGAAAATGGTGCATAAATATACTTACTCAAAACAGGAAATGGAAAATTATTTGCACAACGGGAAAACACTGCAGAACGGTGGGAAGGAACGGAATCTGCAGAAACGGGATTTTGCAGAACACAGAACGGGACTGCAGAAAACGGGAACGGGACTCTGCAGAAAACGGAACGGGACTCTGCAGAAAACGGGATTCTATACTGCAGAACGGGAATAAAGGAAGGAACGAGACGGGAATTTCAGAAAATTTGTTATCTCCAAATGCTTTCCCACACCATTTATTTATAGGAAAAAGTTACGTGTAACCGTCGTCAAAACGACGTAGTTTCACAAACCCGCCCGTCACGACCACGACCCGACCCATGTCAATTTTCTCATTCAAATCTCATTTCCAACAGAATTTAGTTTTCTTCTTTTTAAGTATTTACTGCTGCTTAACATGTTCATCAACATTAAAGGTGCAGTTTTTTTTGGGCTATTCTAGGACGGGAATATGCAGAGTAATAGATTCATTTCCACCCATGAATTTGACTGCAAAGTCTACGATATACAAAAGTTAATGTTGAAAAAACTACTCAGAAAATTAACATTTGAACAATGTCTTGTAATGGCCATATTACGCCCTGCATAGAGAAATTAGACAGAAGGATTATCCTCCAGTTTTACTGCAGAAAGAATTTAAGAATCTCTGTTCATTTAAAAACTACGTTGTATATAAAGTACGCATCTTAACGATTTTATTCAATCAATTTTATTTTTATTTATTATTATTTTTTAAATCTGCTTACTAGATGTCCTTGTGTGGTCCACAAGTTCCTATGCTTTTCTTTTTGTGAGAACATCTATTTTTAAAATTTTGAAAATTAGTGTTACTTTAAATTTGTAATGTTCGTTTGTTGTTAGGTTGCAAGTCTTTGAGAAGGTGTATCTATGGAAGCACGACTTTTGAGCAGGCAAGCATTAACAGTTCTGATATGTATCTATTATGGAGCTTATGGTGCCATTTTTTATAAATTACTTTCTTATGCTTATTATACTCTGCAGGAAGGAGGCAGCCCTCCAACAAAGGGAGGTCAGTACTATACACGTTCAAAAAACATTTTTCTCATTGAGCATCATATCTTCGTTCAAAAATTGATACATAAAAAAAAACATGCATGCCAGCACAAACACATTTTTGTATGCATAAGAACTCATTCTTGACAACCCGTCTTCTGTGTTTTTGTAATTTGTTCTTTGGTCCATCAAAATAAACTTCATCTTTCTAAATATAGCAACCTATTGACACTTTTGAACATCAATCTGAATCTATGAATTAACAATATATTCTAGCTAGAGCTTGACCTTTTCATTAACAAAAAAGAATTGGTTGTAAACTTCAGAGCGGTCTTGATATGTTAAGATCATAAAGTCAATTAGCCTATAGCGGTGAAGAGTACTTGCTATAGCAAATTAGTATGCTAACAAATACTCCCCTCTAAAAAAGAAGGGTAAATTTTACTTCACCACCTGAGGTTTGACCATTTTCTCACATGACCACCTATTGTTTAAATTTGAGGTGAAGTGAAAATTTGTTTTTAATGTTATCATCGTGACTTTAATGGCTAAAGACATATATTTTCCCTAAGATTAAGACATTTATGTCATTTATACATATAACTAACAGCGTAATAAAGAATTTGTTATATTGCACTAAACTGAAGCTTGTAAAATGCATGAATACCTCAAATCGTGGAGAATTTGTCAAAAATTACAATTTTAATGTAGCAAAAGTGGAGTTACCTAGGATTATTTAGTATCGATTTAACCCCTTTTTTGTTATTGTTTGAGAGCGAATCTCAGCCTATATTGCTTGGATTCTCGATCTCTAATGGATGAATAAGATGGATCCTCAGCTTGCTTTTTCTTCCTCTAGTCATTTTCCGAGAACAAAGCATGTGAATGGTGTTTTTGATGAAATTTTAGGTTGTTTAGTGTTGTTTATAGTTGATTATGCTTGAATTTTGGTTAAAGGATAATACTCATAGAATTTTATTACCTAATTGAAGAAGACAGAGGTGGAAGGAGGAGAGAGGTGGTGATGCAGTACAAATGTTCAATTGAGTATTATAAGGGTTAGGGTTTGGAAAATATAAAGTCCAAAAAGAGTATTTTGGAGATATTTTTTAGTGTTTGATAATTGTTTTGTTTATTCACACAGTTTGTAGCGAGTGGTGCACACATACTATTAAATTGTGTGATGGTATTTAAGATTGTGTGATGCTTATGGTTGTTGAATGTGACTGAATTCTAACTTGAGGTCAACATATAATAATAATCTACAAGTCTTGTAACAGAAAATATGTTTACCACTATGCTTACTGAAATTAATTCATGAAATGGCCGATTAAGATTCCAATTTTTTCTTGTAACATAGCAATCATATAGTCGCATTGAAGGTTCTTTTTTTATTTAGATTTGTAGCAAATGATATTGTAATTGTCTATTTGTCTTTTTCTGCTTATGAGCAATACGGTATACATTAGTACCATGTAGCAACTCTATTGTCTTTGTGTATTGATTTTGGCATTAAGTGTCTTTGGTGACCTATTTGCTTCATTTTTTTGACTTGCTATTATTTTTAAATGTGCAAGAAGACTGGTTCTACGACCTGCCTTACAATACTGGGTATTAAATTTTCGTGCTACGTTTACGGAAGACAAGGGATGAAATTATGAAGTGTAGTCTCTCTATATATGTAGATATATATTTTGATTGAAGAACTGTGATAGCTTTAGATGGTTAATTGTAAAAATAATGAATTATTATGTAGTGAATGATTTTATTAAGTTAATAATATTTTAGTTTTTTGTATTTTTGCCATTATTTGTTATGGGGACATTGAGCCAGTCAGGTACACAAAAAGAATGTCAAATTTTGATTTGGCAACAATATAATTCGTTACCAAAGCATTGAACAAGATTTAATATAGCAACAATTTTTTATACATTTAGCAATAAATTTACGTTGCTAATGACATTAAAAATATAATATTTGGCAACAAAAAAATAACCTAATAACAACGAAGAGAATATTGTTGTTAATACTAAAATAAAAGGCAACATTTTTTATCGTTGTAAATCGTATCAACTTTCGCTGCACATATAAAAAAACGGCAACATATAATGTCGTTGCTAATCGACGACTTTCGTTACTATTGAAAAATAACCAGCAACAAACATTTTCGTTGCTGATTCAGCATAATGTCGTTGCCAAATAATATAATCAGCAACGAAAATCGTTGCTAAAAAGTTTACATTCCGCAACGAAAACAAGTTTAGGCAACAATTTTCATAATTTACTACAACGAAAAATGTTGTTGCAAAATGGTGTCAATTGCAACGAAAATGCATGGTCGTTGCAAAAAAAAAAGAGTTCATTTCGTTGCCAATTAGCAAGCTTTTGCAACGAAATGGGGTTTTTAGCAACGAAATTTTAATTATTTTGCAACAATACATTTTGTTGCTAAAGGATTGATGTCTCCGTACGAAAGCCAAATTTCGTTGCAAAATGTATTACTTTTGGAAACGAAAAAAATACGTTCATTGCGGAACAATTAGCAACGCTCATTGTGCAACGAAAGACGCAACAACAGTAAAGTCGTTGCCAAAACCCTTTTGCAACGAAATTTGGCATCTTTAGCAATGAAAATCGGTTGTTGCTGAAGGCCCATTTTTTTGTAGTGTAATATTAATGATGAATAAGTTCATGTTGATTAAAGATGAATTTGATAGTTCCATTGTGTTGGGATTATTAGTGTTAGTGGAAATCGACATCTATTCCGAGGATAATTGATGTCTGGGGGTTATATTGATAAATCGGGTAATTTATCGGATAAATGAGCAATTAATTGCTACTAGTTCACATGCTTATATAACTATTTGTTCACATGTATGTACTATTGAATCACATTCTTATACTATTAGGGAAGTTGGTGCAAGATTGATAATACTTGCATGACTAAGTTAAAAATGGAGGTATAGATGGAGGTACTATACTGTAATTCATATTTTCACATAATTACAACTATTGGTTCACATGATTAAACTATTGATTCACATTATTTACTATTAGGGGAGGTGATGCAAGTTTGATAATACTTGCATGACTAAATTAAAAAGAAAAGTAAAGTTGAAGGTATTGTATTGTAATATTTCGAGCCCCAAAATGTGTAATTATTGAAACTTTATTTTCCTATAAATAGAAGCCCATTCTTCCTTCATTTCTCACCAATTCACTAAAGCTATAAAGCATTTATTATAGAGAGAAATTATAGAGAGAAAGAAGAAGAGAAGTCTGTTACCACACTATTCCAGTATCCAGTTTTCTTCTAAGGTAAGGGGTATTATTTTTTTTGTATTCGTGAAGAGAGCTTTTGTTATTCCATTCGTTATTATTCTGTTGGAATAACCTGTATATGCGAAGTACCGCATACATGGTAAAATTCTTCTATTATTCCATACTTTATTATTATGTTTTAATAACCTGTATATGCGAAGTACCACATACATGGTAAAATTCTTCTAATATTTCGTTATTTATTATTCTGTCGGAATATCCTGTCTGTGCGTTTACGCCGGACCTGGTTCCATTATTTATTTTTCTGTCGAAATATTCTGTCTGTGCGTTTACGCCGGACCTGGTTCCATAATTTATTATTCTATCAGAATATCCTGTCTGTGCGTTTACGTATGACCTGGTTCCATTATTTATTATTCTGTTGGAAATAACTTGTATGTGCAGTCTATCGCACGCATGGTGAATCCTTCTGTTATTCCATTCTTTATTATTCTGTTGGAATAACCTGTCTATGTAGATTACCTCATGCATGGTGAATGATCCTTTGTATTCATTCTTTATTAAATTGTGCAAATGATCTGTCTACGTGGATTATCGCATGGCGGGTGAAAATCCATTTGTAGTTTCGTATATTCTATTATACTCGTATGAGATATCATTTATTTTGTACTCGTCATGGAATATCATTTTCTTTGGTATTTTTTACAAGTTACTATTCACGAGTTACTATTCACTCTAGTATTATTCACTCGGGTATTCGGGCACTTTTCGTGTCGTAATACTATTCACGGGTTACTATTCACCCAAATTACTATTCACCTGAATATTATTCACTCGGGTATTTGGGGTACTTTTCATGTCGGGATACTATTCACGAGGTACTATTTCTGAAGTACTATTCACTCGAAAAATATATTTCTTTTTTGTCCAAATTATTTTTGGTACATGAATATTATTCTTGAATTTTACTCCACAAAGAAGTATCATGTTGACAATTTGGACATTATTGGTTCCTGGATAAATTAATTCTTGAACTTGTTTTATTGAATTCTTATGTCATTGTCATCATCCTCATGTTTATATTATGTTGAAAGTCATCTGTGGCCTGTAGTGCATAGATGGACTTGGTGTGATTATGACCAAGGATTATTCGGTATAATCATGACCGTAATATTACAAATGATGTGGAAAAAGTCCTCATTAGCCCATAGTGCATTGATGGACAGTTTTTGGTATGATTATGGCTATGGATTCTCTTCAGCCAAGGGTGCAAAGATGAATTGTTTTATGGCATGATCAGGACCGTTGATGAAAACACGATTATCTTTGGCCGTAGTGCATGGATAATTCGTGGTCGTGATACTAAAGAATATCCTTGGAATGTAGTGCAGGGATAATTTGATTTTATTAAGCTGAGTCTCAACGATAAAATTGATGATAAACTTTTTAAATCATAGAAGATAGTAGATTTAATTCTCTACTTGACTCTTTTAATGGATTGTTTGTTCCGCTGCAGTTAAACTTGATGTTTATTGTATTTTATCAGTTTAACACTATTGAAGGCTAATAATAATTTATTCTACATTATCTTAGTCGTAATATTTCTTGCTGGGCTAGTTTAGCTCACCCTTTTGCTTTTATTGTTCTCTTCAGGAAATGAGAACGTAGCAGGGACTAGTCGAGGAACGGAGTGACGGTCCAGATGATAGCATTAGTAGTCCTCACTATTCTAGGAAATAGTGTGATAATAAATGTAATGAGGACTCCATTGAGTTTGTATATTGTCTAGAAGACAATATTCTTATTGAGACTCTCATCTTATATTTTGTCGTATTTTACACGATAGTGGTATAATTAAGTTTGTATTTAATTTTTGTACCATGTATCTGGCGACCCAAGATGGGTGATGTATAATTGTTTTGGGGGCATCACAGTTGCTATCAAATCTTAGGGATATGATCCCTGGCTGAGATGTGAGACAAGAACTAGGAGGGGAGAGACGGGGAATTCCTTCGCCAGTATGACCTACCTAAGTTTATTTGGTTTTTAATTAATCGGTAAGAGTATAGGGATAATATGTGATATGTTAATTAACCCTTGTTTTGTGACAGTGTTTGGTCGATAATGAGGAGCGAATGACGCGAATGTTTCTAAGAGGTTTGAAACCCGAAATACGTCAATACCTCATTTCTCACAAATTGTGTTTGTACGTATTCAGATGTTGTGAATAGGGCTCAGTTATTAGAGCGCAATAATGAATCAGCACAACCAAAAGGTAATGACCAACAACACGATAATAATCACAATGGTGGCAACGGCCATCAGAACAATGATAACCAACGTGGGGGAAATTATCATGCCAAGAATGGTAACCACTTCGGTGGTAATCATGGCCAAGATAATAGGAGTAGAAATTTCAAGAAGAGAATGTTCAACAATGATAGAAAGACGTCAGCACCAGCACCTGTTGTTAAGGAAGGAGAACGAACGTCGGTCTTATGTTACAAATGCGGAGGGGAAGGACACATCAGTCCAAACTGTACGCACCAGTCCAAAACGTGTTTTAATTGCAGAAGAGAAGGTCATTTAGCCCGATTTTATCGTGCACCAAAGTCAAGCCCAGCTGGGATGGTGGCACCAATGGTGGATACAGACAAAACAAAGTCGGTGGTTTCAGGAGGAGCATTTTTTGTGACTTCTCAAAAAGCGAGTAACCCGAACGAAGTTAGCACGGGTTAGTTAATTATAAATTCTTGCGAAGTCTATACCTTATTAGATACCGGTTCTACCCATTCTTTTATCTCTCTTGCTTGTGCTCAATGTTTAAATATAAATCGGGAGAAATTATACTGTGACTTATCGGTTGAAACTCTATCAGAAGAAACCTTCATTACATGTTTGACGCCCCCAAAATAGGTATACATCACCCATCTTGAGTCGCCAAATACATGGTACAAAATACAAATAAAAACTTAATTATACACAGTCGTGTAAAATACGACAAAACATAATCTAAGAGTTTTAGTACAAATATTGTCATCTAGACAATATACAAACTCAATGGAGTCCTCATTACATTTATTATCACACTATTTTACATAATAGTGAGGACTACTATAACCATCTATCTGGACCATCACTCCGTTTCCCTGACTTATCCTAGCTATATTCTCATTTCCTGAAGAGGACAGTGAAAGAAAGGGTGAGCTCAGCTAGCCCAGTAAGAAATATTATGACTAAGATAATGCAGAATAAATTATCATTATTCCTTCAACAATGTTAAACTGATAAAATACAATAGACATCAAGTTTAACTGCAGCGGAACAAGCAATACATTAAAAGAGTCAAGTAGAGAATAAAATCTACTATCTTTTATGATTTAAAAGGTTTTTCATCACTTTTATCGCTGGGACTCAGCTTAATAAATAATCCACATCATCGAATCACCCCTGCACTACGGCCAAGGATATTCTTTAGTATCACGACCATAAATTATCCATGCACTACGGGCCAAGGATATTTGTGTATTCATTAATGGTCATGATCATGCCAACAACTGTCCATCAATGCACTACGGGCCAATGAGGACTTTTACCACCTCATTTATAACATTACGGTTATGATTACACCGAATAATCCCTGGTCATAATCATACCAAGTCCATATATGTACTACAGGCCACATATGACTTTCAACAAAATATAAACATGAGGACGATGACAATGATATAAGAATTCAATAAAACAAGTTCAAGAGTTATTTTATTCAGGAATCAATAATGTCCAAATTGTCAACATGACACTTCTTTGTGGAGTAAAATTCAAGAATGCTCAGAAGAATATTTACATGAAAGATACTGGATGAAGCGTAAATATCGATGATATTCCACTAATTTTATAAAGTGTAGAAGTCAAAACTTTAACCAACTTAGTATAATAACGAATGGAATAACAAAAGAAATCACCAGGCATGCGATAGACCGGACAGACAGGTTATTCTAACAGAATAATAAATAACAGAACCAGGTCATGCGTAAACGCATAGACAGGATATTCCAACAGAATAATAAATAATAGAACCAGGTCATGCGTAAAGCACAGACATGATGTTCCAACAGAATAATAAAGAACGAAATAATAACAGAAATCACCATGCATGCGGTACTTCGCATAGACAGGTTATTCCAACATAATGATAAAGAATTTAATAACAGAAGAATTTCACCAAATATAGGGTAGCCCGCATATACAGGTTATTCTAACTAGAATAATAAAGAATGGAATAACAGAATTTCTCTTCACTGAATACGAAAGAAATAATACCCCTTACTATAATAATAATATCCCTTACCTTAAAAAGAAACTGGATACTGGAGTAGTTAGGTAGCAGACTTCTCTTCTTATTTCTCTCTATAACTTCTCTCTATAATAAATGCTCTATAGCTTGAGTGAATTGGTGAAGAATAATAAGAAATAAGCTTCTATTTATAGGAAAATATAGTTTCGATAATTGCACGTTTTGGGGCTCAGAATATTACAGTATAATACCTTCCTCTTTTCCTTTATTTTTAATTTAGTCCTGCAAGTATTATCAAACTTGCACCAACTCCCCTAATAGTAAATAATGTGAATCAATAGTTCAATCATGTGAATCAATAGTATAATCATGTGAAAAATATGAATTATAGTATAGTACCTCCATCTATACCTCCATTTTTAACTTAGTCATGCAAGTATTATCAATCTTGCACCAACTCCCCTAATAGTACATGAATGTGATTCAATAGTACATACATGTGAACAAATATTTATATAAGCATGTGAACTAGTAGCAAATAATTGCTCATTTATCCGATAAATTACCCAATTTATCAATATAACCCCCAGACATCAATTATCCTCGAAATAGATGTCGATTTCCACTAACACTAATAATCCCAACACAATGGAACTATCAAATTTATCTTTAATCAACATGAACTTATTCATCATTAATATTACACTACAAAAAAATGGGCCTTCAGAAACAACCGATTTTCGTTGCTAAAGATACCAAATTTCGTTGCAAAAGGGTTTTGGCAACGACTTTACTGTTGTTGCGTCTTTCGTTGCGCAATGAGTGTTGCTAATTGTTCCGTAACGAACGTATTTTTTTCGTTGCCAAAAGTAATACATTTTGCAACGAAATTTGGCTTTCGTACAGAGACATCAATCCTTTAGCAACAAAATGTATTGTTGCAAAATAATTAAAATTTCGTTTATTTATTCGATAAATTACCCGATTTATCAATATAACCCCAAGACATCAATTATCATCAGAATAGATGTCGATTTCCACTAACACTAATAATCCCAACACAATGGAACTATCAAATTCATCTTTAATCAACACGAACTTATTCATTATTAATATTATAACTCACAATATTTAACAAGCAGGTCGTTCCCAGGAAAGAGGGGGCTTCCGATTAGGATTTCTCTTTATTGACGCGCAATTAGATGACTAAACCTCTCATTGACAAAACTTTTATACATTGTCAATATTGCAAATAATAATATGAATAACTTTGTCGTCTCAATTATTGATTTAATAATATAACATATTATACAGATGATACTGTGACAATAATTGAATCAATAATATGAGAGATATGATGCAGCAATTACTGTAGCAATAATTGAGTATAACTGAGTAACTTCTCACATAAGCATCAATAATCAATACCATGTGCTACTATGCAACCACGTGTATTACTGTACTTTTACTACCGAGTAGTTCAATAGTTTTAACAGTAACACTTCCGCCGTTATAAAAAGATAATTTTAACATTTTCTTACTACGACAATGCCTCAGTTGTGGGGTCCACCAATGATTGTGCCGTTGTACGAATATTCCCTGATAAAATGAATATTCCCCGACCAATCGAATATTATATAACAACTTGCATACTTTGCAAAATTTATAAATACTACCCACGACTATAACATTATATCAAATGCATATCATAATATTAAAAAAATATTTCGAGAAATTTAAATATTTATTCATAAAATCTGGGGTCTCACAATCTCCCCTCCTTATGAAATTTCGCCCTCAAAATTTACGTACGTACCTAGTATGCCGAAGAGATGAGGATACCTTGATTTCACTTCAGATTCTAACTCTTGAGGTATAACCTTCAAGTGTTGAATACGATTCTTCCTATCCAAGATTTTAACACGTATCTCCTCATATGTTAAATCTTCTACTATCTCATCTAGTTCTAATTTAATAACGTGGTTCGGTTCGTCCACATATTTACGTAACATCGATACGTGAAAAATAAAACGTTATGAACACGCGACATAATTGGCGGTAAAACGAGTCTATAGGCCACAATTCCTATTCAATCAAATATTTCAAATGGGCCAATTAAATCGAGGGTTGAGATTTCCTCTCTTCATCGACTCTTGCTTCAAGAATAACGCCCTCTTGAACCTTCTTCTTCACATTCATCATCTTTGAGTGTGTAGTCTGAGTGGATTTAACTTTATCAATTAAAGTCAATTCTACTCCTATATTTGTTATCTTCATGTGATTCCCTAGAGTCTTTAACTCTATCTTTATCATTTGTAAGTTATACGAAATGGGTTTTTGTGTTAATAACATCGCACTCGCAAACACATACAATCTTCTACTCAACGCGTCAGCTACTACGTTCGCTCTTCCACGATGATATTGAATGGTATGGTCGTAATCTTCAACAGCTCGAGCCAATATCTTTGGCGCATTATACGTTCATTTTAGGTAAAGAAATATTTGAGGGTTTTAGAAATGGGTTTTGTACTGGGTCAATACAAAATTCGGTTTCACGCTCTAGGGGTAGGCTAAGAAGTTCTTTAGAGAATACCTCAGGAAATTTATTAACGATAGAAATATCATTCAAAACTGTGACTCTCATCCAAGACTTCGATAGCACATGTAATGAAGGTTCCTCCTAACGGATTTTCAACCGATAAGTCAAAGTCTAATTTCTCTGGATTCAAATTTAAATGTTGAGCGCAAGCAAGAGAGATAAAAGAATAGGTAGAACCGGTATCTAACAAGGTATAAACTTCGCAAGAGTTTATGATTAACTTACCCAGTGACAACTTCGTTCAGGTTCCTCGACAAACGCTCTCACTTAAACTACCTGCTTTGACTTGTCTGAGACATCCTTTGGCATTACTATCCCAGCTGGACTTGACTTCACCATACAACAAAATCAAGCTAGCTGACCTTCTCTTCCGCAATTAAAACACGCTTTGGATTGCTGCGTGCAGTTTGGACTAATGTGTCCCTCCCCTCTTCATTTGAAGCATATTATAGGTGGTCGTTCTCCTTCCTTAGCAATGGGTGCTGCTGCTGACGTTTTTCCATCATTGTTGAATCTCCTCTTCTTGAAATGTCCACTCTTATTGTCTTGGCCATGATTACCACCGAAGTGGTTACCATTTCTGGCATGTTGATTTCCTCCACGTTTGTTGTCACCGCTTCGATGACTGCTATCACTGGTATTGTCATTTTACCAACTGTTTTCTCTTGGTTGCGTTGACTCGTTATCGCGCTCCAATAACTGAGCCCTATTTACAACATCTGAATACAAACACAGTTTATGAGAAATTAGATATTGACGTATCTCGGGTTTCAAACCTCTTAGAAACATCTGCGTCATTCTCTCCTCATTATCAACCAAGTGAGACGCAAACTGGGACAACTCGGCAAACTTAGCTTCGTACTGCGACACGGTCATATTGTTCTACTCTAACTTGATGAACTCTACCTCTTTCATGTGATGAATACTTTCGAGAAAGTACTTGTCATTGAATAGTTCTTGGAACTTCTCCCAAGACATCTTCAGTGCGGCAGATTGAGTACGCTTTATCGATTCCCACCAGTAATCTGCCTCTCCTCGCAACATAAAGGTGGCAAATGGAACCTTTTGCTCCTCGGAGCATCCCAACACATCAAATATCTTGGTGATATACTTTATCCACGCTTCCGCCTTAAGTGGTTTGGTTCTCCAATAAACTCCGGTGGTCCTAGCTCCTTGAACTGTTTAGCGGTGACCATTCGAGAGTTTCCAGCGTTTCCACCTACATTTTGGACAGGCGCCGCTCTCGCCTGATGTTGCATGAATTGCATAAACCCTCTAAACATTCCATCATTCATCATTTGGTCAGTGTTGTTGTTTGCATGAGGATTGTCGCCTTCCTGATGCACATTATCCTGATTATTGATTTGTGGAGACTCAACGGTCTCCTGTGCTCCATTGCTATTCTCAACATTGTCGGATGTCATTTTCAAATACTGCCATAAAATAAGGGTTAATTAACATGCAACATATTATCCCTATACTCTGACCGACCAATTAAATACCAAATAAACTTTGGTAGGTCATACTAGCGAAGGAATTCCCCGTCTCTCCTCTCCTAGTTCTAGTCTCACATCTTAGCCAGAGATCATATCCCTAAGCTTTGATACCAACTGTGACGCCCCCAAAATAGGTATACATCACCCATCTTGAGTCGCCAAATACATGGTACAAAATACAAATAAAAACTTAATTATACACAGTCGTGTAAAATACGACAAAACATAATCTAAGAGTTTTAGTACAAATATTGTCATCTAGACAATATACAAACTCAATAGAGTCCTTATTACATTTATTATCACACTATTTTACATAATAGTGAGGACTACTATAACCATCTCTCTAGACCATCACTCCGTTCCCCGACTTGTCCAAGCTATATTCTCATTTCCTGAAGAGGACAGTGAAAGAAAGGGTGAGCTCAACTAGCCCAGTAAGAAATATTATGACTAAGATAATGCAGAATAAATTATCATTAGCCTTCAACAATGTTAAACTGATAAAATACAATAGACATCAAGTTTAACTGCAACGGAACAAGCAATCCATTAAATGAGTCAAGTAGAGAATAAAATCTACTATCTTTTATGAATTAAAAGGTTTTTCATCACTTTTATCGCTGAGACTCAGCTTAATAAATAATCCACATCATCGAATCACCTCTGCACTACGGCCAAGGATATTCTTTAGTATCACGACCACAAATTATCCATGCACTACGGGCCAAGGATATTTGTGTATTCATTAATGGTCATGATCATGCCAACAACTGTCCATCAATGCACTACGGGCTAAGGAGGACTTTTACCACATCATTTGTAACATTACGGTTATGATTACACCGAATAATCCCTGGTCATAATCATACCAAGTCCATCTATGCACTACAGGCCACAGATGACTTTTAACAAAATATAATCATGAGGACAATGACAATGATATAAGAATTCAATAAAAACAAGTTCAAGAATTATTTTATCCAGGAATCAATAACGTCCAAATTGTCAACATGATACTTCTTTGTGGAATAAAATTAAAGAATGCTCAGAAGAATATTTCTATGAAAGATACTGGATGAAGTGCAAATATCAAGGATATTCCACTAATTTCATAGAATATAGAAGTCAAAACTTTAACCAACTAAGTATAATAACAAATGGAATAACCAAAGAAATCCCCAAGCATGCGATAGACCGCACAAACAGGTTATTCCAACAGAATAATAAATAACGGAACCAGGTCATGCGTAAACGCACAGACAGGATATTCCAACAGAATAATAAATAATGGAACCAGGTCATGCGTAAAGCACAGACAGGATGTTCCAACAGAATAATAAAGAATGGTATCAGGTCATGCGTAAAGCACAGATATGATGTTCCAACAGAATGATAAAGAACAGAATAATAACAGAAATCACTATGCATGCGGTACTTCACATAGACATGTAATTCTAACATAATGATAAAGAATTGAATAACAGAAGAATTTCATCAAGTATAGGGTAGCCCGCATATACAGGTTATTCCAACAGAATAATAAAGAATGAAATAACAGAATTTCTCTTCATGAATACGAAAGAAATAATACCCTTACTATAATAATAATAATAATATCCCTTACCTTAAAAAGAAACTGGATATTGGAGTAGTGAGGTAGTAGACTTCTCTTCTTCTTTCTCTCTATAACTTCTCTCTATAATAAATGCTCTATAGCTTGAGTGAATTAGAGAAGAATAATGAAGAAATGAGTTTCTATTTATATGAAAATATATTTTCGATAATTGCACATTTTGGGGCTCAGAATATTACAGTATAATACCTTCCTCTTTTACTTTATTTTTAATTTAGTCCTGCAAGTATTATCAAACTTGCACCAACTCCCCTAATAGTAAATAATGTGAATCAAAAATTCAATCATGTGAATCAATAGTATAATTATGTGAAAATACGAATTACAATATAGTACCTTCATCTATACCTCCATTTTTAACTTAGTCATGCAAGTATTATCAATCTTGCACCAACTCCCCTAATAGTACATGAATGTGATTTAATAGTACACATATGTGAACAAATAGTTATATAAACATGTGAATTAGTAGTAATTAATTGCTCATTTATCTGATAAATTATCCAATTTATCAATATAACCCCCAGATATCAATTATCATCGGAATAGATGTCGATTTCCACTAACATTAATAATCCAAACACAATGGAACTATCAAATTCATCTTTAATCAACACGAACTTATTCATCATTAATATTATAACTCACAATATTTAACAATCAGGTCGTTCCCAAGAAAGAAGGGGCTTTCTGATAAGGATTTCTCCTTATTGGCGCTCAATTAGGTGGCCAAACCTCTCATTGACAGAACTTCTAGACATTGTCAATATTGCAAATAATAATATGAATAACTTAATTTGTCGTCTCAATTATTAATTTAATAATACAACATATTATACAGATGATACTGTGACAATAATTGAATCATTAATATGAGATATATGATGCAGCAATTACTGTAGCAATAATTGAGTATAACTGAGTGACTTATCACATAAGCATCAATAATCAATACCATGTGCTACTATGCAACCACGCGTATTACTGTACTTTTACTACCGAGTAGTTCAACAGTTTTAACGGTAACACTTTCGCCGTTATAAAAAGATAATTATGTCATTTTCTTACTACGAAAATGCCTCCGTTGTGGGGTCCACCAATGATTGTGCCGTTGTACGAATATTCCCTGATAAAACGAATATTCCCCGACCAATCGAATATTATATAACAACTTGCATACTTTGAAAAAATTATAAATACTACCAACAACTATAACATTATATCAAATACACACCATAATATTAAAAAAATATTTCGAGAAATTTAAATCTTTATTCATAAAATCTGGGGTCTCAGAACATGTGCTATCCAAGTCTTGGATGAGAGTCACAGTTTTGAATGATATTTCTATTGTTAATAAATTTCCTGACATATTCTTGAAGACTTCCTAGCCTACCCCTAGAGCCGTGAAATCAAATTTTGTATTGACCCCAGGTACAGAACCCATTTCTAAAACCCTTAAATATTTCTTCAACCAAAACGAATGTATCATGTGCCAAAGACATTGGCTCGAGCTGTTGAAGATTACGATTGTACTAATGGAAGAGCGAACGTGGTAGCTGACGCATTGAATAGAAGATCGTATGCGTTTACGAGTGCGATGTTATTAACACAAAAATTCATTTTGTATAACTTACAAATGATGAAGATAGAGTTAAAGACTCTAGGGACCCATGTGAAGATAACGAATATACGAGTAGAATCGACTTTAATCGATAAAGTTAAAGTCGCTTAAGCTACACACCTAAATCTAATGAATGTGAAGAAAAAGATTCAAGAGAGAGTTATTCTAGAAGCAAGAATCGACTAAGAGAGAAAATATCAACCCTCGATTTAATTGGCCCATTTGAAATACTTGATCGAGTAGAAACTATGGTCTATAGACTCGTTTTACCGCCAAGTATATCGCATGTTTATAACGATTTTTTTTCATGTATCAATGTTATGTAAATATGTGGACGACCCGAACCACATCATTAAATTAGAACTAGACGAGATAGCAGAAGATTTAACGTATGAGGAGATACGTGTTAAAATCTTGGATAAGAAGAATCTTATTCGACACTCAAAAGTTATACCTCAAGAGTTAGAATCTGATGAAGTGTCCTCACTTGTTCGGCATACCAGGTACGTACGTAAATTTCGAGGGAAAAATTTCATAAGGAGGGGGAGATTGTAAAATCCCAAATTTTACGAATAAAGATTTAATTTTCTCGAAATATTTTTTTGAATATTATGGTGTGGATTTGAGATAGTGTTATAGTTGTGGGTAGTATTTATAAATTTTACAAAGTAAGCAAGTGGTTATATAATATTCGATTGGTCAAGGAATATTCATTTTTACAAGGAATATTCGTACGACGGCACAATCATTGGTAGACCCCACAACGGAAGTATTATCGTAGTAAGAAAAAGACAGAATTATCATTTTATAAAAATAACGACGAAAGTGTTACCGTTAAAACTGTTGAACTACTCAGTAGTAAAAGTACAGTAATATGTGTGATTGCATAGTAGCACACGGTATTGATTATTGATGCTTACGTAAGAAGTCACTCAGTTATACTCAATTATTGCTACAGTAATTGTTGCACCATATCTCTCATATTATTGATTCAGTTATTATCACAGTATCATCTGCATAATATTTGATATATTATTAAATCAATAATTGAGATGACAAAGATTATTCATATTATTAAATGGTAATATTTACAATGTCTAGAAGTTCTGTCAATGAGAGGTTTGGTCATCTAATTACGCGTCAATAAGGAGAAATCCTTATCGGAAAGCCCCATCTTTCCTGGGAATGACCTGGTTCTTAAATATTATGAATTATAATATTAATGATGAATAAGTTCATGTTGATTAAAGATGAATTTGATAGTTCCATTGTGTTGGGATTATTAGTGTAGTGGAAATCGACATCTATTCCAAAGATAATTGATGTCAGGGGGTTAAATTGATAAATTTGGTAATTTATCGGATAAATGAGCAATTAATTGCTACTAGTTCACATGCTTATATAACTATTTGTTCACATGTATGTACTATTGAATCACATTCTTGTACTATTAGGGGAGTTGGTGAAAGATTGATAATACTTGCATGACTAAGTTAAAAATAGAGGTATAGATGGAGGTACTATACTGTAATTCGTATTTTCACATGAATATAAATATTGGTTCACATGATTGAACTATTGATTCACATTATTTACTATTAGGGGAGGTGGTGCAAGTTTGATAATACTTGCAGGACTAAATTAAAAAGGAAAGAAAAGTTGAAGGTATTGTATTGTAATATTTCGAGCCCCAAAACGTTCAATTATCGAAACTATATTTTCCTAAAAATAGAAGCTCATTGTTCCTTCATTTCTCACCAATTCACTAAAGCTATAGAGCATTTATTATAGAGAGAAATTATAGAGAAAAAGAAGAAGCGAAGTATGTTACCTCACTATTCCAGTATCCAGTTTTCTTCTAAGGTAAGGGGTATTATTTTTTTTGTATTCATAAAGAGAGCTTTTGTTATTCCATTCGTTATTATTTTGTTGGAATAACATGTATATGCAAAGTACCGCATACATGGTGAAATTCTTCTATTATTCCATTCTTTATTATTATATTGGAATAAATTATTTATAAGAAGTACCGCATACATGGTGAAATTCTTCTAATATTCTGTTCTTTATTATTATGTCAGAATATTCTGTCTGTGCGTTTACGCCGGACCTGGTTCCATTATTTATTATTCTGTCGGAATATCCTGTCTGTGCGTTTACGCCGGACCTGGTTCCATTATTTATTATTCTATCAGAATATTCTGTCTGTGCGTTTACGCATGACCTGGTTCCATTATTTATTATTCTGTTGGGAATAACTTGTATGTGCAGTCTATCGCACGCATGGTGAATCCTTCTGTTATTCCATTCTTTATTATTTTGTTGGAATAACTTGTCTATATGGATTACCACATGCATGATGAATGATCCTTTGTATTCATTCTTTATTAAATTGTGCAAATGATATGTCTACATGAATTATCGCATGACGGGTGAAAATCCATTTGTTGTTTCGTATATTCTATTATACTCGTATGAGATATCATTTCTTTTGTACTCGTCATGGAATATCATTTTCTTTGGTATTTTTCACGAGTTACTATTCACCCGGTTACTATTCACTCTAGTATTATTTACATCGGGTATTCAGGGCACTTTTCGTGTTGGAGTACTATTCATGAGTTACTATTCACAGGTTACTAGTCACCCAAATTACTATTCACCCGAATATTATTCACTCGGGTATTTGGGGTACTTTTCATGTCGGAATACTATTCACGAGGTACTATTCCGGAAGTACTATCCGCGGGGTACTATTCACCCAAAAAATATATTTCTTTTTTGTCCAAATTATTTTTGGTACATGAATATTATTCTTGAATTTTACTCCACAAAGAAGTATCATGTTGACAATTTGGACATTATTAGTTCCTGGATAAATTAATTCTTGAACTTGTTTTATTGAATTCTTATATCATTGTCATCATCCTCATGTTTATATTATGTTGAAAGTCATCTGTGGCCTGTAGTGCATAGATGGACTTGGTATGATTATGACCAGGGATTATTCGGTATAATCATGACCGTAATGTTACAAATGATGTGGAAAAAGTCTCCATTGGCCCGTAGTGCATTGATGGACAGTTTTTGATATGATTATGGCTATGAATTCTCTTCGGTCAAGGGTGCAAAGATGAATTGTTTTATGGAATGATCAGGACCGTTGATGAAAACACGATTATCTTTGGTCGTAGTGCATGGATAATTCATGTTCGTGATACTAAAGAATATCATTGGCCTGTAGTGCAGGGATGATTTGATGATGTGGATTATTTATTAAGCTAAGTCTCAGCGATAAAATTGATGATAAACTTTTTAAATCATAGAAGATAGTAGATTTAATTCTCTACTTGACTCTTCTAATGGATTACTTGTTCCGCTGCAGTTTAACTTGATGTCTATTGTATTTTATTAGTTTAACACTATTGTATTTTATTAGTTTAACACCGTTGAAGGCTAATGAAAATTTATTTTGCATTATCTTAGTCATAATATTTCTTACTGGGCTAGTTGAGCTCAGCCTTTTTCTTTCATTGTTCTCTTTAGGAAATGAGAACGTAGCAGGGACTAGTCGGGGAACGGAGTGACGGTCCATATGATAGCTTTAGTAGTCCTCACTATTCTAGGAAATAGTGTGATAATAAATGTAATGAGGACTCCATTGAGTTTGTATATTGTCTAGAAGACAATATTCTTATTAAAACTCCCAGCTTATATTTTGTCGTATTTTACACGCAGTGGTATAATTAAGTTTGTATTTGATTTTTGTAGCATATATCTGGCGACCCAAGATGAGTGATGTATACATATTTTGGGGCGTCACAGGAACGACCTGGTTGTTAAATATTGTGAGTTATAATATTAATGATGAATAAGTTCGTGTTGATTAAAGATAAAATTGATAGTTCTATTGTGTTGGAATTATTAGTGTTAGTGGAAATCGAACATTTATTTCGATAGTAATTGATGTCTGGAAGTTATATTGGCCAATCGGGTAATTAATCGGATAAATGAGCAATTAATTGCTATTAATTCACACACTTATAACTATATGTTCACATGTGTGTACTATTGATTCACATGATTTACTATTAGGGGAGGTGGTGCTAGTTTGATAATACTTGCATGACTAAATTAAAAATGAAAGAAAAAGAGAAATGTATTATACTGTAATATTTCGAGCCCCAAAACGTGCAATTATCGAAACTATATTTTCCTATAAATAGAAGCTCATTCTTCCTTCATTTCTCACCAATTCACTAAGTCTCACAAGAGCAATTATAAGAGAAGCTATAAAGAGAAAGAAGAAGCGAAGTCTACTACTTCACTATTCTAGTATCCAGTCTTCTTCTGAGATAAGAGGTATTATTTATTTCATATTCTGAAGAGATATTATTTTTTGTATTCATATGAATATTATTTTCGTTCAACAGTCGTAAGGTGTATTATTTATTTCATATTCAGAAGAGATATTATTTTTCGTATTCGTAAGAAATTTTATTTCATTCAATATTCATAATGAATATTTATTTTGTTCAATATTCGTAATGAATATTATTTTCGTTTAATATTCGTAATGAATATTATTTTTGTTTAATATTCGCAATGAATATTATTTTTGTTCGATATTCGTAAGGGATGTTATTTTTGTTCAATATTCATATGAAATAATATTTTCTTCCATACTCTGTAGCATGTAAGTAATATTATTTCGTTTCAAATTTTGAATTCTATACTCGTTTTGTTAAAGTTTTGGCTTCTAAACTCCGTGAAATTAGGTGAATATCCTTGATATTTGTGCTTCATCTAGCATCGTTTTACAAAGATATTTTCTGCACATTCTTGTTAAATTTTAAGCTTTTCAAGCCGGAGTACTATCCATGAGTATTATTCATTTATACGGTACTATTCACAAAAGTACTATTCATGGATATTATTCACAAAGTACTATTCATGAGGTACTATTCACGATACTATTCACAAAATACTATTCACGGGATACTATTCCCGAAGTACTATTCATGGGAACTATTCACCTGAGTACTATTCACCCATAGTACTATTCATGACAAAAATTGATTTCTTTTTGGTCCAAATCATTTTTAATACAATATTATTCATGAATTTTACTCCACAAAGCAGTATCATGTTGACAATTTGGATATTATATTGAATTGTGGATAAATTAAATTATAAATCTTTAAAAATTTATCATTTGTTTTCTTTAAATGAATTCTTATATCATTGTCATAATCCTCATGCTTATATTGTGATGAAAGTCATCTTTGACTTACGTGCGTAGATGGACTTGGTATGATTATGACCAGGGATTATTCGGTATAATCATGATCGTAATGTAAAGAATGATGTGGTAAATGTCCTCATTGGCCCATAGTGCATTGATGGATAATTGTTGGTATGATTATGACAAGGGATTATTCGGTATAATCATGACCATTGATGATTACATGAATATCCTTGGTCCGTAGTGCAGGGATGATTCGATGACGTAGTTTATTTATTAAGATGAGTCTCAGTGATAAAATTGATGATAAACTTTTTAAATCATAGAAGATAGTAGATATCATGCTCTACTTGACTCTTCTAATAGATTGCTTGTTCCGCTGCAGTTAAACTTGATGGATATTGTATTTTATCAGTTTAACACTGTTGAAGGCTAACGATAATTTATTCTGCATTATCTTAATCATAATATTTCTTACTAAGCTAGTTGAGTTCACCATTTGTTTTCATTGTTCTCTTCAGGAAATGAGAATATAGCTGGGACTAGTCGGGGAACGGAGTGATAGGACCGAGATGGTAGCTGTAGTAGTCCTCACTATTTAGTATGATAATAAATGTAGGGAGGATTGAATTTGAGTTTGGATATTGTCTATGAGGCAATATTCGTGTAAAAACTCTCAGCTCATGTTGTATAATTAAGTTTGTATTTGTATTAAGTATCACGTATTTGACGACCCAATGTGGGTGATGTATACCTATTTTGGAGGCATCACACTTTGATATACCCAAATAGTCTTAAGGAATATGACAGAGTATAATTCTAAATAGATTAGGTATTATGATGATCTCGAGTCCAATGATCACTTTTACTACTATTAGTTTAGAAACTTGTATTGATAGGCAAATAAAACTTCATTAGGTGTTTATCAAGAGAGAGTCATGTTCAGTGAACTTACTCTCCAATAAGCTGCTACATACTTGCTTTAGTGTCTCCATACAAATGATTATGAGATCAATCATCATTTTCAATAGAGTAACTCCACATTAGTGATCCAACGATTAGAAACATTTTAGTAGTTTTGATATATCTAGAATTTAAATCTCAGTGGCATTAACTCTTTATAATTTTAAAAGTATTGTTTCAAAACTACGAGTTTTTATCACATTTATTTAATTCAACTAATTAAGCATGGATAAAGAATATTTTTAATTAAATGAATTTTTTTATTAATAAATAAATAAAATTATAAAATAAATATTTATCACATCCAATATAATTAAGTTGAGGATATACTACTTTCAGGATCCGCTCATGTTTTGCATAAAAACAAACATATTTCTTAAACGTATCTTTTAAATATAATTCTAAAACGTAAACATAAAACATATATACATAATACGTAAATCCAAACTAACACTACAAGTAAATATCTCCTCTTACTATAAAACTTGAGATGTACTAAAAGTGATATACGATGTCACTCACGTAAACCATCTTTTCACACAACACACTTATGGATGACACAAACACACATTCATGTACACTTAAATATTTTAAGGCAATTTTTTAAAGTAAAATATAAATTTTAAGGAACACAATAATCATGATTTATGAAAGTCGAGGTGTTAACTATGATTGTTGATTGCATAGACCAAAATTTATAGTCACATTTAAGGGTTTTTTGAATTAAAACATGAAAGTTCGAATGACCTGGCAATTCTATAAATTTTGGCCCGTTACGTGACAAAATTGAATGTTTCCTTTAACTCCGTCCATTAAAAACCCATTTTCACAAAAGTCACTTAACGAATCACGTTCTCTAAATACTTGTCAAAAATTATGAGTAGACAATACATGTGTATTAAAGAATTTCAAGAAAAAGACCCTGACGATATATATATATATATATAAAATTGATCAGGTCCGGACTCCCGTACGGGAGAAAAATCCAGACATTTTTTTTTGCTTTTTTTTAAAACAACTAAAAAAAAGTTTAATATTTTATGAAATTGGAATTTTTTTCATAATACAGTGTTTTGGGTGTGATTTGAATACACACAACAAAATATGTATGTACAGTTTGTACAGACTGTACAGACATGTTTTGTTATATGTATCCAAATCACACACAAAACACTGTATTATGTAAAAATTCAAGTTCTATAATTTTTTATTTTTAGTTGTTTTAAAAAAAAGCAAAAAAAATCCAAATTTTGGTTCGGTCCGGAATTTCGGACCTGATCCGGCCTCATATATATATATATATATATATATGAGGAACCGGTTGTTGGGGAGCAACTTCTTTTATCCAGCCGTAACAGCTTGTACCGGCTTATAAAAAAAAATTCTAAGGCCGATACAAGCTGTTACGGCTGGATAAAAGGGGTTGCTCCCCAACAACCGATTGCTGTGGATGGAGACCCTATATATATATATATATATATATATATATATATATATATATATATATATATATATATATATATATATATATATGGGATCCCTTCCATAGCAGCCGGTTTCTACGAGAACTGTGCAACACCCCCTTTTTGGACCGTTGATCAATTTATTGGAAGGCTTAGATTGAATGTCATAATTGCCCAGCCGACACAAGCTTTACCGGCTTTTATTTTAATATATTGCATTGCATGGTCAACTGTTGTCATTTTAATATTAAAATACTCCAGCCGGCACAGCTTGTACCGGCCGAGTATAATTTTTTTTTACGCATTTCTCCATTTTATGGGATGACTCAGCACATTAAAATCACATTAAAAAAAAAAAAAATACTCCAGCCGGCACAACTTGTACCGGCCGGGTATTCTTTTTTTTTTTTTTTGCGGCTGGAGCAAGTATTCTCATTATAACACTCTTTTCTCATTATAATATTAATTAATTAATATTCATATTAATTATTATTTATAATATTGTTTGTAAAATATTATTATTATAATATTGTTTACCGCTACACTCATGAAGGCAAATGAATATTAATATTTTATAATATTAATATTAATACTAGTATTAAATATTAAATATTAATACTAATATTACTAAATATTATAATATTATTACAAAAATATTAATACTTATAATATTAAGTATTAATATTATTACAAAATATTAATAATTATAATACTTAAAATATAATATAATATTATTACAAAAAATATTAATACTTAGTAATATAAAATATTAATTACTCCAAACAATGTTATAAATTACTCCAAACAATATTATAAATTACTCCAAACAATATTATAAATATTAATATAAAATATTAATTACTCCAAACAATTTTATAAACCTGTAAAAATTAATTACTCCAAACAATAATATAAATATTAGTGAAGGCAAATATTATAAAATATTAATTACTCCAAACAATATTATAAATATTAGTAAAGGTTGATGAATATTAATTAATTAATATTATAATGAGAACAAGAGTGTTATAATGACTAACGAGAATAGTTGCTCCAGCCGCAAAAAAAAAAAAGAATACCCGGCCGGTACAAGTTGTGCCGGCTGGAGTATTTTTTTTTTTTTATAAAATATTAATTACTCCAAACAATATTATAAATATTAGTAAAGGTTGATGAATATTAATTAATTAATATTATAATGAGAAAAGAGTGTTATAATGAGAATACTTGCTCCAGCCGCAAAAAAAAAAAAAGAATACCCGACCGGTACAAGTTGTGCCGGCTGGAGTATTTTTTTTTTTTTAATGTGATTTTAATGTGCTGAGTCATCCCATAAAATGGAGAAATGCGTAAAAAAAAATTATACTCGGCCGGTACAAGCTGTGCCGGCTGGAGTATTTTAATATTAAAATGACAACAGTTGACCATGCAATGCAATATATTAAAATAAAAGCCGGTAAAGCTTGTGTCGGCTGGGCAATTATGGCATTCAATCTAAGCCTTCCAATAAGTTGATCAACGGTCCAAAAAGGGGGTGTTGCACAGTTCTCGTAGCAACCGGCTGCTATGGAAGGGATCCCTATATATATATATATATATATATATATAGGGTCTCCATCCACAGCAACCGGTTGTTGGGTTTTGTCCAGCTGGTACAAGCTGTACCGGCCTTAGAATTTTTTTTTTTTTTATAAGCCGGTACAGCTTGTAACGGCTGGACAAAAGGGGTTGCTTCCCAACAACCGGTTGCTGTGGATGGAGACCCATATATATATATATATATATATATATATATATATATCATCAACATCTGCTTGAAGTACTGGGATAAGATTTGAACTTAAAACCTTTCACAAGTCATCAGAACTTTGATAACATGTTAAATTATCAAAATTTAAAATTTTAAGTTGTTTAATGAAAACCTAACAATGTATTTAAAGCTAACAATACAATGAGTGAACTTCACACAAGATCAATAAGAGCTACCCTCTATGAAATTATTGTGCTTTCTTTTATACTTACTCCATTCCCCCCAAAAAAATCAAATCAAATCAAATCATGCATGTAAAATTTTTGCAAACATTCAAATGGTAGTTTAGCGATAGAGACGGAGTACTTACTTGACTAAAACTAGGGGTATAAGATAAATTAAATATTCCAAAATTATTCCGAATGTAACTTTTGGCTATACAGCTCCTGTAGAAATATGTTGTATTCAAGATATTATGTGTCCCCATATGCGAATTTTTTTGGATCAGAACTCAATAGAAGTTAATTATATCGAAGTATATTTAAGTGCCTCTAGTTTTATTGTTTGTTTTTTGCTAACCGTACGTAATGCTACGTTTATAGTATGTCCACTTCTTCAATTTTCTCATATAGCTTATAGCTTGATCTGCAACATTTAAGCTGTATACGGCACAAAAAAAATCATCAAGGAGTACTCTTGTAATATATTGTGGGTCCAAATGTAAAATTAGGGTTCGCATGACTTAATTGATTTAAATGCGCAATTAGGGTTCCACGGCCTTATTAAATGTACACATTAGGGTTTGCATAACCTAATGAAATAAAGACGGAGAAACCAGAAATAAATGAGCTAGACCTGGGAAAAGCCTCCACGTGTCCCGAGGCAGAAGATTCGTGGAGGCGGCTCTATTTGGGAATTGATTGAGGGATTGGATTGGTGGCTAGAAGGACAGGGCAATATATGCATTACTCTAAGGACTAAATGGTATTTCAGGAATTTCCCTGAAGGCATGTGCCTTGCACATGACTACTTTCCAAAAAACCCTATAAATACCACTTCCATTCCATTTGGAAAGGGACTTCTCTGGAGATTCAAGACTTAGACTCTCAGAAGATCAAAAGGATCCTTTTTGGTGACTTAAAGGCTCGAAGATTCCACCTAAAAGCACTAGAAAGGGGTTTGAACATTCTCTCAACTCGAAGGACTCAAGAAGGCTCTTGGAATCCCTGTTATCCTAACATGGTTCTCGGATTCTAGGGGTTCTGCCACGCGTCGTTGGAGTAATCTTCCACCTGTCGTTCTCCCCTCTTCAATCAACCAATCAATTCCGTACTCTTCGTGGATTTCTCTCCTCCTCAGCCAACACAAAACCCTAACCCTAGCAAGGCGCGATTTCCTTGCCCACATTTATTGGCGACTCTGCTGGGGAGGTGTAGAATTCGTGAAGGGTATGCCCACAACTCGAAGTGGGAGAACTACAGGAAGAGCTACTTCACCAACAAATAGCATTACCTCACCGGATCCAGTTCCAAGGCAAGTAACTCAAGCATTCCAAGGCGCAAATCTGGATTTCGACCAACCACTTATTGAAGACGCTTCGGAAGGGAGTTCAACATCACTATACATGGCCAATCAACAATAAACCAACGTAGAAAGGCAAGACGAGGATGCAAGTGAAGAGCAAACGAATGTTGTGCAACTGGAGATGCTCAAAGCATTGAAGGAAGCACGGGAAGGACAAGGTATGATGATGGCCATGATGCTGGAGATGCAAAGGAAGCAAGAAGAGATGTGGAATTTTTGCCAGCAATTGATGCAGATCCCTACCTTCAAGGCCATGTTCCCAGGCAATTCACATGGAGAACAAGTAGGAGTGGAGGACAACAACAATGGCAGCAACAACAAAGAGAACCAGATTGTACCTCCATTGACGGAAAATCAATCGGTTCAAGTAATCAACTTGGAGCTCCAAAACAGTGGTGACGGGCCACAACCTAGGTTGGAAGCAAGCCAACCTCAAACGAACATCATCCCAACTTCTCTTCAAGCATTTTCACAGGTGCAGATGTCAACTGTCCCAAGCCATGTCCAGCGAGTGAGCCAGCAAAGGCCACCAATGCCAGCTTTGCACGATGCAAGTGTACATCAACCAATCTCTTCGCCATACACACCGCCAATACAGCAGTATATTACAACACCCCAGAGAGTTCATGCCACAAGCCAGTACGTGACGAAAGATGATATGATCGATGTGATCAATCAACTTCACAGGAAGACGTCCTGACCCTCGGAGTTAGATTTTACTCCACCTTACCCTGCACACATTCGGAGGCAACCTTATCCGACGGGGTATATTGAGCCTCCCCCGCAGTTTTCAAAATACAATGGGGAGAAAGGAAATTCCAGAGAACACATTGCCATGTTCATAGAGTCGATGTCTCCATGGCTAGGATATGATGAAGTAAACAACCACAACTTGTTGATGAGGGAATTCAACAAGACTTTGACGGATAGTGCCTTCAGTTGGTATTACAATTTGGAGAAGGGATCAATCCATGATTGGGATGATCTAAAATTGCAATTTTTTAAGAAATTTTTCTATGTGCAGAAACAGATAACCATCGTAGAGCTCATACGACTCAAGCAGAAGCCAAACGAGGAGCTGTCAGATTACGTGGATAGGTTCAGGGCCCAAGCACAGAAGTGTGCAGAGCCAATTGAAGAAAAGAACTTGGTTAGTATATGCAACAATGGTGCTTTAGACGCCTTCAAGCCCCACCTCATTACCAAAGCATGTGATTCATTTGCGACCCTCTCATCTTTTTCACAAGACTTGGGAGGAATCATGACATTTCCCACCAACCATGTGATGGTTACATGGAAGGGCAAGAGGACAGCGACTGTAGCTTTGGCGGATTCTCAGTCAAAACCACAAGGGGGCAAGAGGGAAAAGAATGAGAAATTTGAGCGAAACAGAGAAAAGCATGAGGACAAGTATACCAGAATGCCAGTTCCGGAGGCTATTACATGCAACGAGAGGGCATTCAGAAGCCTGTACGAACAATGGGTTGAGCATGGAGTGGTGAAGCCTCCAAGACCCTGGTTGATTGTAACAGAAGAGATGAAAAGAAGATTGGACTTCTGTGTATACCACCAATACGCAGGACATTCCACTATGGACTGTTACAGTCTGCGGAGGATATACCATGAGAAGCTGACGGCCGGGGAGATTGAACTAGGAGAAGAAACGTGTAACACTATCATCCATGGTGCAATCCCAGAAGTCAAGAACTCAAATATTAGCTCTACCATCGAAAAAAAACTCTGAACTCCCAGAAGTCAAGAACTCAAATATTAGCTCTACCATCGAAAAAAAACTCTGAACTACAGATGAATTAAAAATCCACCCAAGATGGTGATCCACCAAAAATGGTGGTTTAAGTCCTCATGAGTATCCCTTGCCAAGTAATTGGGTGACCAAGGGAGGAGGCACAAGAATTGACGAATTAAAAAAAATCCACCCAAGATGGTGGTCCACTCTAAATGGTGGTCTAGTCCTCGTAGACTGCATTTGCCAAAAAATTGGACGACCCAAGTGACGAGGCACCCGATTTCAAGTCCTCGTAGACTGCACTTGCCAAAAAAATGGACAACCCAAGTGACGAGGCACCCGATTTCAAGTCCTCGTAGACCGCACTTGCCAAAAAAGTGGATGACCGAAGTGACGAGGCACCCGATTTCAAGTCCTCGTAGACTGCACTTGCCAATAAATTGGACGACCCAAGTGACGAGGCACCCGAGTGTTACACTTTATCATTAAAAGTGAATGAGGCACCTGACTATAAGTCATCAGACCTGAAAAATTATACTTTCAACTTTAAAAGTAATCGAGGCACCTGACTATAAGTCCTCAAACCAGACAAGTTATACTTTCTACTTCAAAAGTAATCGAGAATTTATTATTTGAAACGTTAAGCTTTTCGTTAAAAGCAATTTTATTATCAATAATAAAAAAAACATGTTTTTTCTTGAAAAGATTCATGTTTGATGTTTTATGAGGCCTATTGTTGTCTTGGAGTATTAATTCGAACAACTTAAGATCCAATGTTAAATATTGAGTTTTAAAGAATCATTCAAATTAAAGGCAATCAATAAGGATAAAGAAATTATATTTCGAAATATATGTACATGAATTTTCTGATACAGGAAATGAAAAAAACTATGAAAGCTCATGATCTAAAGGCCATGACATGTCGAACTAAAGAGAGGGGAATAGCTAAAGCCTTCAAGTCGATAATGGTGTGGTACCCTGAGCCTTCGTATTGGAAGATATCGAGCCTTCAAGGTTTTGGGTAGCTGACTCAATTTTTTCAAAAGCTTGGTTTTCAATTTATCTATGGCATCTTGAAGCTCCTAAAGTTTACATAAAGTAAGTTATTCTCAAGGAGACGTGGAGTGACTTCCGAACGAAGTGCAACAACATGGTGATTAAAAATAAAGAGATTCAACCTAGCATGGAAGGGAGACATGTCTAAGAAAAGCTAGGAGATACATAGATGCCCTTGAAGAGCTCCTCTAGGGCTTGCCCTTCTAGGGTTTGCTCCTCTAGAGGTTCCCTCTCCTAGGATTTTTATTTTTGAGGCTTGCAAAACATCAAGCCCCGCGAAGTGTTCAGACACTGGAATCAAAGACTTCAACACTTACAATATTTTGCGCGCTCATCTCACCAAAGGCGCGACTCACGCGCAGGGGGCAAATGCTTACTGGTAGATTGGTAGATGACATAGACATCCTCCAGAGTAGAGGTGCATATTCCCCCAGGCAGTGACGAATGTGCAAGTAGAGGAGCACCATCGTGAGATCAACACAGTAAGAGCGTTATGGTCATGGTGGATGCGTAGGTCTCTACACATTTGAACACAACGAAAGATGCTTGTGTTTTTTAGTGTTTCCACGTATTCAGCATTTCCAAGGATTTCGTCGGTCCAATCCTGCCATCCTTGAAGGCGACTAGATGAATCAGATAGGAAGTGAAGAGGACTGAAAGGGTATCCTTTCTTCTCTATGCATAGGCGGGGAATGCAATTAGCACGAGGGAAGTCATCCCAACCTCCAGAAGCTGGGGCATACAAAAATAGGCCTTCTTTCTCTGCTGAAGGAAAAGTTGCACGGTCATAGTCCTTAACTCTATCCCAAAAGGTGTCAGAAGGACCGAAGAAGGGAGCCCTTCCCCAATCAGTGATGAAGGGGGACTCCCGAGTGATTTTTGGTTCTGCAAAGCATTCGGGTGAAAGGGCCTACAGGCAAGGAGAGTCCATCATAAGAATTAAAAAAAATGTAATGTAAGGATGTCAAAGGGGAAAGAAGTGCTCACCATGGCAAAGAGGAAGGTCTGATATTTAACCTCAAAGATGCCTGAAAAGAAGAAAAAATAATGTCAAACGGAGTTTGGAATCATAAATATGCAAGAAAAATTTCTAACATTGTGCGAGAAAAATTTTGGACAGCCGAAACGCAACCTTCGGAGCCTTTTCTTCGGACTTATAACAGTATCTATCATGGTCGAAGGTGTTATATAAAAGGAAGACCTTATATCAGATGAGTCACTTTAAATAACTTGATTCTGGGTATAGGAGTATTGACAACCCTCTGTTTCTTGTCTTTCTACAAAGATTACTATTATAATTGACCTTTAATGGCGAAGTGAACAAGGGTTTTTTTTCATAGAAGCAAGTCACCTTCAACAATCGAAATGAATTATGAATTAGAGGACTATTACAATCAAGTTCACTCGGTCTTATTTTCAACAAAAAAAAAGTTCTGCAGCTGAGGAAATTTATATTGCCTATATAATCATGTTGCAACCAAATAAAGCAGCAGCAGTTGCAGCACCTAGCAAGCTCAACCATGGAGCGATTTGCCCCAATCATTTCTAATCTAGCGCAAAAGTTGGCAGAAATATTGGCAGAGAAAATGGGTCGCGGTTAAGCCTAATCAAGAAACTCTAATTATCAATATTGGAGACATATTTCAGGCATGGAGCAATGGTGTTTATAAGAGTGTTGAACATCGGGTTGTTACCAATAAGCTAGTAGTAGAGAGGTTTTCTACTGCTTATTTTTTCTGTCCATTTTATAAAACTCAGATACAAAGTTGCGTGGGGCCCTCTGTGTACAAAAAGTTCAGTTTTAGAGAATCCAGACAACAAGTCCAGCAAGATGTGGTCCAAAAGCTGCGCTTGGCCAATTAAGTGATCATGTGGTCAAAGTAATCATGTGGTTTATATGCATGGCGATAGAAATCTTGAACGTTCGTACGCGGCAAAGGCTATATATCTTCACTCTTATCTATCTACTGTATGAACATGTAGGTGGACACCCGTCTTCATGCATGCAATTTTCATCCCTCACTTCCCCAACTATATATACCATTTCTACTCCCCATCATTTCTGTTCATCAAAAACCCTCTTCAACAAATACAGCTCCAAGTAATGTTTACTTTACGACTTCTCCAGCAACTTATTGAATAAGATGATTTAATTTATCACATCCAATTAAGTTCTTTTGTCTTCGGTGTCGGGCGGCAGTCTTGATATTTGGCCAACCATATGAATAGTACTCCTATTCAATAAATTAAACTCCTCAATCCACCAAACAATTAATGGCGAAGATAATCAAAGTTTTGTTGGATTATAAAAAAAAAAGTTGTACCCAATTGGGTAATCCTGTTCAAAAAAAAAATCCCTACTGCAAAATATTTGGGTGCAAGATGTGGATGTAATGCGTTTTAACATCCAAAAGAAAGTGAATAAAAAAAATGTGATGAAAAAGATCAAAGGAGGTGGTGTTGTTTGAAAAGTTACTGCTACAAACTTGTATCATTTGCTTTCATTCGGATGACATGCTGCCAAAAGGTTGACTCATTTTGTATTTCATGGGCTTAGCAAAGCAGGTGAATTGGCAGCCACATAAAATCATTTGATTGGAGGAGGCATGTGATTTCTTTCTTGAAATAAATAAATTTGGGGTCCTCTCAAATTTGGTGGTTGACACTTTAATTAATGGGTACTGTGAAGAAGGAATATGGAGATTGTTATGGGATATACAATGATAATCAAAGACTTCGAGCCTGATGTAGTTTCTTACACAGCTTTGATAGACGGGTATTATGAAGCTTGCAATTCTGAAAAAAAAAATCAATTGCTTTCATTCATACCCTTGAGGTCACGTTTGCTCTACAAATCAACTGCAGACGAATGATCCTTCGCCGCGAAAAATTATAGCCTTTTCTAATGAATTCCGAGGGAAAAAACCAAGATATGATCAAGGTGATGGGGCTCGAAAAATAGAAGAAAGGCTACAATTACCTGGAAATATATATATATATATATTTGTGTGTGTGTGTGAAATAATTATGAGGAATTGGCCAATGAAGACTCCAATGAAGGCTGTGATAATATAATTCAAGCTGCTATATGCATATCTTCATGATTTCCACCTTGAGGTCGTAAGTGCAATAGAATAGCATGTATTGCTGTATAACTTCAAGAGGCCCTTTCTTACAGCAAATAAAAAGTATTGCCAAAGTGATGTGGTAACAAAGCTCTCTGCTACAATTCAGAAGCAAGACAGGCGACCATGGATTATGAATATCGATTCCTTACTTCTCAAAAAAAACAAGATAAGTAAATGTTTTATTTATTTATTTATTTTTAAAGAAAATATATATATATATATATAATAATAATAATAATAATAATAAAATAAGAATTTTATTTTTTTTCAAAAGATAATAAAATAAGATTTATTTTATTTTCAAAAAAAAGTGACAAATACATGATGGGATCTCGTTTTGCCTTAATTCATCATCTTTTCATAGAGAATGTTGTAGGCATGTGGCGATTCTCCTTCATCAGATCTGTGAGATTATATGACCCTTAAATTCATGCATTTTTATTTTATTCATGCACTTAAATCTTTTACGTGAATGATGAAAAAAAAGATTTGATTTGATTTGCCATAAAAAAAAAGAAGAAATTTTATTTTATTTCATTTTCAAAAAAAAAGGAAACAATCTCTTTTCAAATTAAGAAAGATTTGATTTGATTTTCCAAAATAAAGGAAGATTTAATTTTCAAAATCAAATCAAATCTTATAAAATTAAGATTTGATTTTATTTTGGAAATAAAAATCAAGATTTGATTTGAATTTGATTCGATTTTATTTCCAAAATAAAATCAAATCTTAATTTTTATTTCCAAAATAAATTATTATTATTAAAACAAGTATCCTATTTTTTAATAATAGGAATATTTTATTTACTTTTCAAGAAAATAAAGATTTGAAAGATTTAATTTCCGCCGAACTGTGGCATAAGCAGTAAGAGTTTGTTAATCATATGATTTTAGGTCATATGATTCTTTTTGATCTTGATTTGTTTTAAATAAATAAAAAAACTCTTTTCAAGAAAATAAAGATTTGAAAGATTTGATTTGATTTTTTCAAAATAAAGAAAGATTATATTTCCAAAATAAAATCAAATCCTAATTTTTATTTCCAAAATAAATTATTATTATTAAAACAAATACCCTATTTTTTAATAATAGGAATATTTTATTTACTTTTCAAGAAAATAAAGATTTGAAAGATATGATTTTTCAAAATAAAGAAAGATTTTATTTCTAAAATAAAATCAAATCTTAATTTTTATTTCCCAAAATAAATTATTATTATTAAAACAAATATCCTAATTTTTTATTAGGAATATTTTATTCCTGGGATTATGTTCATTTTGTTTTCATGATTTTTTTTACTTGAATTACTTGTTGTCATGTCCCTAGAAGCAAAGCACATACAGGGAATACTTAAAACTAAAAGGCAAATATGAGTCTCTACAACAATATCAAAGGCACCTTCTCAGGGAAGACCTGGGGCCGCTAAATATAAAAGACCTTGAGCATCTGGAGCTTCAACTAAACTCATACTTGAAGCATATTAGGTCTACAAAGGAAATAAATATTGGGCAAGATACAGAAAAATTTCAGAAGATTTTTCAATATGTCCAAAGAAGAGCCTTGCTAGGTCTTGCCTTCCTAGGGTTTAACTCTAAGGGTTTGGCTCCCTAGGGGTTCCCTCTTCTAGGACCATTGTCTTCAAGACCTGTAAAGTGAAGTCCCACAAAATCATTCAAAGGATTGCATTTTTCTTGCACGATCGTCTATTTGGAAATGCGACTCTCGCGCAGGGGACAAATGTGGGTCCAAATGTAAAATTAGGGTTCGCATGACCTAATTGATTTAAATGTGCAATTAAGGTTCCACGGCCTTATTAAATGTACAAATTAGGGTTTGCATAACCTAATGAAATAAAGACGGAGAAGCCAGAAATAAATGAGCTAGACCTGGGAAAAGCCTCCACGTGTCCCGAGGCAGAAGATTCGTGGAGGCGGCTCGATTTGGGAATTGATTGAGGGATTGGATTGGTGGCTAGAAGGACAGGGCAATATAGGCATTACTCTAAGGACTAAAGGGTATTTATGGAATTTCCCTGAAGGCATGTGCCTTGCACATGACTACTTTCCAGAAAACCCTATAAATACCCCTTCCATTCCATTTGGAAAGGGACTTCTCTGGAGATTCAAGACTTAGACTCTCAGAAGATCAAAAGGACCCTTTTTGGTGACTTAAAGGCTCGGAGATTCCACCTAAAAGCACTAGAAAGGGGTTTGAACATTCTCTCAACTCGAAGGACTCAAGAAGGCTCTTGGAATCCCTGTTACCCTAACACGGTTCTCGGATTCTAGGGGTTCTGCCACGCGTCATTGGATTAATCGTCCACCTGTCGTTCTCCCCTCTTCAATCAACCAATCAATTCCGTACTCTTCGTGGATTTCTCTCCTCCTCAGCCAACACAAAACCCTAACCCTAGCAAGGCGCGATTTCCTTGCCAACATATATTATGAAAGTTTTTTGCAGAATTATAATTATGATAATGAGCTTTGCTATATATTACGAAAGTTTTCTGCCGACATACAATTGCGAGATATATCAATACATGAGATCTAATAGAATTATAAGGTTGATCTATTTTTTTATTATTTATTTTGGCTCCATCATATTACATATTTGATTAAAAAATTTACTATTATTATAAAATTATATATATATATATATGGTCCAGATCTTAAGCTCACCCCTTATCCAACTCACCCGTGCTCACCTCCACTTTAGCGACGGACGCCGGTTCGGTCATACAATCGTCGTCTATACTTTTAGCGACGCTATATGTTGTTCGTCGCTAAAAGTATAGACGACGGTTGTATGATCGAACCGTCGTCGGGCCGTCGCTAAAGGGGGTGAGCTCGGGTGAGTTGGATAAGATGTAAGCTTAAGATCCGAACTATATATATATATATATATATATATATATATATATATATATATATATATATATATATATATATATATATATATATATGGATGTCTAGATTCATTCCTCTTATATTTAATTATAATGATCTTTGATATTTTGAAACTCATGACCTTTGAGTTTTGAAACCTCAAAGTATTGATGTTCATATATCTATAAATAATAGCATTGTAAAAGATAATGATATATACAAAATACAATGAGAATGCTCGATCTCTTTCCTCTAATCATCTTTATTCTTAATTTTAGTAATCTTTTATAATACATTATCAGCACAAATTGCGTTTCCCTTTCGCCTTTTATATTACGTTATATATATATATATATATATATACACACACACACACGCAACATACTGCATATATAACATACTATGTAACGCCCCCAAAATCGGGACTATTTCTCTCCCCAATCTTATGCGTTAATATTATCATGTTCTAGCTTTAAAATATTATTTAATGTTAAAATAGCTAAAAATACAGAATAAAAAAATTCATGTCATTCATCGTTCCCTGAATCGCAACCTTTACGATTCTTCTTTATACAAAAATCATATTTATTATATGATTTGTATAATCTGAGTAAGTGTATTAAAAACTTAAGTCTCAATACTTAATATTTTTTCTATCGATGATTCACTTATTTTAGAATCATATTTATTCTCATTTCAAAATAAACTTTCTTTATCCATTCAACATTTCAAACTATACATAACTGTCAATTACATTTAACAAAACTATCAATCATAGATTTATACCATTTTTAATTCAAGGAAATGTATTAATTTTGCGCGTCGTTCAATCTTCATCACCTGTATATCAAGTAATATTGCTTAACATCATTAACATGCAAAAAGTTTGTGTTTGCAAGATTGAGCTCGACAACCCAGCAAATTTAACAGTCTATCATGTTTCACATAGTACACAATTCCATATGCACTATATCTCCTTTACTATGCATATCTGCATGCAACATATATTTTTTTACTATGCATATCCTAAATGTATCAATATTTCCTAACAAAGCATACATTGCATTTTACATTTCTAATTTATCGAGTTACATCATACATAATGTGTTATCACATATAAATTGAGTTTCATAACCCAATTAACTTAGTCATATTTTGACTTTAACAAATCGCTGTCAGAGCATTTTCTTGTAGTGGTGGTAGACCAATCGATTCGAAAGATAAAAATTCTCGGAAAAGAAAAGAAGTAAATAAATAAGTTGAAATTATTGAGGAAGAAAACTATTCATGAGAATATAGACATAGCTAATCATAAAACCCCAGAAGAGGTCCAGGTGCCTAAAAACAGTAAAAATGATGAGAGCTCGATAAGTTATGTATCTACAGTTTTTCGAGAAAGTACTTGTCATTGAACAGCTCTTGGAACTTCTCCCAAGACATCTTGAGTACGTCAGGCTGGGTACGTTTTATAGATTCCCACCAGTGATCTGCCTCTTCACGCAACATAAAGGTTGCAAAGGAAATCTTTTGCTCCTCGGAGCATCCCAAAACATCAAATATCTTGGTGATCTGCTTTATCCACATCTCTGCCTTAAGTGAATCTGGCTTTCCCAAAAACTCCGGTGGTCCCAGCTCCTTGAACTGCTTAGCGGTGACCAACCGTGGGTTGCCATTGTTTCCTTCTGCATTATGAACAAGAGCCGCCTTCGCCTGATGTTGCATGAATTCTAAAAAGCTTCTAAACGTATCGTCGTTCGTCAATTGATCAGTGTTGTTGTTTACAAGAGGATTATCGTCATCCTGTTGCACATTGTCCTGATTATTGATATGTGGAGAATCAACAGTCTCCTGTGCTCCATTACTATTCTCAACATTCTCGGATGTCATTTTCAGATACTGCCACAAAACAAAGGTTAATTGACATGTAACATATTATCCCTATATTCTGACCGACCAATTAAATACCAAATAAACTTAAGTAGGTCAAACTAGCGAAGGAATTCCACGTCTCTCCCCTCTTAGTTCTATTCTCAAATCCAAGCCAGGGATCATATTCCTAAACTTTGATACCAATTGTGACGCCCCCAAAATTAGGTATACATCACCCATCTTGAGTCGCCAGATACATGGTACAGATTTCAAATACAACTTAATAGTACAAATATCGTGTACAATAGGACAAAACATAAACTGTGAGTTTGAATACAAACACTGTCTACTAGAGAGTATACAAACTCAAAAGAAGTCCTCATTACAATTATTGTCACACTATTTAACAGAATAGTGAGGACTACTAATACTATCATCTGGTCCATCACTCCGTTTCCCGACTCGTCCCAGCTATATTCTCATTTCCCGAAGAGAACAGTGAAAGAAAGGGTGAGCTCAACTAGCCCAGTAAGAAATATTATGACTAAGATAATGCAGAAAAAATTATCATTAGCCTTAAATAGTGTTAAATTGATACAATATAACAAACATCAAGTTTAACTACAGCGGAACAAGCAATCCATTAAAAAGAGTCAAGTAGAGAATAAAATCTACTATCTTTTATGATTTAAAAGGTTTTTCATCACTTTTATCGCTGAGACTCAGCTTAATAAATAATCTACATCATCCCTGCACTATGGCCAAGGATATTCATTAGTATCACAACCACAAACTATTCATGCACCACAGCCAAGGATATTCGTGTATTCATCAATAGTCATGATCATGCGAACAACTGTCCATCAATGCACTACGGGCCAATGAGGACTTTTACCACATCATTTGTAACGTTACGGTCATGATTATACCGAATAATCCCTGGTCATAATCACATCAAGTCCATCTATGCACTACAGGCCACAGATAACTTTTAACATAATATAAATATGAGGATGATGACAATGATATAAGAATTCAATAAAACAAGTTCAAGAATTAATTTATCCAGGAACTAATAATGTCCAAATTGTCAACATGATACTGCTTTGTAGAGTAAAATTCAAGAATGCTCAGAAGAATATTTCCATGAAAAGATACTGGACGAAGCGCAAATATCAAGGATATTCCACTAATTCCATGGAGTATAGAAGTCAAAACTTTAACCAACTGAGTATAATAAAGAATGGAATAACAAAAGAAATCACCATGCATGCGGTACTTCGCATAGACAGGTTATTCCAACAGAATACTAAATAAGGACGGAATCAGGTCCGGCGTAAAATGCACAGACAGAATATTCCAAAAGAATAATAATAAAGACAGAACCAGGTCCGGCGTAAAACGCACAGACAGGATATTCCAACAGAAAAATAAAGACGGAATCAGGTCCGGCGTAAAATGCACAGACACGATATTCCAACAGAATAATAAAGACGAAATAATAGAAAAATGTCACCAAGTATAGGGTATCCCGCGTATACAGGTTATTCCAACAGAATAATAAAGAATGGAATAACAGAAGTTCTCTTCATGAATAAGAAAAAAAGAATACCCCTTACGAGTATAACAAATAAAATTCCCTACCTTAAGAAGAAGAGTACTGGATATATAAGTAGTGAAGTAGCAAAATACTTTCTTCTTTCTCTCTATAGTTTATCTCTCTAGAGTTTCAGTGAATTCATAAGAAAATAATGAAGAAATGAGCTTCTATTTATAGAAAAATGGACTGCATAGTAACTAATTCATGAACGGTCCAGATTGATTTACTTTAATCTGACGGTCCATATTTAAAGCAAAATCTTTTAAATAAAATATAATATATTCTATTTATAATCTAATAAAACGAATAACTTTATAAAAGATTTTACTATGCAAATACTATGCATAATAAAATATAATATATTCTAATTATTGTCTAATAAAACAGATAACTTTATAAAAGTATTCTATTTTATATAAAAAGATTTTACTATATTTACTATGCAGAGACTATGCAATACTATGCATAATAGAATATAATATATTCTATTTATAGAATAACTTTATAAAAGTATTCTGTTTTATATAAAAAGATTTTCTGTATTATTACATTAATAATACCAACAAAATTGAGTGACTTATCACGTAAGTATCAATAATTAATACCGTGTGCTACTATGCAACCACGCGTATTACTGTACTTTTAAAACCGAGTGTTTCAACAGTTAACGGTAAAACTTCCGCCGTTATTTTCATAAAGTATTTTTGTCATTTTCTCAATCCGAAAATAATTCTGTTGTGGGGTCCACCAATGATTGTGTCGTTGTACGAATATTCCCCGATCAATCGAATATTATATAACAACTTGCGTACTTTGCAAAATTTATAAATATTACCCACAACTATAACATTATATCAATTTCAACCATAATATTCAAAAATAATATTTTGAGAAATTTAAATCTTTATTTATAAAATATGGGGTCTCACAGTTACAGCCTATTTATATGGGTCAATTGATAATGATGTTTATATGAAAATCCCTGAAGGATTTAAAATGCCTGAAGCATATAAGTTAAATCCCCGAAAAGTTTACTCAATCAAGTTGCAAAGGTCCCTATATGGGTTAAAGCAATCAGGACGCACGTGGTACAATCGTCTTAGTGAATATATATTGAAAGAAGGGTATAATAATAACACTATATGCCCATGTGTTTTTATAAAGAAGTCGGAATTCGATTTTCCTATCATTGCTAGATATGTATGTTGATGATTTAAATATTATTGGAACTCGTGGAGAGATACCAAAGACAATGAATTATTTAAAGAAAGAATTTGAGATGAAAGATTTAGGAAAAACAAAAAAAAATCTCGGCATACAGATCGAGCATTTAGCATATGGAATTCTCATTCATCAATCAAGTTACACATAGAAGGTGCATGCTTAAAAGATTTTATATGGATAAAGCTCATACATTGAGTACCCCCAATGGTTGTTAGATCACTTGATGTGAAAAAGGACCTCGTGAGGATAATGAAGAATTACTTGGTCCTGAAGTACCATACCTCAGTGCAATTGGTGCGTTAATGTATCTTGTTAATAATACACGACATGATATAGCATTCTCTGTGAATTTGTTTGCAAGATATAGCTCTTTTCCTACCCAGAAACATTGAAATGAGGTTAAACATATTTTTGGTTACCTGCGAGAAACTATGAATATGGTCTTATTTTATTCAAGTAATGATAATCATAAATTAGTTGGATATGCTGATGCAAGATATTTATCTAATCCACATAAAGGTCGATCTCAAACAGGTTATCTCTTTATGTGTGGTGATATTACTATATCATGGAGATCTACAAAGAAAACATTAGTTGCCACTTCAATATCTAATCATGCTGAAATATTTGCAATCCATGAAGCAAGTCGAGAATGTGTACATGTGGTTGAGATCAATGACTCAACATATTCGTGAAACATGCGGTTTATCCTCCAGCAAAGGAACTCCAACCATTCTGTATGAAGATAATGCTACATGTATAGCTCAATTAAAAGGAGGATACATCAAAGGAGATAGAACAAAGTACATCTCATCGAAATTCTTTTTCACACATGACCTTGAAAAGTGTGGTGACATTGATGTTCAGCAAATTCGCTCAAAAGATAATCTAGCAGATTTGTTCAAAAAAGCTAAGCATGCATTACCAACTGCAACGTTTGAAGGATTGCGTCGCAATATTAGAATGCGACAGCTGAAGGACTTAAGGATATATTCATGAGGGGGAGCTAATACGTGCTGCACTCTTTTTTTCTTAACCAAGATTTTTTCCTATTGGATTTTTCTTGGTAAGGTTTTTAATGAGACAACTTTCAATATATATGGCTATACAATAGACATCCAAGGGATAGTGTTATAAAATTATAATATATATATATACACACACACACACGTGTGGATGTCTAGAATCATTCATCTTATATTTAATTATAATAATCCTTGATATTTTGAAACTCTCATGTCCCTTAAGTTTTGAAACTCATGATCTTTGAGTTTTGAAACCTTCAAATATTGATGTTCATATATTAATAATATATACAAAATACAATGAGAATGGTCTCTTTCCTCTAATCATCTTTGTTTTTTTTAATTTTAATAATCTTTTATAATAACTATCGCGTATGACAACAAAAAAGTCGCATGTATCAATTCTTTTTCATCAATTATAAAGGATGCTGCATAAAGAGATAAACAGGCGATTTATTTTTTTCCCAACATTATTATGAAGCAATAACAAATACTAACAATTTATCTACTTGCATGTACCCTAAGCTTACTATTTCAGTTTGTTATCATTTGATAACTTAATAGCCAACTACAAAATTCGGCCCAGTTTAGCTGTCAGATTAGACTGGGCTTGATCATGGGATTAAAGTTTTCAATCTTATATAAAAAGGAAACACAAGACACATAAATAAATTAATAAATATATATATATATAATTAAAATAAAATAATGACTTGATTGAAACAAGAGAGAAATCACTTTCACGTGTGATTGATAAATAATTGGTCCTCACCCTCACTCAAATCAAAACAAACAAAGCCAAATGGTGATTCGTTTTCCTTTCTCAAATTATTCCAGTGGTGCTATTATCAGATGATGCCACGAGTTCTATATTTGTCCACTGCTTAGCGTAATAAATGGGTGCCTAATAATACTCCCTCCTTTTTAGAATTTAAGAGTTAATTTTAAAAGTATTTAAATTTTCAAAAAAAATTATTATAATTTAAAATTTAAAAATAATAGATCTTTTAATTAACAGTAATTTTTTAAAAAGTTATAATTTTTATAATTATATTGGTTAAATTAAATAAGTTCATGTAAATTTAAAAATTTTAAAGTGTCTAAATTTAACTTCAAATTAAAAGCCACAAGAAGTCTTATATTTCGGAATTGAAGAAATATTAATAAATAGTTTAATAGGGCACTGTTGATTTGATTTTTTTCATAATTAGGTTTGTTCTATCAGCTTTTGCAGCGTTTGAGTTCTAAATATTATGTTTTAACCTACTATATTCAATTAATTAATCATATTTTTAAATGTGTTTTAACTTTTAAAGGCTCCAAATATACCCAACGCTACAAACGGTACAGTTATTTGGGTTTTCCATGCATTAAAGAATATTTTGACAACCTAGTTGCTACTTATGGGTAGTGTCTCATCTGACATTGTGTTTGACAACTGAGAAGGACGCACGCAGAGGCAGAAGAATTAATTTGTGTGGTCCTTAGAACAACTAATCATTGTGAACTCATTTTGGATTTTATTGGTGTCATCTGCCGGTTACTTGTGTAGCCATTAGCAATTGTTAAAAGGAGTTGCAAAATGAAACCCATAAATTTATAATAAAAACTAATATTTTTATATGATAATTGTCGCTATAAATTTTATAGCGATGTTTTTTACCGTCACTATACATTTATAGAGATACTTTTCATGCAAAAATATTGTGAAAATATCAATTTTCTTGCAAAATATATTGTTGACAAGTGTATTTGACCAAAAAAAATCATTTGTCTAATTTGTAAATTCACAATATATGTTTGTTTATTTTTATATATAATGGATATTTAGTTTAGTATTAATGATATAATTGTGTTACGAGCAAATAAGTTGCTGTAAATGCACAAGCCCAACAATAATGTCGCCTATTATTCTTTTTTAGTTGAAGTTGAGTGTAGCTCAAGTAACATAGCTTTAACCCATTAATAACTAACTAAAATTAGGTCAAAAAGGTGTTTAGACTCCATCAAACAGCTAGCATATTGCTATTTAATGCTTAAGAAGGGAAAAGAATATATGCTAACTTGTGCCAAGTTATAAATTGTTAAAAAAAAGAAAAAAGAAAAAATAAAAAATGGAAGGTGTAATAAACATTAATTTATGCATTTCATAATTCTCCAAGAATACCTTCATCAGAAAGCATTAAACAATTTTTTAACTAATTTTTAACTGAAATTAAACACACACCTTACTCGACCACTGTCAAAATTCGAACGCATCCTAGTTGGCCACTGTTAAAGTTCGAACACACCCTCTAATTGCAAGAGGCATAGTTCACCAACTGAGTTAAAGTTTTGGTGCCCAATCTTCTTGTTTTATTAATACCAACTTAATTGGCCAGTGGAATGGACCACATGCAGCAATTAAGCGCAATTAATTGGTTCACTCATGCAAAAAATAAAAATTTTAAATTTTTTTCCTAATAAAATGGTTGGGTTGGGTTACTTCTAGGTCTTAATTAATGGAAGTCACATGGATTCATGTGACTTCAACGGTGGTACGTCCTTACATATTTAACACCAAGGTACCTTCATTTCAACACTTATCAGCTACCAACTAATTGCTTTATTTCTAGAAACCCTAACTAAAACGACACCACTCGGCATGCATCGGTCCATGTCTTCTCAATCTGAAGATTGACAGAGGTGAAAGTCGTGGCGGCACACGTGTTACCGGAGAAAAGGGCTGGCTGAGAGCGACTTCTCTCCCCTTATTAACGACAGTAGCTAGGGTTATATTTATTTCGAGACATCAGACATGTACTCCGATTGGTCCAAGTATTAAGAAACCATTCATTTGAAATAAGTCGAATTATAAATTATAAAATTATTCGATACATAATATTAGTATGAATTATAGGAGGATTCCACTTATTATGTATTTCTTTAAAAAAATTACCATTAATATTTATTCACGTAACTATTGACAATTAAAATTTTTACGGAAATATTTGTAATATATATTTCGTTAAAAATTATCCCAATTAATTTGTTATCTAGTTCACACAATAATATATATGGATATTAAACGAAAATTAGATTTAATTACTTTAAGAGTATAGTTTGAAAGAAAATTCTCTGCGCTATTGGAAAATAAATTGAAAGCTTGATTTTTGAACATAAGGAGGAGTTGTTTTTTTTTATATAAATTTTTTTAAAAAATTTATTAAACCCCAAAATCATACAATATAATGATAAATCCAGAAAGTAATCATACAGTATGATAAATCCAAAAGGTATGGTGATAAGAGTCGCAACACAATTACGCAAGTTTATAAATAAAATGCCCTTGCAAAGTGCAAAGTGTTGGTTATATATTTTATTCTTTTAATGATGATAATATTATTGGGTTTGTATTTAGTATAATGGACTTTATATAAATTGTTTGGGCTGTTTTAATTGCTGATTTATTAGTTGTCGGATTGGATTTTTAGTCTATTAATTGCTAAATTCAAAAGGAATTATTATTGCTTAAGATTTACTTAATATACATTAGGAGTCTATTAAACTTTGCTGACTGAGTAATCTGTTGGTATATTTTAGGCAGACTCTTTCTTTCCTTTATTTAAGTTATTTTAGTTTGACTAGGATATTATATCCATTGATTTCTTAGTTGCTGAATTTGTGTGATATACTAACTCTGATATGAGTTTTTCATGCTAAAGAGATATAGCAGCTAAGGATATTTTGCTAAACAATATATAAACGTTGTTACTTATGTTATATATACTCCTTCTTTTCGGCTGAACAGGACACACACTATCATCAGTTATATTGCACAAATATTCAAGAGATTAATTCAAAAAGCTATTTTCAACTCTATATTGTATTGCTTATTAATTCTTCTTAGCTGAAAATTAAGAGTCGACTGTATTCAAAATATTGTGTAACAAATTCTGAGTTCAAGCAGTGTTTAGCTTGGTTGTTCCAATAGTGGATAAGATTTGTTCAAAAAGTGCTTTCAATGTTGCAGATGTACAAATCTTGCAGAAGTGCAAAAAAGCCAGAGGTGTACATCGCAGTGGAAAGTTTTATTTGAACAAGGAGTTCTTTTTATTGTATTTAATTGAGTTTTAAAATTAATAAAAAGAGTCTCCAATACCGGTTGGTTTTGGACGTGAATTAGGCTACTAGACTAGAGGATAGAGGCTGAACTACGTACATAAAAATTCTTGTGTCTGTGGTTTGTTATTTATTGTGGTTTGATCGTTTCAGTCTCACTTTGCATCTAAACACATTCACGTAAAAGTAATCTCCTGATAGAACAAAGTGTACTAATCCAGACATTATCTCACACATGTTTCATCTGTCTGCATTATAACTAAAATATATTTTGGCCCAATCTAGACACTATTTGTCATTGCTTTATTATGTCTACATTATATGAAAAGTAAAATTTGCTCTAAAGCAAACACTATAAATCACTAGGTCCAACTGTCTGTTTTAGTACTGTAACAGAGAATTGAAAAAATAGTCATTGTTAAACACGTTTTAGTTTAGACACATATTCATTCCCCTCTAGGTGTGTACATACACGAAATTACATTTGGTATTAAAACAAGGCTCTACTAATATTGATCTTTACAGGTCGTAGGGAAAGATCTTATGACACACCTCAATTTATAAGAAGGTCAATCCACAAGTCGGCCACCTCTATTGCTCGGAAGTGAGAGAACTTCAACTTCTGGAAGTTCAGAATGAAAATCAACAACTCAAAAAGAAAACTGTCTATTTAAGAATTGTGTAAATGAGCTAATGAGTAAAGTTGAGTCACTTAATAAAGAAAGAAAAGAAAATGAATATCTCAAAAAGGAAAATGATATTTTAAAAGAAAATTTGAAAATGAGAGATGCATGCATAGATGCTTTTAATGATGGAAAAAAGATGAATGTATAACATGATAATAATGAAAAAATAATATCTTTGAAAAAGGACCTTGCAAAATTTGTACAAGGAGAAGAAAATTTAAATATAATGTTGGGTGCACAAATGTCTAGTCTTGATAAACAGTCTTGATAAACAAGGGATTCGGTATAATCCTATTAAAAATGTGGTAAATAGAACTAATGATAATATTAGAATGATTAATAGCAAATCAAGGTATAAGCCATTTTATTGTTCACCGTTTGTTACTTGTAAAAAAATGTTGTTTAAATGTTATTTTGATTCTAATTATAATAAAATTAAAATAAAATAAATTTGGGTAAAGAAATGTGATTTATATGCTACTAACCCAAAAGGACCCAAGAAAATTTGGGTACCAAAAAGGTAGAGACTATTTGTTTATTTTTATAGATTTCTCAAGGCCAAAAAGGAGATGGATAGTGGTGTACTTTGAGAGAGTAAGCTGCCTATAAATTATTTGACAGAATCTATAAATTACTCGTGTTTTTTTAAAAAAGTTTTAATTAGATATATGGATTTTGTAACACTAGGGTTAATAATATTATTTGTTCTAAAGTTTATTGTGTTAAATGCTCTATATTTAATACAAATGACAATCTTGATGAGGAATCAATGAATATTACTTTTAATGAACTTAACCTTAATCTGTCAAAGGAAGATAATGAGGTTTCTGCAGGAAAAAGATCGACAATCTAAATCGTGGAACTCAAATAGCTCAATTCGAACAGCCTAAGTCGTCTGCATCAGAAGGAAAAACAGATGAACCAGAAAAACAAACAAATGAAATCAGACAGCTTCACCCGTCTGTTTAGAAGAAAACTCAGACATGCAGACACCTAAATTCAGACAACTCGGACCATCTGTTTTAGAAGACAAAATAGATGAACATTCGGATGCAGAAACTGATATTCCAAAGGATGAATCTGAAGAGCAAATGACTATTGCTAGGCTTCCTAAATCTTCTACAACTGTGGGACATCATCCTCCAAGTCTGATCATCGAAAATCTCAACATTGGGATGTCCACAAGAAAAGGTTTTTGAATAAATTTGTTTGTTACACTATGAGCACATCTATCAAACTTACTACTGTTAACAACAATGTTGATATATAGGTAACAAATCAAAGGTATGATTATATGGTTTAAATTGCTATATGTGCTCCAATGTCATTCTTTATCCTTACGTTTTTTCTTTTAATGTTGGAAAATGGGGAGAGATATATGGGTAATGATTATGATATAATTATCAACTTGTGCTTAATGATTAATATGCTTGGTTTCATTTATCACTTTGATAATGATAAAGGGGGAGAGATATTTTGGGATTTAATTTGGTTACTTATTTTGATATTTGATGATACTTGTTATGACTAAGGGTGTGAACGAACTGAGTCAATCCGAGTATTGAGTTGCTCAAATTTGGTTCACAAAATTTATCGAGTATAAAATAAGGTTTGATTGAGGCTCATTTAGCTACCGAGTCGAGCACGATTCCGAATCGAGCCCGAGCAGTTTGAACTTTTCCAACGAATATGATCCAAGTATAATTAGAAAGTTACAATTTGAGAAGGTTCGAATAATTTATCGAATTTTAAAATGTGCTCATATTTGACTCATTTATATTTCGAGTCGAGCTCGAATCAAACTTTTAGTCGAGCGAGTATGAATCGAGTCCGAACTGTTTGCTAATTTTACAGCCTTAGTTATGACTATTAAGGTTTATCAATTTGCATATTATTATCTTTCATAACAGGTAGAATGATTCTCTTTATAGGCATAAATTTAGAGGGAGTCATAGATTTAGGGGAGCATGTTAATTAAATGATATAATGTATTGTCATCATCAAAAATAGGGAGAATGTTGGTTATATATTTTATTATTTTAATTATGACAATATTATTGGGTTTGTATTTAGTATAATTGTGAGACCCTGAATTTTATGAAATAAAAGTATTCAATTTTTCTATTTTGGTAAATAGTTAAATTAATAAAAGTTTAAAGTTAAGGGTAATATGTGAAATTTTTTTTTTGCAAAGTAAGCAAGTTGATATAAAATATTCGTTGTGTCGGGGAATATTCGATTAGTCAGGGAATATTCTTTTTGTTGGGGAATATCCATATGACGTTACAATCATTGGTGGACCCCACAACAGAATTATTGTCGGATTTAAAAAACGACAAAAAATATTTTTATGAAAATAACGGTGGAAATTTTACCGTTAACTAGTGAAACACCCGGTGTTAAAAGTACAGTAATACGCATGGTTGTATAGTAGCACACTGTATTGATTATTGATGCTTATGTGTTAAGTCACTCAGTTTTATTTTATTGGTATTATTAATGTAATAAAACAGAAAAGCTTTTTATATAAAACAGAATACTTTTATAAAGTTATTCATTTTATTAGGTTAATAGTAAAATCTTTTTATATAAAACATAATACTTTTATAAAGTTATCTGTTTTATTAGACAATAATTAGAATATATTATATTTTATTTAAAAAATTTTGCTTTAAATATAGACCTTCAGATTAAAGTAAATCAATATGGATCGTTCACGAGTTAGTTACTATAAATAGAAGCTCATTCTTTCATTATTTCTTACGAATTCGCTGAAACTCTAGAGAGAGAAACTATAGAGAGAGTTCTTCTTCTATAATCTTGATCGTATTTCTTTGGAGTTTAAGAAAGCTTTGAGCGTAGTGAGGGTTTTATTCAAGTATATTCTTGCCCTACCAGTCGAATTACTTTTCTTTTTAAGGTAGGGGATATAATTGTCGTACTCGTAAAAGATATTATTATTATTATTATTATTAAAGTAAGGGGTATTATTTCGTTCGTATTCATGAAGAGAACTTTTGTTATTCCATTCTTCATTATTCTGTTAGAATAACCTGTATACGCAGACTACTGTATACATGGTGAAATTCTTCTATTATTCTATTCTTTATTATTATGTTGGAATAATCTGTCTATGCGAAGTACTGCATACATGGTGAAATTCTTCTATTATTCTATTCTTTATTATTATGTTGGAATAACATGTCTATGCGAAGTACTGCATACATGGTGAAATTCTTCTATTATTCCATTCTTTATTATTATGTTGGAATAATAACCTATCTATGCGAAGTATTGCATACATGGTGAAATTCTTTTATTATTTCATTCTTTATTATTCTGTTGGAATATCCTATATGTGTGTTTTACACCGGACCTGATTCCATTATTTATTATTCTGTTGGAATATTATGTCGGTGCGTATCACGCTTTACCTGGTTCTGTTATTTAGTATTCTGTTGGAATAACATGTCTGTGCGGTCTATCGCATGCCTGATGAATTCTTTTATTATTCTATTCTTTATTATTCTGTCGGAATATCCTGTCTGTACGTTTACGCATGACCTGGTTCCATTCTTTATTATTCTATTGAAATAACATGTCTATGTAGATTACCGCATGCATGGTAAATGATCATTCGTATTCATACGAATAGTATTTTCATTAAAAAGGGGTTTCTGCCAGGGGCAGTTTCATAATTTTTTGACCCTCAAAAAATTTAAAAAAATTGAAAATGATAATTTGATGAGTTTTCTAGATTGTGTCCAAAAATGATGATTTTTGGATGTATATATTAAGAGTTATGGATTTTATGGTAAAAAAACTATTTTAAAAGTAAACCCTTATAACTCCTTGTAGTTAACTCCAAAATTGGTGAAATTTTTATTGAGAGTACATGTATATAACAGGAGTATACCCTTTAAATTTCGGAATTTTTGGACAAAAGTACAATTTATGATAAATGTCTAAATATTCGGCAGTTTTAGCCATATGAAAAATAGTAAATGAATTTTATAAATTCTGAGAAAAATGTATGTTCAAGATGGGACTATATTCTGCTAAATCCCAGAAAAGAAATATTTTTGGGACTGATTTGATATTTTTCATGAAAATGAACTAGTTATGAGTAAATGAATTAAATATGTTATGTGAAGTAATAAAATTGGAAAATAGGATTTTATAGCTTAAGAATCCTATATAGGGTATATGCAAATTTTTTATGAGGGATTTGATCATTGATAATGAAATCTTATGAGTATGACATTTTTTTGAATGATTAAATTCATTATTTGATAAAGTGTAAACAATTGAAATAAATTGTTTATAAGTTTAAGAAATGATTAAAATATTGTTATAATATTAATGATATTAGATTATGAGATTATTAAGTGATTGATAACATTTGGTTATTATTGAACGTTGGATAAATTGTATTATAAATGTTTAATATTTATCCTTTATCTCATTTGATTGATTCTTATATAATTGTCATCATCCTCATGCTTATATTGTGTTGAAAGCCATCTTTGGCTGTAGTGCATAGATAGACTTGGTATGATTATGACCATGGATTATTCGGTAAAATCATGACCGTAATGTTATAAATGATGTGGAAAAAGTCCTCATTGGCCTGTAGTGCATTGATGGATAGTTTTTGGTATGATTATGGATATGGATTCTCTTCGGCCAAGGGTGCAAAGATAAATTATTTTATGGCATGATCATGACCGTTGATGAAAACACGATTATCTTTAGCCCATAACGTATGGATAATTCGTGGTCGTGATATTAACGAATATCCTTAGCCGTAGTGCATGGATAATTCAATTATATGGATTGATTATCGAGCTGAGTCTCAGGGACGAAATATAAATTCATGGATGTGATATTAACGAATATCTTTGACCGTAGTGCAGGGGTGATTCAATGATGTATATTATTTATTAAGTTGAGTCTCAGCGATAAAATATTTATTATACACTTTTAATTCGTAGAAGATAGTAGATATCATGCTCTACTTGACTCTTCTAAAATACAGTTGTATGTCTTTGGCATGTAGTGCAAAGATGAATTGTTAATGAATATATTTGGCCGTAGTGTAAAGACGAATTTATTAGTATGATTATGAGCAGGAATTCTGATTTGGTATAACCATGATTTTTTATGTTTTAGGTGAAAATAGGTGATGAAAATTATCTTCGTCCTGGTTGCGAAGAAGAATTTAGAACCACAATTATGATTATGAGTTATTCATACGATTGTGGACAGGAACTGTTGATTTATTTTACATGGATAAAACATTATTGGTGGACTTTTAACTATAGAGAAGATAATAGACCTTATGGTCTATTTGACTCTTCTAATGGATTACTCGTTCCGCCTGCAACTATGGTTGAAAAGTTTTATCATCTACCATATGTTCTAAATCTCTAATTTATTATTGATGAATGCTATTGATAATTTAATTATCTTTAGTCATAATATTCTTTACTGGGCTAGTTGTGCTCACCCTTTTTGTTTCACAATTCCTTTCAGGTAATATGAGTGTTGCTGTAATAGTGTTGTCGGGTCGAGCGGGGATAACAGGGGAATAGAACAGTGGTCTCTAGCTGTGGAGGTTCTCCCTAAACAGTATAGAAAAGTGTGTTGTATTCTATACAATATTTAGTAGTTATATTTGGCGAATCAAATAGGGTGAGGTGAACCCAACTTAGGAAGGGTGTTTTGCCACTATCATACAAGATGTCCTAATGACATACAATCTCGTGTTATCATAAGACAGGGTTGTGCACATCCACTTGCTGAGTATATCTACGGGCACTACCTATATGATCTTAGAGTTTATTTGAAATATAATATGCACTTGGAGACAGTGGAGATAGTTATATGTCAAGAAAAGACTCACCATTGGAAAGAAGATGATAGTAATCTTCTCAGTTTTTCTTTGGGGTCTATTGGGTCAACCAAGGATAATTCTGTGGACATATGATATCTATTATAACCTAGACGCATGGCCTCTCATGTACGAAGGTTTCCTTGAGCACTTCCCAAAGATTTTAATTTCTAAAACAATTTTGACTATACTTTTATGTAAGTACCATTGTAAGGTTGTGGTCGAGGCACCATGAGAGTTACATACATTTGTATTAAAACTCACAGTTAACTGTGGTTGTATTCTATACGACAGTTCAACAGTTGTATAAATAAGTTATATTTGAATTTTGTACCATGTATTTGGCTGCTCATAATGGGTGATGTATACCTAATTTTGGGGGCATCACAATAATGGACTTTATTTAAATTGTTTGGGCTATTTTAATTGTTGTTTTATTGGTTGGCTCGGATTGGATTTTTAGTCCATTAATTGCTAATTTCAAAAGGAATTATTATTGCTGAAGATTTACTTAATATATATCTTTTTTAGAATCAAATTAAGATATTCTATTTGATTATGAGTCTTTTAAACTTTGCTGACTGAGTAATCTGTTGGTATATTTTAGTCAGACTCTTTCTTTTCTTTATTTAAGCTATTTTGGTTTGACTAAGATATTATATCTTTGATATTATATCCGTTGGTTTCTTAGTTGTTGAATTTATGTGATTTACTAACTCTAATATGCGTTTTTTATGTTAAAGAGATATAGCAGTTACAGATATTTTGCTAGACAATATATAGTCGTTGCTACTTATGTTATATATACTCCTTCTCTTCGGCTGAACATGACACACATACTTGAAGCTATACTCAGTTATATTGCACACATATTTAATAGATTCAAAAAGCTATTTTCAACTCTATATTGTATTGCTTATTAATTCTTCTTAGCTAAAAATTAAGAGTCCATTGTATTTAAAATACTTTGTAACAAATTCTGACTTCAAGCACTGTTTAGCTTAGTTGTTCCAATAGTGGATAGGGTTTGTTCAAAAAGAGCTTTCAAGGTTGCAGAACTACAAAAAGGGTGTCCATCGCAGTGGAAAGTTTTATTTGAACAGGGATTTATTTTTATTGTATTTAATTGAGTTTTAAAATTAATAAAAAAAAAATTCTCAAATACCAGTTGGTATTGGACGTGGATTAGGCTACTAAAATAGAGGATAGGTGTGACGCCCCCAAAACAGGTATACATCACTCATCTTGAGTCGCCAAATACATGGTACAGAACTCAACTACAAACTTAATTATATAATTGTTTGTAAAAATATGACAAAACATAGCTGAGAGTTTACATGAATATTTTCTCATAGACAGTATACACATTCAAATTCAATCCTCATTACACTTATTATCACACTAAGTAGTGAGAACTGCTAAAACAACCATCTGGACCGTCAATCCGTTCCCCGACTCGTTCCAGCTATATTCTCATTTCTTGAAGAGAACAGTGAAAGAAAGGGTGAGCTCAACTAGCCCAGTAAGAAATATTATGACTAAGATAATGCAGAATAAATTATCGTTAGCCTTCAACAGTATAACAATTGATAGAATATAATTGACAATAAGTTTTAGATCAACAATTGCAGCGGAATAAAGCAATCTGTGACGCCCCAAAAATTAGGTATACATTACCCATCTTGGGTCGCTAGATACATGGTATAGAATTCAAATACAACTTACTAATACAACTGTAGTGTATAATACGACAAAATATAAACTGTGAGTTTGAAATACAAATATTATCTACTAGAGATTATACAAACTCAAAAGGAGTCCTCATTACAATTATTATCACACTATTTCACATAATAGTGAGGACTACTAATGCTATCCTCTGGACCATCACTTCGTTCCCCGACTCGTACCAGCTATATTCTCATTTCCTGAAGAGAACAATGAAAGAAAGGGTGAGCTCAACTAGCCCAGTAAGAAATATTATGACTAAGATAATGCAGAATAAATTATCATTAGTCTCCAACAATGTTAAACTGATAAAACATAATAGACATCAAGTTTAACTGTAGCGGAACAAGGCAATCCATTAAAAGAGTCAAGTAGAAAATAAAATCTACTATCTTTTATGATTAAAAAGGTTTTTCATCACTGTTATTGCTGAGACTCAGCTTAATAAATATTTCACATCATCGAATCACCCCTTCACTACGGCCAATGATATTCTTCAGTATCACGACCATAATTATCCATGCACTACGGGCCAAAAATATTTGTGTATTCATTAATGGTCATGATCATGCCAACAACTGTCTATCAATGCACTACGGGCCAATGAGGACTTTTACCACATCATTTGTAACATTACGGTCATGATTACACCGAATAATCCATGGTCATAATCATACCAAGTCCATCTATGCACTACAGGCCACAGATGACTTTCAACATAATATAAACAGGAGGATGATGACAATGATATAAGAATTCAATAAAACAAGTTCAAGAATTAATTTGTCCAAGAATTACTAATGTCCAAATTGTCAACATAATACTGCTTTGTAGAGTAAAATTCAAGAATGATCAGAAAAATATTTCCATAAAAGATACTGGATGAAGCACAAATATCAAGGATATTCTACTAATTTTCATGGAGTATAGAAGTCAAAACTTTAACCAACTGAGTATAATAAAGAATGGAATAACAAAAGAAATCACCATGCATGCAGTACTTCGCATAGACAGGTTATTCCAATAGAATACTAAATAACGGAACCAGGTCAGGCAAAATTCGCACCGACAGGATGTTCCAACAGAATAATAAAGAATGGAATAACAACAGAAATCACCATGTATGCGGTACTTCGCATAGACAGGTTATTCCAACAGAATACTAATAAGGACGAAATTAGGTCCGGCGTAAAACGCACAGACACGATATTCCAACAGAATAGTAAAGACGGAATAATAGAAGAATGTCACCAAGTATAGGGTAGACTGCGTATACAGGTTATTCCAACAGAATAATAAGCAATGGAATAACAATAGTTCTCTTCATGAATAAGAAAGAATAACACCCCTTACCGTAAAATAAACTGAATATAAGAGTAGGGAAGAAGCAGGATACTTTTCTATAACTTCTCTTATAATTTCTCGCTCTAGAGGTTCAGTGAATTCGTAAGAAAATAATAAAGGAATGAGCTTCTATTTATAGAAAAATGGAATGCATAGTAACTAACTTATGAACGGTCCAGATTGATTTACTTTAATCTGACGGTCCATATTTAAAGCAAAATCTTTTAAATAAAATATAATATATATAATATATTATATATACATAGCGCCTGATAACTCACGGGTTGCAACCCTCGTGATTACCATCTCAGACAACTTTCAACTATCAAATATATATATTAATATATATATAAAACATATAGTACTCCCACCATCCTTTTTCTTCTTTATTCATTACCAACCGTGAATCCATTTCTCATTTGTGAACATCACATGCACTACACATGCTTTTATATATATAATATTATATATATATATATACACACAGAATAACTTTCTACTGAATATTTTGATAAACAGGTAAATGGGAATCCATATAAAAGTAAAATTTACAACAATTACCATAGCAATAATTGAACAAAATCGAGTGACTTCTCACGTAAGCATCAATAATTAATATCGCGTGCTACTATGCAACCACGCGTATTACTGTACTTTAAACACTGGAGTATTTCAAAGTTAACGGTAAAACTTCCCGTTATTTTCATAAAGTATTTTTGTCAGTTTTCTCAATCCGACAATAATTCTGTTGTGGGGTCCACCAATGATTGTGTCGTTGTACGAATATTCCTATTAAAATGAATATTTCCCGACCAATCGAATATTATATAACAACTTAGTGAACTTTGCAAAATTTATAAATATTACCCAAAACTATAAAATTATATCAATTTCACTCCATAATATTTAAAAATAATATTTATAGAAAATTCATCTTTATTCAAAAAGTTGGGGTTTTACACAATCCATTAGAAGATTCAAGTAGAACATAATGTCTACTGTCTCCTCTAGATTAAAAGTTTATCATCAATTTAACCCTGTAATACCCATTAACAGTTCTTTATTATACTCAAGATAAAGAGAACCTATCATCATCTGTCTTCACTTGAACCACCAAAGATTTTAGTTAAATTCACAATTCATGTTTATAATAATGTGAATCAACTGTTCCTCCTTGCCACAAAGGATTAATAGAACGTTTACTCAATATCCTTACCCCAAAGGGTAAAGATATTCAAATGTAATACCAATGATCATACCAATCAGTTGTCTACCTTTGCACTATGGGCCAAAGATATTCAACTATAAAACCAATGGTCATGATCATACCAATCAATTGTCTGTCAGTGCACTACGGCCAAAGACATTCAACTTGTTAACTAATGGTCATGATCCTGCCAATCATATCATCGAATTATCCATGCACTACGGGTCAAGGATATTCGTTAGTATCACCAGTGCTCATGATCATGTCATACACCTGTCCATCTTTGCACTACGGGCCAAAGCTTTCAATCAAAAGTTTGTCTTTGAATGAAAGCCAAATATACAATTGTAAAATCAATAATCAACCATCCATCTTTGCACGTAAGCCAAAGATATACAACTGTAAAACCAATAATCAACAGTTCATCTATGCACGTAAGCCAAAGATGACTTTCATCACAATATAAGCATGAGGATGATGACAATGACATAATAATTCAATAAAACAAGTTCAAAGATAAATTTTAAAGATTTATAATTTATTTATCCAGAAATCAATAACGTCCAAATTGTCAACATGATACTTCTTTGTAGACTAAAATTCAAGAATAAAATTCATGTACCAAAAATAATTTGGACAGAAAAGAAATATATTTTTCGAGTAAATAGTACCCCGTGAATAGTACCTCATGAATAGTACTTCGGGAATAGTACATCGTGAATAGTACCCCGACATGAAAAGTACCCCAAATACTCGAGTGAATAATATTCGGGTGAATAGTAATTTGGGTGAATAGTAACCCATGAATAGTAACTCGTGAATAGTACTCCGACACAAAAAGTTCCCCAAATACACGTGTGAATAATACTAGAGTGAATAGTAATAGGGTGAATAGTAACTCGTAAATAAAATACCAAATAAAATGATATTTCATGACGATTACAAAAGAAATGATATCTCATACGAGTATAATAGAATATACGAAATTGCAAATGGATTTTCCTCTGCCATGAGGTAATCCACGTAGACAGATCATTTCCGTAATTTAATAAAGAATGAATACGAAAGTTCATTCACCATGCATGTGGTAATCTACATAGACAGGTTATTCCAACAGAATAATAAAGAATGGAATAACAGAAGAATTCACCAGGCATGCGATATACCGCACAGACAGGTTATTCCAACAGAATAATAAATAATGGAACAAGGTCATGCGTAATTCGCACAGACAGGATATTCCAACAGAATAATAAAGAATGGAACCAGGTCATGCGTAATCCGCACAGACAAGATATTCCAACAGAATAATAAAAGAATGTAATAACAGAAGAATTTCACCATGTCTGCAGTACTTCGCATAGATAGGTTATTCCAACATAATAATAAAGAATAGAATAACAATAGCTCTCTTCATGAATACAAAAGAAATAATACCCCTTCCTATAATAATAATATCCCTTACCTCAGAAGAAAACTGGATACTAAAATAGTGAGGTAGCAGACTTCTCTTCTTCTTTCTCTCTATAATAATTGCTCTATAGCTTCAGTAAATTGGTGAAAAATAATGAAGGAATGAACTTCTATTTATAGAAAAATATAGTTTCGATAATTGCACGTTTTGGGGCTCAAAAAATTACAGTATAATACCTTCCTTTTTTTCTTCATTTTTAATTTAGTCTTGCAAGTATTATCAAACTTGCACCACCTCCCTTAATAGTAAATAATGTGAATCAATAGTAAATCATGTAAATCAAAAGTTCTAGACATGTGAAAATATGAATTATAGTATAGTACCTCCATCTATACCTCCATTTTTAACTTAGTCATGCAAGTATTATCAATCTTGCACCACCACCTCTAATAGTACAAGAATGTGAATCAATAGTACACACATGTGAACAAATAGTTATAATCATGTGAATTAATACCAATTAATTAATTATTTATCCGATTAATTACCCGATTGGTCAATATAACCTCCAGACATCAATTATTTTCGAAATAAATGTCAATTTCCACTAACACTAATAATTCTCACACAATGGAACTATCCATTTCATCTTTAATCAACACGAACTTATTCATCATTAATATTATAACTCACAATATTTAACAACCAAGTTGTTCCCAGGAAAGAGGGGGCTTTCCGATAAGGATTTCTCCTTATTGGTGCGCAATTAGGTGACCAAACCTCTCCTTGACAGAACTTCTAGACATTGTTAATATTGCAAATAATAATATGAATAACTTTGTCTTCTCAATTATTGATTTAATAATATAAAATATTGATACTGTGAAAATAATTGAATCAATAATATGAGAGATATGATGCAGCAATTACTGTAGCAATAATTGAGTATAACTGAGTGACTTCTTACGTAAACATTAATAATCAATACCGTGTGCTACTATGCAACCACGCGTATTACTGTACTTTTATTACCGGGTAGTTCAATAGTTTACCGGTAAAACTTTCGCCGTTATTTTTATAAAAAGACAATTCTGTCGTTTTCTAAATACGACAATACTTCTGTTGTTGGGTTCACCAATGATTGTGCCATCGTACGAATAATCCCTGTTAAAACGAATATTCCCCGACACAACGAATATTTTATATCAACTTGCTTTATTTGTAAAACTTTCAAATATCACTCTTAACTTTAACCTTTTATCAATTTAACTATTTACTAAATAGAATAATTATAAGAAAATTGAATAATTTTATTTCATAAAATTCGGGGTCTCACAATAGGGTCTAAGCCACGTAAAATTTCTTGTGTATATGGTTTGTTATTTCTTGTGGCTAGATCGTTTGAGTCTCACTTTGCATCTAAACACATTCACATAAAAGTAATATCCTGATATAAAAAAGTGTACTAATCTAGACACTATCTCACACACGTTTCATCTGTTTGCATTATAACTAAAATATATTTGTAAAATTTGCTCAAAAGCAGACACTATAAATCACTAGTTCTAATTGTCTGTTTTAGTACTACAACAGGGAATTAAAAAATAGTAACTGTTAAACACGTTTTAGTTTAGACACCTATTTACCCCCCCCTCTAGGTGTGCACATACAAGAAATTACATTTGGTATCAAAGCAAAGCTCTACTAATATTGATATTTTCCAAGTTGTAGGGAAAGATCTTATGCCACACATCAATTTTCAAGAAGTTCAATCCACAAGTAAGCCACCTCTGTTGCTTGGAAGTGAGATAACTTCAACTTCTAGAAGTTCAGAATGAAAATCAACAACTCAAAAAGAAAATTGCCTATTTTAAGAATTGTGTAAATGAGCTAATGAGTGAAGTTGAGTCACTTATTGAAGATAGAAAATAAAATAAATTTCTCAAAAAGGAAAATGATATTTTAAAAGAAAATTTGAAAATGAGAGATGAATGCATAGATGCTTTTATTGATAGAAAAATGATAAATGTGCAACATGATAATAATGAAGAAGTAATTTCTTTGAAAAAGGACCTTACAAATTTGTATAAGGATAAGAAAATTTAAATATAATGTTCGTTGCACAAAAGGTATAGTCTTGATGTGAGATCCCGAATTTTAAGAAATAAAAGTATTCAATTTTTCTATTTTGGTAAATAGTTAAATTGATAAAAGTTTAAAGTTAAGGGTCATATTTGAATTTTTTTCAAAGTAAGTAAGTTGTCATAAAATAATCGGTGATAAAAGTACAGTAATACGCGTGGTTGCATAGTAGCACACGGTATTGATTATTGATGCTTATGTGAGAAGTCACTCAGTTATACTCAATTATTGCTACAATAATTGTTGCACATATCTCTCATATTATTGATTCAATTATTGTTACAGTATCATCTACATAATATGTTATATAATTAAATCAATAATTGAGACGGCAAAGTTATTCATATTAATATTTGCAAATTGACAATGTCTAGAAGTTCTATCAAGGAGAGATTTGGTCACCTAATTGCGCGCCAATAAGGAGAAATCCTTATCGGAAAGCCCCCTCTTTCCTGGGAACGACCTGATTGTTAAATATTGCGAATGATAATAATAATTAATAAATTTTATTAAAAATCGAATTTGAGTTCGGAGTTGAATTTGGAGACGCAGACATGATATTTGAGTCCGGAACGGTGAAATTAGTAGAAATAGACTATAAACACAAAAGATTTCGGGGATGACTTTTTTGTCAAAAAGTCAACGGTTAACTTTTTCGAGAAAAAAAAGTCAAATTTCAAAATTTCAAAAATAAATTTTTTGATAAAAATAGTTCCATTGTGTTGGGATTGTTAGTGTTAGTGGAAATCGGCATTTATTTCGATAATAATTGATGTTTAGAGGTTATATTAAACCAATCGGGTAATTAACCGGATAAATGATCAATTAATTGCTATTAATTCACATGATTATAACTATTTGTTCACATCTGTGTACTATTGATTTACATTCTTGTACTATTAGGGGAGTTGGTGCAAGATTGATAATACTTACATGACTAAGTTAAAAATGGAGGTATAGATGGAGGTACTATACTGTAATTCGTATTTTCACATGATTATAACTATTGATTCACATGATTGAACTATTGATTTACATTATTTACTATTAGGGGAGGTGGTGCAAGTTTGATAATACTTGCAGAACTAAATTAAAAATGAAGAAAAAGAGGGAGGTATTATACTGTAATATTCTGAGCCCCAAAACGTGCAATTATCGAAACTATATTTTCCTATAAATAGAAGCTCATTTTTTCTTCATTTCTCACCAATTCACTAAAGCTATAGAGCAATTATTATAGAGAGAAAGAAGAAAAGAAGTCTGCTACCTCAGTATTCCAGTATCCAGTCTTCTTTTGAGGTAAGGGATATTATTATTATAATAAGGGGTGTTATTTCTTTCGTATTCATGAAGAGAGCTATTGTTATTCCATTTCTTATTATTCTGTTGGAATAACCTGTATACGCGGACTACCGTATACATGGTGAAATTCTTATGTTATTCTATTCGTTATTATTCTGTTGGAATATCGTGTCTGTGCGGATTACGCATGACCTGGTTCCATTCTTTATTATTTTGTTGGAATATTCTGTCTGTGCGTATTACGCATGACATGGTTCCATTCTTTATTATTATGTTGGAATATCATGTCTGTGCGAATTACGTATGACCTGGTTACGTTATTTATTATTCTGTTGGAATAATCCATCTGTGCGGTCTATCGCATGCATGATGAAATTCTTCTGTTATTCCATTCTTTATTATTCTGTTGGAATAACCTGTCTATGCGAACTACCGTATGCATGGTGAATTCTTCTGTTATTCCATTCTTTATTATTCTGTTGGAATAACCTGTCTATGTGGATTACCGCATGCATGGTGAATGATCCTTTGTATTCATATGAATAGTATTTTCATTCAAAAAGGGTTTCTGCCAGGGGCAGTTTCGTAATTATTTTGACCCTCAAAAATTCTAGAAAAATTTGAAATGATAATTTGATGAGTTTTCTAGATTGTGTCCAAAAATGGCAATTTTTGGATGTATAGATTAGGAGTTAGGAATTTTATAGAAAAAGACTATTTTAAAAGTAAACTCTTATAACTTCTTGTGGTTAACTCTAAAATTAGTGAAATTATTATTGGGAGTACATGTATATAACATGAGTATACCCTGTAAATTTCAGAATTTTTGGACAAAATTATAATTTATGATAAAGGTCTAAATATTCGGCAGTTTTAGCCATATGATTTTAAAAATTCTAAGAAAAATGTATGTTTAATATGGGACTATATTCTGCTAAATTTCAGGAAAAAAAAATTGGGACTGATTTGGTATTTTTCATAAAAATAAACTAGTTATGAGTAAATGAATTAAATATGTTATGATAAGTAACAAAATTAGAAAATAGGATTTTATAGCTTGAGAATCCTATATAGAGTATATGCAGATTTTTGATGAGAGATTTGATCATTGGTGATGAAATCTTATGAGTATGGCATTTTTGAATGATTAAATGCATTATTTGGTAAAGTGTAAACAATTGAAATAAATTGTTTATAAGTTTAAGAAGTGATTAAAATATTGTTATAATATTAATAATATTAGATTATGAGTTTATTAAGTGATTGATAATATTTGGATAAATTTAAAGTCTTTAATATGTATCCTTGTTTTCGTTTGATTAATGCTTATATCATTGTCGTCATCCTCATGCTTATATTGTGTTGAAAATCATCTTTGGTCGTAGTGCATAGGTGGACTTGGTATGATTATGACCATGGATTATTCGGTATAATCATGACCGTAATGTTACAAATGATGTGGTAAAAGTCCTCATTGGCCGTAGTGCATTTATATACAGTTTTTGGTAAGATTATGGCTATGGATTCTCTTCGGCCAAGGGTGCAAAGATGAATTATTTTATGGCATGATCATGACCATTGATGAAAACACGATTATCTTTGGCACGTAGTGCATGGATAATTCGTGGTCGTGATATTAATGATTATCCTTAGCCGTAGTGCATGGATAATTCAATGATATGGATTAATTATCAAGCTGAGTCTCAGCTATGAAATATAAATTCATGGATGTGATATTAACGAATATCCTTGGCCGTAGTACAGGGGTGATTCAATGATGTGGATTATTTATTAAGCTGAGTCTCAGCGATAAAATATTGATTATACACTTTTAATTCGTAAAAGATAGTAGATATCATGCTCTACTTGACTCTTCTAAAATACAGTTGCATGTCTTTAGCCTGTAGTGCAAGGATGAACTGTTAATGAATATATTTGGCCCGTAGTGCAAAGATGAATTTATTAGTATGATTATGAATAGGAACTGTGATTTAGTATAATCACGATCTTTTATGTTTCAGGTAAAGACAGGTGATGAAAATTATCTTCGTCCTGGGTGCGAAGAGGAATTTAGAACCACAATTATGATTATGAGTTATTCACATGATTGTGGACATGAATTCTTGATTGATGTTACAGGGATAAAACATTGTTGGTGGGCTTTTAACATGTAGAAGATAATAGATTTTATGGTCTATTTGACTCTTCTAATGGATTGCTCGTTCCGCTGCAACTATGGTTGTAAAGTTTTATCATCTACCATATGTTCTAAATCTCTGATTTATTATTTGACGAAGGCTATAGATAATTTAATTATCTTTAGTCATGATATTCTTTATTGGGCTATTTGTGCCCACCCTTTTGCTTCACAATTCCTTTCAGGTAATAAGAGTGTAGCTGGGTCGAACGAGGGGTAATAGGAGAATAGAACGGTGGTCTCTAGCTGTGGAGGTTCTCCCTAAACAGTATAGAAAAGTGTGTGGTATTTTATACATCATTTAGTAGTTATATTTGGTGACTCAAATAGGGTGAGGAGAACCCAACGTTGGAATGGTGTTTTTGCCACTATCATACAAGATGTCTAATGACAGATGACTTCGTGTTATCATAAGACAGGGTTGTGCACATCCACTTGCTGAATATATCTACGAGCATTACATATATAATCTTGGAGTTTGTTTGGAGTATAATTATCAATTGGAGACAATGGAGATAATTATATATCAAGAGAAGACTCACCAATAGAAAGAAGATGATAGCATTCTTCTTATTTTTCTTTGGGGACTATTGGGTTAACCAAGGATAATTTTGTGGACATATGATAACTATCATAACCTAGACGCATGGCCTCCCATGTACGAAGGTTTCCTTGAGTATTTTCCAAAGATTTTAATTTCTAAAACAGTTTTTGACTGTACCTTTATGTGAGGTACCATTGTAAGATCTTGTGGTCAAGGCACCACGAGAGTTATATATATTTGTATTAAAACTTACAGTTTAACTGTGGTCGTTTTCTACATGACGGTTGTATAAATGGAGTTCTTAATAGTGTATTTTCTGGCGACTGATGTATACCTATTTTGGGGGCGTCACACTTGATAAATAAGTGATTGGGTATAATCCTATTAAAAATGTGGTAAATAGAACTAATGATAATATTAGAATGATTAATAGTAAACCAAGGTTTAAGCCACTTTATTGTTCAGCGTTTGATACTTGTAAAAAATGTGGTTTTAAAGGTCATTTTAATTCTAATTGTAATAAAATTAAAATAAAAGAAATTTAATTTATATGCTTCTAACCCAAAAAGACCCCAAGGAGATTTGAGTACCAAAAAGGTAGAGACTATTTGTTTGTTTTATGTATGTCTCAAGGTCAAAAAGGAGACTGAGGGTACTGTACTTTGAGAGAGTAAGCTGCCTATAAATTACTTGGAAAGATATATAAATATCTCATGTTTTTTTTAAATAAAGTTTTAATTAAATATATGGATTTTGTAACACTAGGGTTAATAATATTATTTGTTTTAAAGTTTTTATTATGCTAAATGTTCTATATTTAATACAAATGACAATATTGATGATGAATCAATGAATATTACATTGATGAATTTAACCCTAATCTGTCAAAGGAAGAGAATGAGGTTTCTGCAAGAAAAAGATCGACAATCTGAATCGTGAAACTCAAATAGATCAATCCAAAAGGCCTAAGTCGTCTGCATCAGAAGAAAAACAAATGAACCAGCAAAACAAACAGATGAAATCAGACAGCCTCACCTGTCTATTTTAGAAGAAAACTCAGACATGCAGACACCTAAATTTAGACACCTCGAACCGTCTGTTTTAAAAGGCAAAACAGATGAACATTCAAATGCAGAAACTGATATTCCAGAGGATGAATCAGAAGAGCAAATGACTACTGTCAAGCTTCCTAAATCTTCTAGAACTGTAATCATCCTCCAAGTTTGATCCTCAAAAATTTCAACATTAGGATGTCCACAAGAAGAGGTTTTTGAATAAATTTGTTTGTTACACTAAAGAACACATCTATTAAACTTGCTACTGGTAACAAAAATGTTGATATATAGGTAACAAATCAAAGGTATGATCATATTATTTAAATTGTTATATGTTCTCTAATGTCATTCTTTATCCTTACGTTTATTTCTTTTAATGTTGGCAAATGGGGTGAGATAACTAAATAATGCTAAATTGCTATGTTTGTTCAAAAAGAGCTTTCAAGATTGCAGAGGTGCAAGGTTGCAAAGGCACAAATGTTGCAGAAGTGGAAAAGGGGCAAATGTGTCCATCGCAGTGGAAAGCTTTATTTGAACAGAGAGTTCTTTTTTATTGTGTTTAATTAATTTTTAAAATTAATAAAAAGAGTCTCCAATACCAGTTGGTATTAGATGTGGATTAGGCTACTAGGCTAAAGAATAAGGGTTGAACCACGTAAAAATTCTTTTGTATGTGGTTTGTTATTTCTTGTGGTTTGAGTCTCACTTTACATCTAAACACATTCATATAAATGTAATATCCTGATAAAACAAATTATGTGTATTAATCCAGACACTATCTCACACACGTTGCATATGTCTTTATTATAACTAAAATATATTTTGGTCTAATCCAGACACTATCTGTCATTACTTTATTATGTCTACATTATAAGAAAAGTAATATTTGCTCTAAAGCAGACACTATAAATCACTAGTTCCAACTGTCTGTTTTAGTACTGTAACAGAAAATTAAAAAAATAGTCATTGTTAAACATGTTTTAGTTTAGACATCTATTCACCCCCACCCTCTCTAGGTGTGCACATACACAAAATTACACAAAACAACTCATAATCAAAAAATCTATAGGAATATAATATGATAAAAAGGAGATATAATATCACTTTTCCTATATATTGTGAAATATTTATGTCGAATTATAATATCACTATATTAAATATATCGTAAAATTATTATCAATTAAATTTATCTACATAACTCATAATAAAAAACTCGACATGTAAAATCGCAATATATATCATTTTCATATAATATTTTTAAATCGCCATTATAATTTTATTGTTATTTATAGAATCACACAACTACTAATGTTTAACTAGTATTAAGTACATATTTGTAAACATAAAATTATTCTTAAAATTTTCATTTTAGAAATATATATTTATAAGGCCCCAACTTTTATGAATAAGATTTAATTTTTTTTTAAATAGTAAGGTATTGATTTAATAAATATTATAGTTCTAGGTGATATGTGCAAATTATATAAAGTGAACAGTTTGTCATGGAATATTTGTTTTATCGGTGAATATTCGTACGACGGTGCAGAAATAACCAATCATTGGTGGGGCCCATAACAGAATAATTGTCGGATAATAAAAGCGACATAAATAACCTTTTTAAAAATTGATGGCAAAACTTTTATCGTTAACTTTTGAAATACCTAGTAATAAAAGAACAATAACACACGCTATTCCACAGTAGCACGCGGTATTCAATAGTATCACATGGTATTCCATAATAGCACATTCTGATTATTGATTCAATAATTGCTACAGTAGTAATTGCATAGTATTTTATATTATTGATTTAATAATTGTTACAATGATAATTGCATAGTATTTCATATTATTGATTCAATAATTGTTACAGTAACAACTACATTGTATTCCACTCCATTAAATTCATAATTATCATATTGTTTGAAAGGAAATTATTAGTTTGCACTATTGACAATGTCTAGAAGTTCTGTCGAGGAAAGGGGCTAGGTTATATAATTGTGCTCTAATAAGAAGAAATCATTATCAGAAAGCAATCTCTTTCCTTGAAACGATCTGGTTGTCAGTATTGTGAGTCTATAATATCAATAGTGAATAATTATTGAAGAATTAAAAAAGTGTTGATTAATTATGTGATTCGTAGCATAACCATTAGTAAAAAGTTGGCGACACTCAAAGGAAATAAGGGTGATATGTGGCGTTTTGTAAGTTTGGTTTGTCCTGTGGGACCCACAATTTAATTTTTTTAGTGGATTTATTTCTTCTGTGGGGCCTATAATTTATTTAATTTCTTTTGTGGGACTTTTTTATGGGACCCACAGGTAATCCAATAGTCACTTTCGCCAATAGTACTTACCTTTTCGCATTGCCAAGAAGTCACTTGCCCCTTCGCAAATAGTCATTTGCCTCTTCGTATTACCAAGAGTCACTTGCCCCTTCGCAAATAGTCGATTGCCTCTTCGTATTATCAAGAGTCACTTGCACCCAAATAGCCATTTGTCTCTTGCCAAGGGTCAAGCCAATTGTCTCTTCACATTGCCAAGGGTTAAGTCAAGTTGCCTCTTCATGTTAGCAAGAGTCAAGCCAGTTGTCTCTTCACATTACCAAGAGTCAAGCCACTTGCATCTTCACATTGTTAGGACCACTTTCAGTTCCTCTGTAAATAGAAGCAAGTATTCTTCATATTTTACTTACAGCTAATAAGAGAAAGCTATAGAGAGAGCATAAGAGAGAAATAAGAGGAATATTCGAGAAGCAAACACACACTAACAACACAAAGTTCTGTTACTATACTATTGTAGTATCTAGTCTCTTATTAAGGTAAAGGATATTATTTTATTTCAATACTCGTAAGTGATATCATTTTCTTTCATACTCCATATTATGGTAAGAAATTGTTATTCGTTCTATTACTTTTTCATTAAACGGTAAAAAGTCCTAAACTATTTCAAAACTTCCTTAATAGTTTGTGCTTCATTTATTATCTTTTCACCTGAATCTTCCTATTGCGTTTTACACGTTATTGATGAATTGTGAATCTTATTTATTCTATTCTTGAACTCTAATCAAATTTCTGGATATCATATTGACAATTTGGACATTCTTGGACTCTGGATAAATTAAATTATAAATCTCTAATGTTTATTCATGATCTTATATATTGTTCTTATTATTTTTATTCATCCTTTATATCATTGTCATAATCCTTAGTCTGTTGATTGGTATGAGTATGACTAGGAATTGTGTATTGGTTAATCATGACCTTTGGAGTTACATATAAAGTCTTGTGATGAAAGTTCACTTTGGCCTGTAGTGCAAAGATGGACTAGTGTTTGGCATGATCATGATCACTGGTGATACAAATGAATATCTTTGACCCGTAATGCAAAGATAAACTGTTGATTTGCATAATTATGAACATGCACTGTTGATTGATGTTATAGGGATAAAATATTGATGATAAATTTTTAAATCTTAGAAAATAAGTGATACCATGTTTTACTTGACTACTCTCAATGGATTGGTTGTTCCGCTATAGTTATCTTTGAAAACTTATAATCTCTGATTTATCACTATTAAAGGCTATAGATAATTTATTCTTCATTATCTTAGTCATAATATTCTTTAATAGGCTATTTGAGCTCGCCCTTTTTCTTTTTATTTCATTGTTCTTCTTAGGAAATGAGAGTATAGATGGGACTAGCCAGGGAATCGAGTGATGGTCTGAAACTATAGAAGTATTTTAATACATTATAAAATAGTGTGACAATAATTGTATTGAGAATTTAAGTTTAGTGTGGATATTTTTGTACTAGTTACGGTACAATATTTGTATTGAAACTCACAATATGTGTGTTGTCGTATTTTGTACAACAGTTTAATAGTTGTAAATATAAAAATTTGTATTTACATTTTGTAGTATGTATTTTGGAGACTCAAAATGGGTTGTGTGGACCTATTTTAGGGACGTCACAGTATTATACTCTTTTATTTCGCATTAACATTTTTTAAATTAATTTGTGAAATTCTCAATTTTAAATTTATGTGTTAGTTAGAGAATTAAAGTTTAGTATACTAACAATTGTATAAACGAGTGTATAAATGAGTGATATTAGATTTATAGCATATTATTAAAATAATAATATAATAATATATTGTAATCCTAACATGTATACATTTTCGAGTTGAATCGACTTTTTCCCACTCTACTCGACCTCGATTTACAAATGCATCGTTGAACTGAATTTTTTTACAATCGACTAGTTGAACTACAAATTATTTTCAAATTGTTAAAAAAATCAGTTAAATAAATTGACTTTTAACAAAACATCCACATCACTTTTTAAATGAAAATTCACAGCAGCTGCTTCATGTGTTATCATTCTAATTGTTGCCACATTGTAACTTTAAATAGGTTTAACTACTTTTTGTTGACTTTTTCTTTGCAAATTGTCATAATACGGTAAATATTAATAATGAAAAATTATTAGTATTTACACATAAAAATTAGGATCTAAGGCTTTCTCCCACCAAGAAAAAAATTACTTTCAGAATTTCTATTATCATATCATATTACTAAATTAAGATTTTTATGAAACAAATTATACTTAAAATGTCTAAACTTTATATATAAGACTCTGATTATGAATATATTGCAATATATTACTAACTTTAACTTAAATAACAATTAAGTCATTACAATCAACATCTAAAAAACTATGAATATTACAAGGAGGTTCCAAAATAAAATTAACACCAAAAGAAGAAGAAACATGTCATATATCAGTCAGAAAGTCTGCACATTGATTTGTTTCTCTTCAAACATGAGTGAACTTAGTATTCTATGGCATACAAAGAATTTATTTACAGTCTTGAACTAAGGTTGCATCACGATCGATGATTATCCACGTTTGCCTCTTCGATACACTTCAAAGCATTTGTGAATCCGTTTCCACCTCTAGGTTCTGAAATCTCATATCCCATGCCATGTTTAAACGTCCTTGATTGTCCATAATTTGGCAATAAGGATATTACATATTACCACAGGATATTATATTAACAACACCAGCATATTATTTATAACTATATATATAACTCTGTTTATGAACATATTGTAACCATGATTTTTTTATAGAGTGAGGCCATCAATCAACTCATCAGTGTAGAATTCACATATGATTTTTTTTATTTTACCTCAAATCACTTCATTCACTTTCGTTTGACCCTTTGTAGATGAATAATGGCAGTACGTAGGAGGAAAGATTGATGTAGGAGGAAAAACAATATGAATGAGCAATTAATAGTTAAAATAAATTAGAATTCAACTTTTACTAAATAAGGATAAATTAGGCATAAAAACAAAATCATATAGTTAGTTTACTGCACAAAGGGTTGGTTTAGTTAAAAATGGGGCCCATTTGCAAAAATATCATATCAGCTTGTGGAAATATCAATTCCTTAATAATAAATCTTTAATTTCAAAATATTAGATAATTTATATTTTTAAAGTGAACTTAATATATTTAAAAATTAAAAAATAATATGAATTAATTTATTTTATATAAATACATTTGTAAAAATTATACATTAAATTATTTTATTATTAATTTATTTAATTAATATTTTATTATTAATTAATTTAATAATTTTTATTTCAAATAAAGAGAGAGAGTCCAAGCTTGAAAATCGAAGAAATTAAACTAAACTTATTTTGTTTTTATTATTAATTTTTTTATCTTCTAACGTGAATCTCGTAATTATGGCCATTTGGTGCAATGTAGACTTTATGTTAAGTTTTTAACAGAATAGACGATTTTTTAAATTTTTATAAAAAAAATTACAGTTCAATGAGTTGTGTGACGCCCCCAAAACAGGTATACATCACCCATCTTGAGTCGCCAAATACATGGTACATAAAATAAATACAAACTTAATTATACAACTGTCGGGTAATATACGACAAAACATAGCTGAGAGTTTAAATAAGAATATTGCCTTCTAGACAATATCCACACTCAATGGAGTCCTCATTATATTTATTGTCACACTTTTAACAGAATAGTGAGGACTACTAATGCTATCATCTGGACCGTCACTCCGTTCCCCAACTAGTCCCAGCTATATTCTCATTTCCTGAAGAGAACAGTGAAAGAAAAGGGTGAGCTTAACTAGCCCAGTAAGAAATATTATGACTAAGATAATGCAGAATAAATTATCTTAGCCTTCAACAGTATAACAACTGATAGAATACAATATACAACAAGTTTTAGATCAACAACTGCAACGGAATAAGCAATCCATTAGAAGAGTCGAGCAGAACATAATGTCTACTATCTCCTCTAGATTAAAAGTCCATTGTTAATATTTCATTCCTGTAATACTCATCAACAGTTCTTTGTTATACCCAAGACAAAAAGAACTCTCATCACCTGTCTTCTCCTGAATCACCACAAATTATAATTAAATTCACAATTCATATTTATAATCAAGTAAATCAACAGTTCATACAACTGTAAAACCAATAATGCTGAGACTCAGCTTAATAGTATCACGACCACGAATTATTCATGCACTACGGGCCAAGGATATTCGTATTTTGAATTATGGTCATGATTATACCGAATAATCCCTAGTCATAATCATACCAACAATTGTCCATCAATGCACTACAGGCCACTGATGACTTTTATCACATCATTTATAACATTACGGGTCACGATTATACCGAATGATCCATGGTCATAATCGTACCAATCAATAGTCCATCTATGCACGTAAGCAAAAGATATACAACTCTAAAACCAATAATCAACAGTCCATCTTTGCACGTAAGCCAAAGATATACTACTCTAAAACCAATAATCAACAGTCCATCTTTGTACGTAAGCCAAAGATATACAACTGTAAAATCAATAATCAAAAATCCATCTATGCACGTAAGTCAAAGATGACTTTCATCATAATATAAACATGAGGATGATGACAATGATATAAGTATTAATCAAACGAAATCAAGGATAAATATTAATGACTTTAAATTTATCCAGAGTTTAAAAATATCCAAATTGTCAACATGATATTGCTTTGTGGAGTAAAATTCAATAATAATATTCATGTATCAAAACTAATTTGGACAGAAAAGAAATATATTTTTCGGGTGAATGGTACCCTGTGAATAGTACTTCGGGAATAGTACCTTGTGAATAGTAACCCGGCATGAAAAGTACCCCAAATATCTAAGTAAATAATATTCGGGTGAATAGTAATTGGGTGAATTGTAACCTATGAATAGTAACTCATGAATAGTACTCTAGCATAAAAAGTGCCCCGAATACCCGAGTGAATAATATTTGAGTGAATTGTAACCGGGTGAATAGTATTCCGTCATGAAAAAATCAATAATTATCAACAAAGCTCTATAATTTCTCTCTATAATAATTGCTCTAAAGCTTTTGTGAATTGGTGAGAAATGAAAGAAGAATGAGCTTCTATTTATAGGAAAATATAGTTTCGATAATTGCACGTTTTGGGGCTCGAAATATTACAGTATAATACCTTCCTCTTTTTATTCATTTTTAATTTAGTCCTGCAAGTATTATCAAACTTGCACCACCTCCCCTAATAGTAAATCATGTGACTCAATAGTTCTAATCATGTGAAAAAAATTAATTACAGTATAATACTTTCATCTATACCTCCATTTTAATTTATTCATGCAAGTATTATCAATCTTGCACCAACTCCCCTAATAGTAAATCATGTGAATCAATAGTACGCACATGTGAACACATAGTTACAAACATGTGAATTAATAGCAATTAATTGCTCATTTATCCGGTGAATTACCCGATTGGTCAATATAACCTCCAGACATCAATTATCATCGAAATAAATGTCGATTTCTACTAACACTAATAATTCCCACACAATAGAACTATCAATTTCATCTTTAATCAACACAAACTTACTCATCATTAATATTATAACTCACAATATTTAACAACTAGGTCGTTCTTAGGAAAGAGGGGGCTTTCCGATAAGAATTTCTCCCTATTGGCGCGCAATTAGATTATCTAACCTCTCCTTAATAGAACTTCTAGACATTGTCAATATTGCAAATAATAATATGAATAACTTTGTCATCTCAATTATTGATTTAATAATATAAAATATTATACAGATGGTACTGTGACAATAATTGAATCAATAATATGAGATATATGATGCAGCAATTACTGTAGCAATAATTAAGTATAACTGAGTGACTTCTTACGTAAACATCAATAATTAATATCGTGTGCTACTATGCAACCATGCGTATTACTGTACTTTTACCACCGGTTTTTTATGACAACTTGTTTACTTTGCAAAATTTTCAAATATCATCCTTAACTTTAAACTTTTATCAATTTAACTATTTACCAAAATAGAAAAATTGAATACTTTTATTTCACAAAATTCGGGGTCTCACAAGTTAACCGTAAATTTTTTTAGTCCATTGATACATTGATAAACTGATGTCGAGTAGAATAGAAAAAAATATATTTAACACATATTGTAGACACTCAAAAATTTTCATTCATGTTACTAACCCTGCAGGAGGGCAAAACTGTCTTCCAGAGATAACTCTGGAAGTCAAATCAGTTTCAACCCCGAGATAACCCCAGGAGGTCCAGTTTTCAATCTATGAGATAACCCTGAGAGACTCAGTTTTAACCCCAGGAGATAACCCTGGGAGATCCTGTTTTAACCTCAGAGATAACTCCGAGGGATATAGTCCAAGTTCAGAGATAACCCCAAAAAAGTTAGTTTCAACCCACGAGATAACCCTGGGAGGTCAAGTCAACCTCAGCGATAACCCTGAGGACATTCAGCATCAACAGTAGCCCAATCTCAAAGATAACCCTAAGAAACAACTGCGCCAAAGCCAGATCAGATAACCCGTGGTGGAGTAAAATCGTCATTTTTCCACCTCAACATCACATCCACGTCGTCTCAACACAATTAAACTCAAACTGTGTATCAAGATGTCCCACAAGAACCATAGCTCAAAATCCCACAACTGCACAAGACAGCACAACAGATAGACTTTCAAGACTTGGAGATTTGGTCAGTGAAAAAGTCATCTTCCCGGCTTTGTACAACCTCTAATCCCATGTCATTGTGTAGCTCTCGATAACAGCTTTCTGAAAAGGTACATCACTCCTTTATCGGAAGCCCAGATTGAAAATTATGAAGGTTTAAGAGGACAGCTCGTAGCCTGAGTGCACGTACTTCGAGACGACGGGACCCGCACGGCCCGGGGCAGCCCGGGCAGTCGCAGGTAGACCCGCAGCTTACCGCAGGGTAGACCCACGACCATCTGGTTTTTAAATATGAGCTCTTGGTAGCTCATTTGAAAAAAAGAAGAAGAAGAAACGAGAGAAAACTTTGTCCATTTCAGTCTGTAACCCCTGCTAGAGTGCTCCAAATTGAGTGATTCTTCTTTCTAAACACTTGTAAGCTCGTGTTTTGTAATATACTGAAGTTTAACCAGTGGAAACCGAGTTTTCAAGCCTCAAAAGCTATCTGAAGTCTTCTTGGCAGCCTACTGTAAAATATTTTAGATTTTTAAGCTTTTTATTACTTTTTGTGTATATTATTTTTTCATGTGAGTCTAAGAATCATGTGATCGAAGATTCAGCTTCTAAATCTAGATTCAGTTCCCACGATGAACATTTCTCAGTTGTAATCAGCTTGTAAATTATATACGGTGTCTGGATATCCTCAGATGACTCTCATGCCCACAAGAAGTTCGGCACTGCTATGTATTTTATTTTCTCGAAGATGCCTCGCATCTCGAAAATAAAAGTAATCAAGGTGAATACATAATAAAATGAAAGTATCAAATGTCTCAATTACTATAGTGCATAAGGGTTTGAAAACCTGTTTTCCAAAACTTCACTGCTATATGTTGTTAAAATTTTACTTTTATACGCAAGTCAACCCCTTTGTATATAGGTGCAAACAAGACATAGCACTACTTCCAAATAATTGCACATAGCCCCCCCCCCCCCCACACACACACACACATACATGCAGGCAAAAAGTTAAATGAAAAGTGGCAGTAACCGTGTTTTCACAGAAGTCAAGGGTGTTAAACACCTTCCCTCCGCTTAATCAAGCCCCCGACCCTAACGAATCTTGGTTTCCAAGACCAGTTAAACAGTGTCAAACCATTAGGTATTTGTGCAAACCTTTTCAAAATCGGTTGAGTTGGTACAACCATTTCAAATCTACTAATTGGTGACTCTAAATCAAATCGTCGACATTTACATGTCAGACCTTTTTAAACTTGTTTTTCCAGACAAAACTCACCCAAAATGAGAACATCAAAAGACAAGTACACAAAGGAACACAAATAAATCCCGACGTGTACACATATATTTTCAGTGTATTAAAATTTAACTCAAAATTAAATAGGTGGAATGGAGCCACGTGAGAAGTATTAGGGAAGTGGGGCAAAACAAACCATGTGGAGATTTATTTTAGGAATCGACTTTTAAATTATAGACTAAAATTTAATTTTGTCTTGTTTCTGATTTTTGGCCAAACGGCCTAGCTGGACCCCATTTTCCCACTATTGAGACCCATAATCCAGCAACGTACACGACAAATGAATTCTTCTTTTCTTTTCTTTTCTTTTCTTTTCTTTTTTTCTTCCCATGGTATTTGTTTAACTCTTAAAAGCTTTACATCTAATAGCTAATGAAAATTTAATTTTAAATTTATGGAGCCTCTCTAAATAATTTACTCTCTTCATTTTAAATTTTTAAATTATTATTATTTTTTGAAAAGTTAATTTAAAACATTTTTAAATTTAAAAGTCATTCTGATATTTTATACTTTTAAGTTATCAAACAAGTTTTTAAATTCAGATGTTATTTCACTTAGATGATCTAATTTATTAAAATATACTAATTATTCAGATGTTAATTATTAAGTTTTATCAAACACCACCTTAATTACATTTCAAAATAAATGATATATTTTTTAAATTTCTTTTAAAACTATAGATATACTTTTAATTTTATATTATAAAATAAGGTGAAATTATTAATATGTTATTATCTATCTAATAAAATACAAATGATTTTGAATTTTCCGCTCACTCAATAAATCATCTGGGTCGTCCAAAGTTTGAGATAAATCCCACCGTCCATACATCTATCTAATAAAATACATCTATCTATCTAATCTATCTAATAATGATTTTGAATTTCCCGCTCACTTAATAAATCATCTGGGCCGTTTTAAGTTTGAGATAAATCTCACTGTCCATACAGTTTATATATATTTTACAAAAACTGAGTATTAGTACTACTTATTAAATTTCTAATCCATTAAGGATAGCTAAACTTAGCCCAAGCAGTGCTCAAAGACTCGTGCATTTCTTGGTCACACCACATATTTAAAAAAATAATAACATTTTAATTTTAAAAAATGTCATTTTAAAAAAAAATTCTAATTTTGAGAAAACAACAGTCCTACTATGTTAATATTATGTTCATAAAGAAAAGTTAACAAAAGTTAATAGTTTTGGAAAGGGAATACATGCACAAAACACAAAGGGTCCTTTACATAAGTATACAACAAATAGAAAGTAATTACAAGAAAAGTACATCAATTAAACAATTATAAAAAGGCTTAAATATGATTTACTATCCTAAACTATAAGCCATATTCAACTTCGGTGATTCACATTTCAATTTTGTCAATTAGATAATTAAACTATTAATTTTTTCCACTTCAGTCCAATTTAAGTTACCACGTCATAAATTGATGACGTGGCACGCTGACTAAGCAAACTAATGCCTATGTGTAATTAAAAAAATATTATTTTCATTATATTTTCTAAACATCAAGGGTAAATAGGTCAAATCATAAATAATATAAATTATAAAATCATAAGATATATAAAATTAACATTAATAATCAAGCAAATTACAGGATAATTACACAAGAAACATAAATTAAACTTAATAAATTAACAATCTGAATATGCACACAATCCAAGATTTTGAAACTAATACGAGATCAGATCAAAAACAAAAATCACGGGAAGCCATATCGGTAAAAGAAACCCAATCGAAAACTAAACTAAGCAAATCAGAAAACAAAACATGAATCCCCGATCAGGAAGAAACCTTGATCAGCCGGACCAAGTCAAGATCAAAACCCAGAATCAAAACCACCGAAATAATAGGAATATGTAGAGGTTTTCGGCGACCAAATCAAAATAATATATAAAAAGCATAAATCTATTAACAGTAGAAATAGGTCCGAAGATCCCATCCCTGCAAAGCAGAGGACCCCAAAGCCGTAGCCAGTAAACCTATAGTAGAGACCCAAAAAATGAAACAATACAAAACCTCAGATTTCACAACCATTAATCGTGATGGATCTCGGCGGCAACACAGAGAATGGGAGTGATGGATTGGAGGGAGGCCGGGACCACCTCGTTGTCGGAAACCTCCATTGAGAGCGATGGACTGGAGGGAGACTTCAGTTGAACTAGGGTTTGCGATTTGGGGCTTTTGTGTTCGATCGATCGATTGTTGATTATCTTCAGTTCTTCGCCCAAGTCCGGTTGTTCTAAGTTTTTTCTATCGAGAATTGGGGGAGAGATTTGATCGACGAATTTGATTTTAGAGTGTCTGATTATCAGTTTATGTGATATGTTTTTTTAGTTTAATTAGGGCTTAGACTATTTTGCCCATGTTGATAAAATAATTAGATTTTGTAATGAATAATAAATTATTTATTTGACATGTCAGTTAGTTAAGACCCCACTTCAATTAGCCACGTCAGCAATTTCTGACGTGGCGTGTTTAATTTTGTCAATTGGAAAAAATTCATAGTTTAATAACCTAATTGACAAAATTAAAAGGTGAATCACCGAAGTGGAATATGCCCTATAGTTTAGGGTACTAATTCATATTTAAGCCTTATAAAAATAGTGTAATTAGGACCCATATTACAAAAATAGTAAAATTCACATTAATAAAGAAATCTAAAATCAAGGACAAATAATTGCCATAATTAATAATTCAAATTCAAATATTTGGATCTAACAACAAAAATAAATTCAAATTCAAATTTAAAATTATAATTCAAATTTAAATATTCAAATCTTCATCTCCCTCACACACATTTTGAAATAATAGTCCACCGCTACACCGCACATACTCCGCCGCTACACCGCCGCGAATCTTCGTTGTCCAAAACGCCAATAAGAATAAGAAGAAGATTCGCCCTACAAAAAAGTTTAAAAATAAATAGATGTAACTTTTAATGTTCTAAATTTTTTTTTTATAACTATTTTGTTACTCATAAATAATAAAATAGTTACCTTTGTATGAATGGTTGGTTACCAACTGCATCACATTCAAACGAATTGGTAACTTAATAAAATTGAATTGGTTACCTTGGACTGAAGGTTTGGCTACCAACTGCACTATGAAAAAATGCAGGTGTGGATGTGAATTAGTTACTTTGGTATGAAGGTTTTGTTACCTTGGTACGAAGGTTTGCTTACCTTGATCTGAAGATTTGGTAACCAACTGTACTAAGAAAAAAATTTAAAGTGTGGAGGTTGATTGGTTACTTTGATATGACAGTTTGGTTACCTTGGTATGAAGGTTTGGTTACCATCATCCAGTATTCATATCCACCGCCACCACCGCCTGAATCTTCATACCACCTCCATTTTGACCCTTCATTTTGAGAAGCTACTAGAGATATACAATTGGTTGACTCATAAATATATACACATATTTGGACGGAACCCTTCTAATCGGCTTAATTCTCCTGTTATCATTTCTTATTATCGCCATAGCATACATTTTCGTATCCGAAGCGCTTGTGATTCAGATGCTGATTTACATATCCTTCGTCGGACTCAAAAGTCTGTAACATCGAGTTGGCGGCACGCGCCGTCCTGCCGCGATTCTATGCGGCGGACGTGCGACGGGAGAGCTACGAGGTGTTTGAAAAGTGTAAGAGGAGAGTGGTGATGACGGCGAATCTGAGGATTATGGTGGAGACCTTTGTGAGGGAGTATTTGGGCGGGGAGAAGAAGACGGCGATCTTGAAGGAGTTTGGGGATGAGTCGCCGAAATTTGGGATCGGTGATCGGGAGTCTGAAGACGGTGAGAAGAAGACGTGATCGCAAGGCAAGTTTAATTTGGGGCTGAGTTTTTTTTTCTTTTTTTTATTATTAAAAGGTTGAATTTGTTAAATAACTTGAGGAGAGAGAGAGAAGAAGCTATAACTAATCCCTAAATTAAGGAATTCTAATTGAATTATAATTTCCTAAATTAAGGAATCATAATTACACTAGAATATATAAATAAATATGAAAGTGTATTAGTTATGTAAATATTATATGAGTGCACTATTGATATAATTATTTTTAAAAATGTATTAGAATATGTAATTGTTCCAAACAAATAAATACAATTTAGAAAACATGAAAATTGATTTTGAATCAAAATTAATTCTTTTTAGCAGTAATCACGGACCTTTATCTGATGACTTACTAGAAATGATAGGTACATTGATCTCTCACATGGATGCATGTGGGCTTTTATGGGTATGAAATAGGTTGAGAAAGCCATAAATTACATTACATGGCCTTTGATTTAACATTAGGTATAAACTTATGTTGGGGATCACATGTGATGTTTCTAGTCAAAAATAAATAAATAAATAAAAGCGGCTTAAGCTTTACCCTATAAAACTTTGCATATCGTATTCATCAGAAATTTTTATCTCTTTAACCTATTTTTAAAATTTTCAAAAAATTTTAACACCTTTGACTAAACTTATTGCTTTGACAATATAATTATTGTTTTAAAATTATCGCGTATATTAACTAAATCAATAGTTAATTAACAACATGCCTAATTTTTGTGTTTAGCCTAAGCACGGGTTTATATATATATATATAGACAGAGGATCCAGTCCGGGATCTCGGACTGGTCCTAAAATTCGGACCCAATTTTTTTTTGTTTTTTTTAAACAACTAAAAAAAAATTATGAAATTGGAATTTTTGCATAATACAGTATTTTGGGTGTATTTTTAATACCTATACCAACCAATGTATGTACAGTCTGCCCGGACTGTACAGAAATATTTTGGTATAGGCATCCAAATCACACCAAAAATACTGTATTATGTAAAAATTCCAATTCCATAATTTATTTTTATTTTTTTAGTTGTTTCAAAAAAAAAATGGTCCGGATTTTATAGAGTCCGGGATCCCGGATCCACATCCCGGACTCTATTAAAATACGGACCTTTTTTTTTTTGCTTTTTTTTTGAAACAACTAAAAAAAAATTATGGAATTCGAATTTTTACATAATACAGTGTTTTGGGCGTGATTTGGATGCCTATAACAAAATATGTCTGTACAGTCTGGGCAGACTGTACATACATTGGTTGGTGTAGGTATTAAAAACACACCAAAAATACTGTATTATGGAAAAATTTCAGTTCCATAATTTATTTATTTTTTAGTTGTTCTACAAAAAAAACAAAAATAAAATAAAATAAAATTTGGGTCCGGATTTGATCAGGTCCGGGAGTCCGGATTTGATCAGGTCCGGGAGTCCGGACCTGATCAAATCTGTATATATATATATATGTATATATATATATATATGTATATATATATATATAGTCCGGCTCTCTAACAAAGAAACAAAAACTGAATATTTCACGAAGAGGATTATTGAGTTAACTAAATTGATTGTGAACTCGTCCAAAATAGATGAGATGGGGCTCTTTCTTCATTAATATCACATGGATGCATGCTACTCTGTAGTTTTCATTTTACACATCATGAATCAATGAAAGCACTTGCACATTATATATATAGCCAGTGGTGAAGCCAGGAAGATATATCAATGGGGTCAAAATTATTAGTAAATTATAAAAAAGTTGGCGGGAGTTCGAGGGCAGGGCCCCGAGCCAATTTTTTTTAATACTTTATACTTCCGGGTTAGACAAATGAATCCAAATATCCAATTTAATAATACTAACAAAAGGGAGAAATTATAATTGATTTCTGAAAATAAAACTGAGGTTGGAGAAATTGAAGAAAGAGTAATTTCTGCAAGGCTGCAAGAGAGTCACAGTAGAATAGAGTCGCACTCCAGTCGCCACACTCGCGGCTCACTAGTCACCAATACTCACTCCGAGTACTCGCGAAAGACTTTGACGGTTCACGGTTTGGCTTTTGCCTTTTGCGATTTGGCTTTGCCCCTTCTCTCTCTATTTTGTGGCGTGTTGAACATATATTGATGTATGAGATTTAGGACTGAGACTTGACCGCTTGGGTATCTCTAATTAAAAAAAAAAATTGAGTGGGGTCAAAAATTGAGTGGGGGTCAAAAATTGAGTGGAGTAAAAAAAATTATAAATGTTTTCAAAAATTGAGTGGGGTCAATTGACCCCACATTTTTTGCATAGCTTCGCCCCTGTATATAGCTATATGTATATACACAGCTGTGTATTATCCAGTCGGGCTATGGCGACTGATTTTTTGGACTATGGCGATAGTTCACCCGTCGCCGTCATAGTCAAGAATAGCTATGGCGACGGGTGAAACCGTCTTTATAGCTCAAAAAACCGTCGCTATCGCCGATTGTGTACTACACAGTTGTGTACATATATTTTTTTCATATATATATATATATATATATATATATCTTGCTAGACTGTGAAGCCCACAAAAACAAAAAAAAAACAAAATAATGTGGTCCTCCAATATTTCAATTTAACACTTGTCTTTGAAAAGGAAAAGTTTTCATTAAACACCATAGATAATACCTTTCAGCTCCAAGAAACTTCAGGCGATGCCTATTATGTCGATTTCAAAAAGTGACAGCCGGGCAGTCACGGTGGCACACGTACTACCGCAGTAGAAGGGACTAAACTGATGGCGAAGTCCAATTGTCAGGGCCAGCAATGGTGGGATCGACTTATGTTGGAGACAAGTCTAATTAAAAGTATAAAAATTGGTTTATACACTTGTGGTTCCATTTCAAAATGAGAGTGTCGTTTTTGAAACAGCAGTTTTCATTTATTCTTACTAAATTTGAATATTTATACTACGTGGATTAGAATGAAAGTTAGATTTGAAACAGATGAATATACCAATATATATACCTACCTTGAGCACAAAGGTTTGTGTAGTATGTACATACATATATATATAAAGGGTAGGGGTAAATTCAACAGCTAAAGCACATATCACACTAGCAATATATATATGTGGATTGTTAGAAATCACATGTGCCATTAGTGGGTGTGGCTGCACTTGAAAATGAAGCACATGCATGGGGGTCAAACTATTACTTATTGTACCAATTTTGGCGGATTCGCCAGCTTTGAGTTGTGGGAACACTCCAGTTCTTCTCTACCACATTAATATCTCACAAAAAAAGTATACATACATGCATGTCTTTGTGTAAATTTAATTAGAAAGATCGATCCTATAATTTTATTTAACTTGTTTTTCGTTTTAATGATGGTTAAATTATTTCTTTTCAATTATTAACATCCATATTATTATATATAACCTGTTTTTGTTTTTAAATATAGTTGTTAATGCTGTCAAAGCAAAAACTTATATTGTAGCAGTAAATATATTACATATAGTAACACTTTTAAATATATTATTATTTTGAATTTTTTAATTAATTCTCTAAAATTTAATTTAATTTAATTTTATATAATTTATACACACAGCGTGCGTGTATGCCACTTATTGCTAGTTTGAATAGTATTTGCAAGGACTAGACACGATATATGAAACAAATAGGTACCAACAAAAAAAAGAAAAAGAATTGTAGGTCCTTCAAGGTTTTAGATAGACAAATAAATACAAGAAGCCTAGTTTGGCTTCTTGTTAAATTGGAGTCTATTGAAGATGTGGGTTATAATATAACAATTGTCCTAGACCATTTATGGTTTGTGTATAATAAATAAATATAAAAGGTACAACTAAATTCAAAAGCTAAGGCACATCTCATTATCACAGTAGCCATATATGTGGATTGTTAGAAGTCACATGTGCCATTTAGTGGGTGTGGTTGCACTTGAGAATGGAGCACATGGGGATCAAACTATTGCTTATTGTACCCATTTTGGCTACACCATATAATAATTAATTCTTTAATTTTAATTAATGATAATTAAATTTCTTTTTAATTATGAATATCCATATAATTTGACTTTATTTTGTTTTTTTACTTTACTAATACTTGAAATATCTTTGTAATAAATCATGCCCTTTAGCCTCCATTTTTGAGTAAGGGAGGGATTTCTCTTCCTACTTTTTCTTTTTATTTGTAAGTCGTGCAAGTCACAATTTTTTTTTATAAAATTTATATATTATATAGAAATATTTATATTTGCATAGAAAATATCTTAATACTTTGTTATATATAGTTATTAAAATTTTATTCTCACTTTATGCGGAAGTTTGTTTTCTCTGGCGTAGAATTTTTATTTTTTCAACGAGATGATTGATTTTTTTTTCTCTTTTTAAGAGAGTGAAATTTCTATTCTGTATGCATATTTATGTAGCATCACTAGTCATGTGCATAAAATTATACAATTAAATGAGAATTTAAATAGAATAATTTTACAATTTCATACTCTTTCTTAATATACACAAAAAATTAATAAACATGTCGTCCAAATTAAACACCACATTAATTGTTCGAGATCTACTCATTTAATTAAGGGTCCTTTACATAAGTATACAACAAATAGAAAGTAATTACAAGAAAAATGCATCAATTAAAAAATTACAAAAAGAATGTAATTATTACAAAAATAGTACAATTCACATTAATAAGGAAACCTAAAATCAAGGACAAATAAATGCCATAGTTAAGAATTCAAATTCAAATATTCAGATTCAAATGAAGATTGCAGTGATCTCAACTGAAGACTTTCATTCATTAAGCTTGAATTCTGGAAGTGGGTGACAAGGGCCATCTTTCCTAGGATTCGAGCATATGCCAATGAAGCAACTTTCTCACTATTGAACTTCTCCCACTTCTTCCCATTAAATGCCTGCAATTACGAATGACCCAAGTAGATTATAAAAATGTTTTTGACACTCAAAAATACAAATTCAAATATTTGGATCAAACAAAAAATAAATTCAAATTCAAAATAATAATTCAAATTTAAATATTCAAATTCAAATCTTCATCTCCCTCACATACACTTTAAAAATAATAGTCCGCTGCTACACCGCCGCTACACCGCCGCAAATCTCCGTTGTCCAAAACACCAATGAGAATAAGAAGAAGATTCGCCCTACAAAAAAATTTAAAAATAAATAAATGTAACTATTAATGTTCTGAAAATTTTTTATAACTATTTTGTTACTCATAAATAATAAAATGGTTACATTTGTATAAATGGTTGGCTACCAACTCTATCACATTCAAAAAACGAAATTGGTAACTTAATAAAACTGAATTGGTAACCAAACTTTTATACCAAAGTAACCAAACTCTTATACCAAGATAACCAATCTACCTTCACACCTGCAGTATGAATTAGTTACCTTGGTCTGAAAGTTTGGCAACCAACTGCATAAAGGTTTTGCTACCAACTGTATTACATGCAAATAAACTGGAAACTTAATAAAAACAGAATTGGTTACCCAGGCATGAAAATTTGGCTGCCAACTGTATCACGTTTAAAAAAAATTGGTAACCTAATAATAATGAATTGGTTACCTTGATATGAATGTTTGGCTACCAACTGCACTATAAAAAAAATTACAAAAGACCATGCATCCATCTTTTGCTCGGCCGACGAGGCCGCCTTTTGCGATGGTTGTGACCAGCGCGTCCACCATGCCAATAAACTCGCCCAAAAACACCAACGTTTCGCCCTTTGCGATGGTTACGACAGAGCAATTAAGCTTGCTGCAGTAGTATTAAGCATTTACGTCCTCCATTGTAATTGTTGAAACATAATTTATTAAGCATTGCTCCTGAAGGATCCAAGAGCCTTAATTGCTGCCGCTCTCAGAATATACTGGTGGTAGAATGCAACAATGGCAGAACCAATGAAAGGTCCAACCCAGAAGATATATGTGTGTGTGTGTGTGTGTGTGTGTGTATATATATATATATATATATATATATATATATTAAGGTACGCTACTTACAGGGACATGGGAGTCTCTAGCATTTCTCTTAGGATCACTAGAATATGTAAATAAATATGAATTCTAATTAAGGAGGATTGTTTTAAATAACCTAAGGAGAGAGAAGAAGCTATAACTATTCCTTAAATTAAGGAATTCTAATTCCCTAAATTAAGGAATCCTACTTACACTAGAATATGTAAATAAATATGAAAGTATATTAGTTATGTAATTATTATATGAGTGCACTATTGTTGTAATTTTTTTTAAAAATGTAATATAATATGTAAATCACCTTTTAATTAAACGATCAAATTCGAAATGGGCTTAACTGGACTCGCGAACAGCCCAGCCCTATTCGTTTGTCGTCCAAATAATTGTAAATCACAATGTTTGTGCTTTAATATTAAAAAAATGATAAAATTGTTGGCATGTTCAAGTTCAACCCCAACTACTCAATTCTGAATTAATTAATAAATAATGTTAAAGAAAATAAATCGAAAGCAAAGAACGATGAAAGAGCCAAAGATGCGGTTGCTGTACAAAATAAAATATATTTTCTTCTTAAAGTAAAAACTCAATAATTAACAAAGACAATCCTTTAATACATTTTAAAAAATTAAAAAATTTATAAAAAAAAGAAGAAGAAAAGAAAACTAAGGTAATGAGCCGACGACTAGGACAAATTTGGACCGAGCCGATCTGAAGAAGCGGCAGAACCGGTGAGAAACCCGGTAATAGCAGTCATGGCTCGGACTTGCATCTCCAAAGCGGCAATATAATCGGTAGCTTCTTCTAGAAGATTAGGAAACGACAGTTTCCGGCAACCGGGAACTAGCCAACCGAGAACACGCACTTTCCGCTGTAACAACGGTAAATTCTTCTTCGCCACTGGTTTCTTCGAACGAATATCGCCGGTCACCTTCACTTTTTTACTCTTTTTATGCTTAATCATATTCATTTGGAGCCTGAGCCGGTTCGTCAGAATCGTTCTGCTCCACCGCGTCTTCCCTTTCGCCGCGACGGCGAGTACTCTGTCGGCGGTATCTCGGACGGCGCGTGCGCCGGAAGCAGGACTAGAGGAGCTCCGGTTACGGAGTGCTTCGACGAGCTTAGTTGAGTAGATCTGGTGTTCCGCGTTGGATTTCCATCTGGTCCGATCGATTTGGAATTGCTGCTGTTGTTCAATTTGACTGTTGTTAGTTTCGATTTTTCTTCTCTTTTTGCGCTTTGATTCGCGTGAGCTGATGGAATTTGAGTTTTCTTCGGGATTCGAGATAAAAGATGATGATGCCATTGATAGAGAGATCTGGAGCAAATTCAGATGAAATTCTAAGAGGAATATGTGTATATAAATACTCTGTTTCTCAAATTTCTTTCTCTTGAAAGCAAACAATAAGCTCAAAAAACACAAAAACCTGCGGATAGAAATAAGAAATTGCTTAGATTCAGTACAGTTAATTTATGCACATATAAATAAAGTTGCAAATGGAAATTTATGATCAGTAAGTATTGAAACTATTTTGGTGGAGAAACAGTGGATGAATGAGTTAATAATAGTAGGAGTATGAATGCAGAATTGGTGTTTACCTCTCTGCGCATGAAATACCAGAAAGAAGGATGAGAGACAAGGAGAGGTGTAATGGTGAAGGAAGGTGGAGGGAGAAAGAGTTATGAAAGAGGGGGAGGGGTGGGAGCGAGGACTTTAAAAGAGGGAATGATATATATATATATAGAGAGAGAGAGAGAGAGAGAGAGAGAGCAACAAATTACTGATGAGGTGTTTGTTTATTTACTGTTAGGGAGTAAGTTATTAATGTATATATAACATGATTCCTCCTCCCTTCTTTAAAGTATAAATGAATTTTTAAAATGTCCGTCGGCTTAAAAAAAAGAAGAATTGAGTTTTTCTAATTATTAATGTTAAATAAATGCTTAGACAATAAATATTCAAGATCAAGCAAATGTTAAACAAGTGAATAAATTTTCGCATGTTAAAATGATATATTTATCTCAGTCTTTCTTACATAAAAGACGTGACTCATTCAGTATTTTTATTTTTTTTGATAATATGGAATTTTCCGACCGCAATCGGAATCATGTGAAAATATCATGCGGACTTGTTTAAGATTTCTGGTCATTTTATTTTCCCAACAAAATATGATACATAAGATTAAAAAAATACTCGTAATAAATTATTTTAAAATTATCATATAATTATGAGATTTGTCGTCATAAAATTATTTAAAAAAAATTAATTGATTCTAAAGCCCTCAAGTGATGATATTAATATTGCCCTTTAAGTTTTTTTTTGATGTGACATCAATAATAATATTTTATCGGTTCTATAATAATTGTCTTTTTAAAAAAAATTTATTTTAATTTATTTGTCGTTTATAATTTTTTAGGAGAATAAATTATTTACTTTCCTATATTACCCCTAACTTTTCTCATTATCCCAAAAAAATTTATCTCTTATATTAATAATTTTCAATTTTTCATAAATGGATAGTGATGAAATAATTAAATAAGTTTTTTTAATTAATATGCATGAAGCTAAAAAGACAGTTATTATAGAATAGAGACAGTAATATATTTTATTTTCTCTCATTCGTCATTACATTTTCATTAAATACAATTTGTTTTTACTCTCAATATATTGAAGAGACTGAAGAACCTCAAACAAGTGGTTAATCAGTTGATCCGAGCCATTGAAAAATTTATTTATTTTTCTCTGTACTTATTTTTTCAAAAAATAATTCAAATAACTGAAATATATTAAAACTATAATATGTTATAAATATTATAAAAAAAATTAAATAATACTCCCTCAATTCTCAAAACGATGGTCTAGGGTATAATTTTTTTTTCCTCAATAAAATGGCAAGAAATTCATAAAGTAAAAAGTAAATATGTCATTTTTAGTGAGATCCACTAATATATAAAAAATATACTTATCATTCTATATAATTTTATGGGACCGCTAAAGATAAACCTTAGGAAACTGATATTTTCATATGACTTTTTGATATTTTCACATGAAAATTGTCGTTAAGCGACGGTTTTTACTGTCGCTATACATCTATAACACCACTTTTTATGCAAAAATATCAAAAAATTACGTGAAAATATCAGTCTTTCAAACCTAAAACTCTTTCTATTCTATTTTTTCTACTTTAATTTTTATAATTTGTATGTAAAAATGCACGTTGAACATTTTTTTTTTATCCGTGGGTTTCCGACCCGCAGGCCGACTAATCCCCCGAGCCCAGTACCAAAGCGGTTTGCTACCCAATTTGCGCCAGGGGTACCGTGGCCACGTTGAACATCTTTTGAAGGACGGAGAGAATAATCTCTCCACAAAAAAAACAAAGGAGAAAAAGATTATTTCTCCCTTTTTGTTATTGAAAAAGAAAATGATGACATCATATTGGAAAATTATATTTCAAAGGTAGCAGATTATCACATGGCCTTGACTGCCAAACTTCTCCAACTTTGAATGAGCTTCGGGATTATGTACAAACTTTGATAATTAAGTCAATTGTCATGCGAAGACGATAAATATTTCTAAACTTCGTACTACTAACTTATTTACACATGGTCATATAACTTATTACTTAATCACTACCTCTGTCAAATATAAAAAAAAATTATATTTTTAACGTATTTTATTTTATTTTCAAATATATATTTTTCTATTTTCAATGTAAATTTATTTTTTTTAACACATACATATACTTTATCAGTACCTCTGTGAAATGTAAAAATTATAGTTGTAACGTATTTTTTTCTATTTTCAATGTAAATTTAATAATTTTAATACGTACATATATTTTTGGTGTACTGAAAATATCAATTCTAATTTAAAAGTTTTATCCAAAGAAATGAAAAAGCCATTTGTAGTCAAGAAAACGAGATCTCATTATTTTTATAAAAAGGGAATTGATATTTTCACAAGTGAAAATGTTAGTTCCGTAAAATATTTTCTCACATGATGGTGGACCCCACTTACTATTCATGTGAATAGAAATTTGTGGAATTATCAAATTTACTTGTAGAAATATCAATTTCCTGTTAAAAAAAATAATTAGTAATTTTTGTACCAAATGTTAGGTTTTAAGATCGGATATTACAAGTAGTCACACAAAAATTATAGAACAAAAAAAAATACACACAAATTTACTTAGGTTTACCAATTGATTTAATTAGTCCTGCTTATTTGATGTATTAATTTAGCAGTCTTACATACTCTATATAGTTCACATATCAAACAATATTTTTATAGTAGCTAGAACCCTAATTTTTATAACAGGAGCTCAATCCCATGAGACCAAATACATTAGTCAAACCCAAGACCGAATTACTAATAAATCTCCAAGCCCAAATAAACATTATAGATGGTTTCTAGGGAGCACTGCCCCCTTGTAACTCCCTTGTCAGCTCATCGACAAGCTGGACAGTCGCTCGTTCACCGAAGATCGAGACCCTTGACTACCCTATACATAATGGTCATTGTGGGGGATCATAGAAGTATAAGTCAATCCCAACATTCTCCCACTTGATTATACTTCTTGATGCCCACCTCAGATGTGCACCATTCAAACTTTTTCAAACTAATTGTCTTACTCAAGAAGTCTGAGATGGAAACTACTGTGTCAACCTTCTACAAGAGAATCGGTTTTCTCATCAACATTCTTTCTAATGAAGTGATATTAGATATCAATATGCTTCATGAAAGTGATATGGACATAAGTCAATCATATTTGATATGATATAATGTAAGACCCCAACTTATTATTAATGAAATTTAATTTTCTCTATTTATTATTTTGAAATAGTAAGGGTTGATTTGATTAATGTGGATAGTTATGGGTAAAATACGCAAATATTTCAAAATAAGCAAGTGATTATAAAATATTTATTGTTGTCGGGGAATATTCGTTTGGTCGTGAAATATTCGTACTGTCGGGGAATATTCGTACGACGACGCAGCTATGTGTGGGCCCCATAACGGAAAGCGATTGGATGAAGAAAACGACAAATATAAGTTGTTTAAAAATAATGGCGTAGTTGTTACCGTTAATACTGTTAAAATACTTGGTGGTTAAAACACAGTAGCACACGGTATTGCACCAATTATTGATTCTTACGTAAGAAGGCACTACTCAATAATGGTTACAGTAATTATTGTTCAGTATTTTATTTTACTGATTTAATAATTGCTGTATTGATATTTTATATTACCGTTGTTTCAATAATTGTCATTACACAGTATTTTTCATCATCGAAGCAATAATTCATATTATCTGAATAATATTATTAGATAACATTATTGACAATGTCTAAAAAGTTCTGTCTAAGGAGAGGTTTGGTCACTTAATTGCGCGCCAGTAAGAAAAAAATCTTATTGAAAAGCCCCCTCTTTCCTGGGAATGGTCTGGTTGCCAGTACTGTAATTCTGTAATATTATTTGTAAATAATTAATTATTAATTTATATGATGAGGAAAATATTAATTTTATGTGGATATAGATGGAGAAAATTTTTAATGTGACAATTGTTGAAAATTAATATTTTATCTTTTTCTGATAAAATAATTCATTTAAATATATTATTTTAATAATATATTAACGGTGATATTTTTATAATGAATATGGAATATGTGAGTATATGAGGAGGAAGAGTATTTTTGTGTCATTAAATGTTTAACACATATTTTGTGTGTTGGTGGACACAATTATTGACCGAAATTTGATTATAGCCTGTAAAATCGACCGTTTGTGGATTTCGGTCAATTTTTGTTTGGAATTTGGAAAAACTTTCTTCTGCAAAGTTATAGAGAATTGAATTTTCTATAAAAAATCGCGAGATTCGAATTTTCTGATAAAAGGGCTATTTATTATGAATTATTGAAGTTACGAAGCTCCGAAATAATTGATTTTTAGAAGTTTAAAATATTTAAAATAGAAAAAACGTTTTTTTGTTTTGTGGGCAGCCCTAGCATGTGCAAGATAAGCTGAAATCAGTTGTCAAAATGTGCGTAGAGAATTTGTAATATATATAATATTATTATATTAAATTTTCTACTTTTGTGTTCTAAGCATTTTCCTATAAATAGGGTGCTTAGGTTAGAATTGAAAATCACACCAGAAACTGAAGTTTTCTCTCTCTATATTATCGAGCGTATTCTTGTGAGTATTTTGAGTATACTTTGAGTACTGTTGCTATACGGTGCAAGTTCAAGTCATAGCTTATATCCGGTGTTTCAACTAGAAGTACTGTCTTTCAAGGTAAGGGATATTATTTGTTTTTAAAATGATATTATTTCTTCTAATATCATTATGCCGAAGTATTGATCTGAACTTTTAATCAAATTTAAAACTTTTAATGTCGGAGTTATTATTCACGTATATGGCACTATTCACGTATACGACACTATTCACGAATACGGCACTATTCATCGAAAAATGAAAATTTTTCTTTTCGTCTAAAATATCTATTGTGGATACTAGCTTTGATTGTATCCATGTTTTGATCATTCTTGAATTTTACACCACTATGATTATTTTTGAGGTATTTTTGGACATGGTTAAAATAAAGTACGAATCCTTAATCCTTAATCCTTGTCATTTTGTTTCACTGGATTCGTTTCTTTAAAAATATTTTTCATCATCCTCAGTCTTAAATGATGATATTATTGAATATCTTTGTAGTGCAAAGATGAATGATTTCTGATGAATATCTTTAGCCCGTAGTGCAAAGATGAACAGGTGTTTAGATGAACATGACCAACTGATGAATATCTTTGGCCTGTAGTGCAAAGATAAATATTTGATTCCAGATATATATTGATTGATGTTACAAGGATAAAAGATAGACGATGAACTTTTAAATTCATACATAGAAGATAGTAGTTTGCATTCTCTACTTAACTCTTCTAATGAATTATTATTTCCGCTGC